>CM019155.1:75291677-75350263 GCA_009733165.1 Naja naja | reverse complement strand
TTTCCATCTCTCTCTCATCTCTCTCTCATTTCTCTCATCATCTCTCTCATTTATCTGTATCTTTCTCTTTATCTCTCATCTCTCTCTGTCTCTCTCTTTTTTCTCTGTCTCTCTCATCTTTCTCTCTCATCTCTCATCTCTCTCCTCCTCCTCTCTCTGGTGTTGGTGCTAAGGTGCTTAGTTGATACACCTTGGTCACTCGGGGTGATGCATGTCCTGCTCTCTGCCCCGAGACACTCTCCCGATCCAGCTGCAGATGATACTCCATGTCATAATGGGTTCCAGGAGGAGAAGGAAACACTGTCTCCCCCATTGTGAAGCATGCTAAATTTAACTGCACTGCAAGAGCAGGGCTGAGAGGAAGTTTCACATCTCCCCGAGCAACCAAGAAGAAATGCCCACAAGATGAAGCTTCGCTCCCACTCTGGAATATGGAGCAAGTCTCCATCCCCTGCTCTTCCCTTCTCAGGCCAGGCAAGGAGTGACTGGGAGAGGAGGAGCAGGGCCAGCCAGTGGTGGGTTCAGCCAACAGGAAGCCACAGCAGGGGGAAGGGGGAAGAAAGAGCCACAGGTTGCTGACATCCGTTGCTTCAGCCCACCTGCACCACTTGCTGCAACAGCACCATTACTTCATTCTTGTCGGTGAGGGCTGTGCTATTCCTTGCACATTCACCACCTGAAAAGTTGCAAGTTGCATGTACCCCCCTCTATTGTGGAGATTTCCAGCCCCACCATGAGCTGCCTGCCGGTCCCATATTCCAGAGCTCTAGTCACAGGACTGGCCCATTGGTCATCTTAGACAGCTCCTCCACCCGGGTGCAGTGCAGACCACCAAAATTTTCTCACAGACCACCAGTGGACCACTGGTTGGTGACCTCTGATTTATACAACCACTTACAGGATTACTGTTCTAATCAGGGAGGGTGTGGGAGGTTGCTGACTGCCCCTCCTCTCTCTTGTAGTTCTTTCATTTTTTTAAAGTTTTAAGGTCCATTTTTTAATTCCACAAGGAGTTCTGCCTTTTTAAATGTTTTAAACAACCAGCCAATTGATTTTAATTCAGATACACTAAGAATCTAACACCCAAAATTCCAAAAGGGGTATAAGAAAGTGAAAAACCTGTTTTAACAAACCTGAATGGGGAAAAGAAGGAAGAGACAGCACTCTGCAGCAGAGAGTTTATTCAAGCCTTTGAAGCAGCAGAAAATGGAAGATTATACTGCAAACAGACAGTCTGTTCCAGTAAGTAACTCATTCACAGGCATTTTATCAGATAAATTTAATTTATGTGACTCACTGGAACGGGACTTACAAACTGAACTGGAAGGCAAACAGCATGTAGAGCTATCCTCCTCCCTTTCAGAGAGTGGCCCCCATCCTTGGAGCCAAGCAGCAACTCTCTTTGCTCAGGAGGGAGATATAACAAATTTAAAGGGGGAAAATGTGACAGACTTTCTCTCCAGACAATGTTTGCTTACAGCTCAAACTGTAAACTCAATATATGATCTTTTGTCAGTTGTCATAGATAAGGTCGACTGCCTGAAAGAATCTTTTGCAAAGTTTGCCAGGAGCCACCCAAATACTGTAGAAGAACTTGGGAGGATAACCATGGGTAGACATGGGATGGCTAACTCAGAAAATGAAACAAGCGAAGGACCTTGTTTTCCTCCCAAAAATTTGAACACATATAGAGAAAACACTCAATCAGGTAAAGGCCTAAGAGATGACCAACATAACTACAGTCTGCAAACCAACCAGGTTACTTTGCAAATTTATGACAAGAGAGTAAATAGAGGGCGTTGGAGTAATAGAAAAGCTATTAGGCTGTCCCTGAGCCAGCTGCTCTGCTGTGAACTCACTTTGATAGATCTACTACACGTAGAGTGGCTGCCAGCAAGAATGCAATGTATGAGAATTCTCCTATCATTCAAGCAATCCACAATACCTCCATACTTTTCAGAATGAAGCCCTTTCTGAGCACCTTCTCAATATTTCCAATAAGGGTTTTTTGCTCAGAAAAAGTGTGCCCACTCCTGAAACAGCATCACCAAGAGGGAACTTTTGCTTTAAATCTAGGCTGCAACAGCTCTCACACTACAAAACTTGAGGCTGCTGCAACTGAACTGACCCTGAGAAAGCAAAGAAGCAATATACAAACTGTGATACCCACAGCTGCAGAAATTGCTGAGGACGTGCCAGAGGAAATGTTGATTGACCTATTCAGTGCATTGCCAGAACCTGAACAAGTTAACATTATTCAAAGATTGGATGACCTAAAAGAGGCACTGACAACAACTCAATCTACAGCAAAGCCTCTATTTAATTTGGCTCCACTAACCACGCAACCTTGTGACAATATACTTAATCAACAATCTGCCTTTACCTCAACAGTAAAAAAGGCACTGTCACACAGGCTGACAGTGGGGTAATTGCACTGATTGACCCAGCCTCTGAGAAACAACTGAAAGACAAAGGGCTTCATCATACAGTGCCCCCTAAGCTGACAAACACTAAGGATATAACCCAGCTTCCATCCTCAGTTGATTTAGAAGTTCCCACAACATCTTTCCACAAGATGAATCCGCAGCTATGCCCCTCCAAAAATGGACATAAAACTATATTTATAGATTTAAGCCAGAGTACCTGTCCATTGGGGAAAAAATCATTCTTGGAGCAAGAGCAGAGGCACACTGGCAACCGAAATATAGAGGAGCAACAACAAGATCTGCAACCCATGAGGAGAAATATCGAACCTCACAACAACTGTGTTTATATGGGAAGCTTAGATGATATCGACCTGGCTCCAATGTCAAATTGACATCTGGCATTTTTACCATCTAGCCAATCAACCAAGCTAGACCATCTTGCCTCTGATAACCCCATACAGTTGGTGACCTGAAACATAGCTGGCTGGAAAGGGACAGTTGATAGTGGACTAATGAGCTTTTTCACTAGATTTGATGTAATAGCCTTGCAAGAAACCTGGCTAACCTAAGTGGACGAACCAGTACAAGTGCCAGGCTTTCAAGGATGGGCCTCCCCAACAAAGGGTGTCCTCTGGTGGGCTATGCATTCTTATAAAGCAAGAGTTGCAATGGCTGGGAGAGAAATTATATAACGAAGATAAGTATCCATACTTTCTAGTTGTCAAATTTGAATATGATCAATTTGAGTTAATATTGGTAAATGTGTATATTCCCCCAGCACATCCCAGCACTATAATTCTGATTATTGGATGGGCTTGGATGTTACCCTAGAAGATAAAGCAGTACTGTACCCTCAGTCCATAGTGGTTTTATTAGGAGATCTGAATGCTAGACTGGGACCCTCTCTGTATGAGCTTGCCCGGAAGAAGGGAATCCCAGGGGAGTTCTTTGAAAACTATCCTCAGTGGCTTTTGAGAGACTGTAAAAGTAATGCCGCTGGCCTGCTCCTAGTCTCCTTAATTTTTAAGGGTAATCTCCAAATTTTGGGAGGTAAGGACAAGAATTACACATACCCTTATACATACCACACAACCAATTCAAGTAGTGTACTGGATCTCTTTTGTGTGTCAAGAGATAAGGTTGACCTCTTTTCGGATGTCACAGTATACCTTAGCGAAAATAGCAACCATCAGCCTGTAAGTGTGACATTGAGAGGTCACTCAGATTTAAGACCATATAACATGGCTGATAGATGGCTCACCAAAAAGGTAGAGGTGACTCAAAATAAAAGGTTAATTTGGGCCAAGGTAGATACCAAAGCAATATTAGAATGCCTTAAAAGAGAGAATGCTACTAAGTGGGCTAGAACAATCCAGTCATCTACTACTGACTGGATGTCAGCCTTCAATGCATTCTCCAATCTTTGTAGCATACTGAAGAAGCACCTAACAACTAAACCTGCTACAAAAGGAGCCCAAGCGGGTAGACCTCACTGGTTTGATCCTAAGTGACAGCGACTGAAAAAGAAATTGAAGGCAGCTATGAGGCTTGCCCAGAGGAATCATACTACCTATACACAAGCTAAGATGCTGCACACGAGAAGGGAATATAAAAAAACCTATAACATTACAGAAAAAAAGTTTTGCTATTTCAATCTGGTCAGAACTTGAGCTGGCTGCCAGAAGTCATAACTCAGTATTATTTTGGCACTCTGTAGCAGGTATCCTGAAGGAACGGAGATTTGCATTTGACATTCACTGCTGAGGACTGGGAGAATTATTATCAGTGCTTGTTTGCCCCCACTGAACCGGTAAAGAAATTATTTTTAAACAGTGATTTAACAAACCCTAGAACTCCCCCTTCCTGGCCACCAGTTTCAGAAAAGGAGATACAGTCCACCATTAAAAGCTTAAGGAGCAATAAAGCCCCAGGAAGGATTTTTACCAGCAGAATTATTTAAGAAATTTTCCAACTGGTGGGGCCCTGTATTAGCAGGTCTTTTTACACACATAAATAACACCTGCCATATACCAGATGGGTGGAAGATGGCAATAGTTGTCCCCATATATAAAAAGGGAATAAAAGGATCCTAGTAATTATAGGCCCATCAGCCTGATTGACATTGTAGCAAAAATATATGCTAGGTATCTTTTGAACAGACTTGAAATCTGGGTAGAGGTAAACAACATCCAGATCTTTTGATCTGCTTTGAACCATCTAATTGCCAAATATGCCTATAAGAGGAGACCCCTGTTTGCTGCTTTCATAGACCTTACAGCAGCATTTGATATGGTAAATAGAGACGTACTATGGAGTAAACTGACATCTCTTTAAAAAGAACCCAGATTCCTGGCTTTGATTAAAGCCCTTTACACAAGTACCTGTTTGAGGATGCAGTATGGGGTTAATGGGGCCCTGACTAACAGGATTCACACAAATAAAGGGTGTATCCTGGCCCCATTATTATTTAATTTATACATCAATGACCTGCCAGGGTTAATAAAGGATGCCATGGTACACATACCGATGATCCTAAATACTTACTGTAACAGCGTGCTTTATGCTGATGATATGATTTTATTATCATACTCACAAGTAGGATTATGTAGGCTATTAAGAAGATTTAGCTCTTATTGCCAGGATAACTCCCTAATTATTAGTAAATCTAAATAAAAAATAATGGTGTTTGGAAGAAACCATCAGAGACATAAGTGGCAATTAGATGGGGTTATTCCTCTGTCCTGATCCTATTAGATCTCTCAGCGGCTTTTGATACCATCGACCATGGTAACTTACTGCAACGCCTCAAGGGGTTGGGAGTGGGAGGCACCATTTTGTGGTGCTTCTCCTCCTACCTCTCAGATCGTTCACAGTTGGTGTTGGCAGAAGGACGGAGGTCGACCCTGAGGCCCCTCTCTTGTGGGGTGCCCCAGGGGTCGGTCCTCTCTCCCCTCCTGTTCAACATCTATATATCTGTGCGAGATCATCCATGGTTTTGGGGTGAGGTATCATCAGTATGCTGATGATACCCAGCTTTTTATCTCCACCCCAAACCAACTCAGTGATGCCCTTAACATGATGTCCCAATGCCTGGAAGTGATGTGGATCTGGATGGGAAGGAACAGGCTTCAACTCAACCCGGCCAAGACCGAGTGGCTGTATGTACCGGCATCTCAGGTGGTCCAAGATGTTCCATCGTTAGTCATGGGGGGAGAGGTGTTGCCCCCCATAGATAGGGTGCACAACTTGGGTGTCCTCCTGGATGCACGGCTCAGTTTAGAGGATCAGGTGGGAGCCGTGACCAGGGGGGCAATTGCCCAGGTTTGCCTGGTGCACCAGCTGCGCCCCTATTTGGACCAAGATGCCTTGCATATGGTTACTCATGCACTTGTTACCTCCCGTGTTGACTACTGCAATGCTTTCTACATGGGTCTGCCATCGCAGACCACTTGGAGGCTTCAACTGGTGCAGAATGCGGCCGCATGGGTTGTGATGGGAGTATCCCGATACTCCCATATTACACCCCTCCTGTGTGAGCTGCATTGGTTGCCGGTTGCCCTCCAGGTGAGATTCAAGGTGCTGGTAATCACCTATAAAGCCCTACATGGCTTAGGGCCAGGTTATCTGCAGGAGCGTCTGCTGCCAGCAACGACTGCCCATCATCCTGTGCGCTCCCACAGACAGGGCCTCCTTATGGTGCCGTAGGCCAGACAGTGTCGGCTGGTGACCCCCGGGGGAGGGCCTCCTCTGTGGGAGCACCCACCCTGTGGAATCAGTTGCCCTTGGAGCTGCAGTTGGCCCCTGACCTTCGTTCCTTCCGTCGCGACCTGAAGACATGGTTTTTCCAACAGGCTGGCCTGGACTGAGAGGGTGGGTTTTTTATTGGTTTTTTATATACATTGTTGTTCTGGGTTTTAGAAATTTGTTTGGGATTATGATTTAATAATTTTTTAATAATTTTAAATTTTGTATTGTATATTTTTAATGTTGTGAGCCGCCCTGAGTCCTTTGGAAGATAGGGTGGCATATAAATCCAAATAAATAAATAAATAAATAAATAAATAAATAAATAAATAAATACCAATTGAACAGGCTAATACCTTTGTATATTTGGGTGTAACTTTTTCCAAGACTGGATCTTGGGCCTGCCATAATCAACCAAGCACATTTAGAGCAAAAGCCTGTTTGAAGTTATTGCTCAAACTAAAAAAACCATAGTTACCCAGGGTCCCTAGCCCCACTAATCAAGGTTTATAAGGCTAAGGTTACCACAATGGTCTTGTATGGAGCAGAAATTTGGGGTCTTTACTCAACCACACTTAGAACAAACACAGTCCCAACATTTGAGATGTATTTTGGGTGCAGATCCAAGAACATCTGCTGCAGCAGTTAGAGCTGAATTGGAAATTCATACAATTCAGGCATTATCTAAAATTAGAGTTTATAACTACTGGTGCAAAGTTAATGAAATGCAGACTGATAGATTACCCAAATTATGCCTATTAGAGCAAATGAAACTACAATCACAAAGCTCCTGGATCACCAAACTAACAAATTTTGTAAGAAGCTGTGGTCTTCCTGTCTCTTGTGTAACAGGAGAACAATCTAAAAAAAGAGTTGCCCAAAGAATTAAGGATATAGAAGCACAAACTGACATAGCTATCCTTAGAAAGGTGGGTAACTTGAAATGGCTGAGTAAATACAAACGTACTTTTCAAGTAGACAGTTACTTGAAGTTACAACTCCCAAAACAGCTTAGGGAGATATTTACAAGAGCGAGATTCGAACAGCTTGACACAATGGTCAGATACGGGAGGTTTCATGCTATACCGTACAATGAGCGTCTCTGCATTTGCGGAGCGGCGGAGGTAGAGGACCTGGCTCACATCCTGTTGCATATATAAGAGGGTGAGAGACAGGTATCTTGGTCTATATACCAGACGATCCCCATATCAAAATAACTTACCTTATGTCCAGCCAGAACTTGAAAATAACATTTAACGTAGCACAGTACTTAAACAAAATGATCCGGTTGAGATCTGCATATGTGGGACTGATTGGGGTGGATTGTAGGGGTGAGTGCGAAGTATGATGCTGTTATGTTTTGTCTTTGTCTTAAATTATTCTACATTATTACAACTTGATTTTAGATTGTATTTTATTATTATTTTATCTAAATTGTATTTTATTCTGATTCCATTTTAAATTGTATTTTATCCAATTCCATTTTAAATTGTATTTTACTAAATTCCATTTTGAATTGTTTTTATCAAATTTTAACAACAATTTATTGCTGGAACTTTGCACTTTGATATGGTCCAAGGGCTAATCAATAAAGATTGTATTGTACAACCACTTACAGGAAAGCTTTCCTCATAATAGGAATGTGCCAAAGTCAAGTCATATCTATTTAGCTTCCTAGTAATAAAACACATTAGATATACAATATGAGTTCTCCTGTAATCTATGGTTGCAATTTCCCATAGACACAGAGTATGATTGCATGAGAAGTGCTACCAGGTGAATAGAATATGAAATGAATGTGTCAATATTTTAGACTGTATTTTTTCAAGCCAAAGGAGAAGCATCATAGTTTTGCATGGTCCTCCACAAAAAACATAAAAAGTGTACATTACAGATATGAAAGCAAATATGTAAACAACCACTCCTCGATTGCATTTTAAATAAGATGCTCAGGATGAAGCAGTGACATCCAAACCGACTAAAGAAAGGAATACAGGTAGTCCTCAAGTTATAATGGAGTCTGCCATTACAGGTTATCTGATAGTCATAAATGACTCATGATCAATCTGATTTTACAATTTTTGTGGCAGTTGTTTAAAAATGCCGTGGTCATTAAGCAAACCAATGGTTCACAATGGTTCTCATAAAAAATGTCATGTGGAGAATGCAATTGCAGGACAATACAGTTATAAATGCAGTCCAGTTGCTGAGCTCCCAAAGTGTAGTTATGTGACTGTGAGAGTTATTGGAACTTAAAATTTGAATTCTAATTGTCCCCAGGGAAGTCAATTGTAATTTTGTAAGTTAACTAGTCTGCACAGGCCAAGTGGGGCTCATGAAGATTAGGGTGGATCATAAATAATGCATGGGTCTTGTGAGAGGAGCTGCGCTGATTGGAAATGGCCTGTGGGAGGAGTGGGCATGAATTGGGAAGGGCATCTGGGGATGAATAAGAAGTACAGGTCAGAGGCATGCGGGGAGGCAGGTTAGGAAAGATGTATGAGTGTACCCAAGAGGTGTTGCATGGATTGAGGAAGGTATATGGGTCAAAGGTACTGGCTTTTGGACGCAGTCTGTATAATAGCCCATTTCAGGTAAATTTGTTCAAAAATTGACCTTATAATGTAATATTTCACCCACTTAAAGGTCATAAAAATGAATTTTAGTAGTCTATAAATTAAGCAAAAATCTTGTTGTTTCATTTCTTTCATTGAACAAAATTGTATAGAATAGGAACAAACAACAATTATTTGATAGTCTTACTATTGCATTTCTACTTTACTAGCATTGAGTGTTTTTACATTCAATATCTTTATGGATATTTTAAAGTCTAAAATGTAGATCCACCTGTGCTTAACCTTTTATGATCAGTTAGGTGCTGTCATTTAGCTGGACATACAGTTATATAAGTTGTTCTAAGCACAAAAATTTGTTGACTATGAAAACACCGGATGGCAGCTTCCCATAGGATCCCACAGAATTATCTGTTAATCCTGGCCAGGCCATTAACTACCAAACAGAATGCAGTGTTTCTCTTTATTGATTTTCAATAGGATGCATAGCAACCATTCATCCGGATATGGTAGGAGCTTCTGTGATCCCTGGCACTAGATATAAAGCTAGACAAACTCTATTTAAGGTGATCTTAAATAGGGGGATTCAGTATTAGCACATGAAACCCCGAATATTAATTCTTTCCTTACTGCAGACACCCAAAAACCCCATTTTCATCCAACCAAACAAAGTTCCAAGTGTTTCTAGCAGGAAGTTTGTACTGATAGAATTATAAAATTCCATCTTCTATTTATTTATTTATTTATTTATTTATTTATTTATTTATTTATTTATTTATTCGACTTGTATGCCGCCCCCTCTCCAAAAGGACTCAAGGCTCTCACAAAAATGATACAATAAATTAAGTTAACTAAAATAGAATTAAATAGCAGCAAGCCGAATTAAACTAAAAATCCCATAATACATATAAAACCCATTCCCCCGAGGAGTCAGCACAGCCCAGCCTGTTCAAACAGCCAAGTTTTTAGGTCGCGACGGAAGGTACAGAGATCAGGGGCCAGGCGGAGCCCCAGAGGTAGTTGGTTCCAGAGAGTGGGAGCCGCTACAGAGTAGGCCCTTCCCCGGGATACCGCCAACCAACACTGAGTCGCAGACGGCACCCCAAGAAGTGCCTGCCTGTGCGTTCGTACAGGGTGGTTGGTATTCGATGCCAGCAGTAGACGCTCCCGTAAATAACCCGGACCCATGTCTCATAGGACTTTGAATGTTAATACTAAGACCTTGAATCTCATCCGGAGGGCAACCAGTAGCCAATGCAGCTCGCGCAGGAGGGGTGTAACATGGGAGTACCGGGATGCTCCCATCACAACCCGCGCAGCCGCATTCTGCACCAGCTGAAGCCTCCGGATGGTATGCACGGATGATCTTGCCCAGCGGCTTCATATAGATGTTGAACAGGAGGGGTGAGAGAACCAATCCCTGAGGGACCCCACAAGTGAGAGCCCTCGGCGCCAACCTCTGCACCCCTGCCAACATTGATTGTGAGCGTCCCGAGAGGAAGGAGGAGAACCACTGCAATACAGTGCCTCCCACTCCCAACCCCTCGAGATGCCGCAACAGGATACCATGGTATCAAAAGCCGCTGAGAGATCTAACAGGACTAGGACAGAGGAAAAGCCCCTGTCCCGAGCCCTCAGGAGATCATCCACCAGTGTGACCAATGCCGTCTCCATGCTATACCCGGGCCGGAAGCTCAATTGGTATGGATCTAGGTAGTTTGCTTCCTCCAGGAAAAGCAGAAACTGCTGAGCCACCACACTCTCAACAACCTTCGCTAAAAAGCGAAGGTTAGGAGATTGGACGAAAGTTGTTCAATTCGGCTGGGTCCAGGGCAGGCTTCTTCAGGAGGGGCCGCACCACCGCCTCTTTAAGGGTGGCAGGGAAGGCACCCTCCCTTAATGAAGCATTTACCACTGCCTGGAGCCAGCCACTCGTGACCTCCCTGGAGGCGTAAACCAACCAGGAAGGGCACGGGTCCAACAAACATGTGGTGGAATTCAGTCGTTGCATGATCCTGTCCACTTCATCCTCAGAAACAGGATCGAACTCAGTCCAGATTACATTGGCCAGACCATCTGCACCCCCAGGGTCAGGCCCCTGCACATTAGAGTCCAGCCCTTCCCGGATCTGAGCGATCTTACCCTGCAGGTATAATCCAAATTCCTCAGCTCTGCCCTGCAAGGGATCCACCACTGCACCCGGATGTAATACGGAGCGGGTGACCCCGAACAGGGTGGCTGGGCGGTTACCTGTGGATGCTATGAGAGCGGAGAAGTAAGCCCTCCTCGCCGCTCTCACAGCTACCAGGTAAGTCCTAATATGGGCTCTTAGCTGGGCTCGGTTGGAACCAGAGCGGGTCGACCTCCATCTGCTCTCTAAAGCCCTTCTCCAATGCTTCATCTCCCAGAGCTACCCTGTATACCAGGGAGCCACCTGGAATCTGCGCCGGGTAAGGGGACGCATGGGGACAACTCTGTTGAGGGCCCCCATCGCCGCCTGTTGCCAGGCTGCCGTCAGGGCTTTGGCAGAGCTGTGGGCCAAGGATGTAGGGAAGAACCCCAGTTCCGCCTGGAACCTTTCTGGGTCCGTCAGGCATCTGGGGTGGAACCATCTAAGCGGCTCCTCATCCCAGCGGTGTGGTTAGCTTGACGGAAAGCCAGCCGTAGGAGATAATGATCTGACCATGGAACGGGATGGACAGAAAAGTTGCCATCCCCCAGACCATTCTGCCACTGCTCCAAGATAAAAACCCGGTCGAGCATGTTGCCCCCCTCCTCTCCATTAACCCGTATTACATTCTTGGCAGGACTAGACTTTCTGACTCCGGAGCTTCTCTGGAGTTTTTTTTTCCTCCTTTGCTGGTGCTTGGCTTGTGTGGAGCTCAAAATTGACACTTGGAAACCTGACAGCTTGACTTTCTTAAAGGGGAAGTGTTGTTTAAACTTTCTATACTGCTGTTGGGAGGAAATACTCCCCTGTTGGAGTTAGCACTTCGAAGAAATAATTGAACAATGAAGCAGAGCTGCTGGAAAGAAGCTTTTAATGACAAGGAACCAAGATGAGTCACAATCAGCAAGGCTTCTTGGCTAGCTAGAAAGATTGACGTTCAAACATGAGTTTACATACCCTTTCTGAGTTTTGGTCTAAAATTGGTTTTTGGTGAAGTTTAATTTTGTGCTTGGTGACATTTAATCCTGTGTTTATTGATGGGATAATTTTCCCTATTCAGCTTTGTTTGGAAGGAAAAAGGTTAATCTCTGTTCCTGAAAAGAAACTGGCTTGAGAAATCTGGCTAGTTCCTGTGTCTATTTGTTCTGGTAATTGGTTTAACAAGCAACAACTACTGTTGTGATTTAATTATTTGTATTGTGTTTGAATTTTTTCCTGCCTCATGGTTTCTTTTTCTATCTGGGGAGGGGGGTCTTCCTTCACTGCCTTAGTGGTATCTGACACTGTCCTTTTGGGGTGTACTTCCAAGAGGCAGGATGCCATTACTGCCTTTCTGGGGGGCACGTGATCTTTCCTTAAATCTGGATGATTTTGTTAGGATATCTTGTGAGGTGAGACCAGCTGGTGTCTTTAAGTGGTGCAAATGGATCTAAAGATTACCTCTCTTGGGTGTGCTCTTTCTGGAGAACTTAAATGACCTCTCTGCTAAAGGGTTTCACTTTATGAGCAAGAGTTGGCTGCTGATAGTTATCATTGCATTTTAACTATTTTCATTCCTCCAGGTGCTCTGGCACCCTGCCTGATTTGTAACTCTGGCTTGCAGGTATTTTTAATCTAATGATTGGTATTTAGGGCAGCTTTTTGCAAGCAAAGAAGCTTTTTGTATTTTTGTACAGGTAATCCTTGACTTACAACAGTTTATTTAGTGACCATTCAAAGTTACCATGGCACTGAAAAAAGTGACTTATGACCATCTTTCAAACTTACAACCATTGCAGCATCCCCATAGTCACGAGAGGCCAGACAAGTGCCTCTTGATGTGAGTGATGTTGAGTTGGCCACATCCAGCCAGTCACATGACCACCAAGCCATGTCCACCAACTAAGCCATACCCACAGAACCAGTATGGCCTTTAAAAACATCAAAATAATATGAAAATAAGATACGGTAAATTTAGACTAAGAAGAAAAAAGGCTGAGAAAATCAAAATGGAAAGAGTTATCCATCCCTAGTGGCTGACTATAAAGCAGCATTACCATCTCCCTCTGAGGAAGCTTAATTCTCCTTGTTAAACACTTCTGAGATAGCGGTTTCTCTACAATACTATTGAATGCGATTACTGCAATAATAATTCATTTTTAATTGAATTTACATGGCTATATACTTGCGGTATAACTAACAAGCAGTTACAATTATCAACAATATAAAAACCAGGAGTGAAAATATATTGAACCAGAAAAAGCTCATATATCTAAAAATAAATCCTGTAGTCAACTTAACTACATAAACCAGTTAAAATAAGCAAAACTGACTTCTTGCCCAATTGCTACATATATCATATATTTGAAAAGAGGTAATCAGATGTCAACTTCAGCTAACAAGAACTTTAAAATATAGTGTCATTGACAGAACTACTCCACTCAGAGAATTCTTGTATTCTTCACTGAAAGACCTGTATAGGGCTACTTGAGTATTCTGATTGTAGCCTGACCCAACCCAATCAAAAGAGTTATACAGTTGCCACAACAGTGCTTTCAATTCAGCATTCACATAGTGAATGACTACAGACAAAGTCTGCTTTCATTTCTGTATGTTTATTAGGTAGATTGAAGTGCCTGAGTTATTCTTTCAAGCAGGATATTGGTAATAAAAAAGCTGCATTAAGATTGTGTGCATTTTCTGCTTCTGTGTAAGAATAAAAGTCAATCTCCAATAAGCAAAAGGCATAAGGGTGGTTTAAGAATGACATAACAGTGACATTTTTAAAGGATTTTTAACAGATAGTTTAGTATGATTTTATTCTCTTTGGTTTATCTGAGAAGTATAGAAATAAATGTCTAACCTATCTTAACAAAAGTCTTTTCTCCTTAATGTCTGTCCTTTGAATAACAAGCATATTTTTATTGCCACACCAATATTCACAAAAAAAGAAACTGATTCTGCCATACTTATAAATTTTAAAGAAGGTATTATCTGTTCATTTGAAGCAAATGTTTCTATATATATTCTCCAAGGAGACAGACTTATAAATAATGGAAATATGAATAAAAAAACATCACCACATTAAGATACAAATAAAATAGATTACTACATATTCAATTGACTTTTATCTCTATAGCGATGTGTCAATCTTAACAATATTTTACAAAGAGATTAAGCAGTACATGGAAAGAATCATTAAGCAGAAACTACAGGATCCAACTAATTTGTAATTAAAAGAAAAAAGAAAAGAAGTGTTGGGATTACCGTTTGAGTCTTTGTAATTTCTATCCTGACTTGATACAAATTCACTGTTTTTCTTATAAAATTAATTACTCAAAAATGTGCGTTGCATATAATAAGCTGAGCCTTAATGAAAGTCTTGCTCCAGGGTCCACGCACCAAAAGAAGTGCATCGTGTCATTCCCAAAAGAAATGTCACCTGAAACTCTCACATTTTTGCCATGGTACAGGAGAAGACAACAGCATGTCTCATCAACTGAGCGAAGTGCAGCAAAAACAAAACAAAACAAAACAAAATACAGAAGATCCTCTAAGTCTAGGATCTGTCTCAGACATGAGATTTGTGGATACCTTTATAAAAATAATTTGGCAAAATTATATAATTTTTAAGTTTATGCATTTTTTTAATAAAGTTCTATGTCAATTGCTTTCAGAATGTATCCCAATGTGGTTCACAACCAATTAAAATGTTGTAATAATAATTAAAATACTGTAATAAAAACAAGAAACTTGGAGGAAAGAGAAACAAAACAAAACAATTCCTCCAACATTCATACAAAGGAAGCCAGAGTGAAGAGCATAGTCTTCAACTGATACCTATATGGTATACACAGAAGGACCTCCTCTGATAATATTAGCAAAAATCTAAATAAAGATGCTGTGCTAGCAATCTGTGGTGGAATCTGTAGCTAGGGTTGGGGGAGGAGTGAAAATATTGGCAAGTTGGAATCCTTACAAGGAAGGAAGTGACAGAATTTTCCTAGAACATTCATGAAATTCTTTTGCATTTAGCATTCTTTCTGTCACCTATTGCCTACCAATATTTGAAGCATTTGGTCAACTAATTTTCTAAAAATAAAACCAGGTTATGTCTGACATAGCTTTCAGACAAGGAATTAGATATTAATACATACTTTTATCTATGGTATGATAATTAAAGGAACTTGTTATGTATGCAGGTTTGAATGTCATTGGTTTAGTTTGAACTGTTCTTGTAAAATGTCAAAGATGATTGGTTTAAAAAGTGTGGGAAAAACCCTGCACTCTGATTGACTGGCAACTGCGGCTGCTGGCTATAAGCAGCAGCCACAGCCCAGCCAAATCGGGTCTGTTATGAGCTGTAGTCACTAATAAACTCTTCACTGAAGCACTCTGCGTTTGACTCTTCATGCAAATCTAACACTGGCGACGAAGGTGGGAAGAGAAGACAACGCAGAGAACAAGCTGAGAGAGATGGCTGCGCTGAACACCCCCAGCCCGTTGATCCGACGGCAGAAGACTGGGACTCGTATGCAGATCGTTTCCAAATGTATTTGGAGGGAAACGATCTCGCCAACATTTCCGACAAGCGGAAGAGGGCAGTCTTTCTCACCCACTGCGGTCCGGCCTTTTTCAAGATGGCGAAGGCATTGGCGGGAGCTGCAGACATAAGGTAATGGACTGGCCCGACTTAGAAAAGTTATTAAGAGCCCATTATGCGCCACAAGTATTGTGCCTCATTAAGAGACACGAATTCTACCGTCGGGATCAAGGGAAAGAAAACGTTAATGACTTCGTGGCAAGTTTAAGGGACATTGGGGGTGCATGTGAGTTTATCAACTTTGAAGAGGCCATCGCGATCGATTTGTTCTAGGCCTAAAGACAAGGTTTTGCAGAGCAAATTATTAATGAAACCTAAGATCACGCTTAAGGAGGCCATAGAAGAAGCTTCTTCAGTGGAAGCTACCAAGTCCTCAGCAGCAGCCATGAAGAAAATTAACAAGGCAAGCCATCCTGATGTGGAAAAGTCCACAACAACCCATTGAGCAAATAGATTCTGATTCAGACTGTAGTGAGGTGGAGGAAGGAATTTATAGACTCAGAATGGAGAAGAAAAGGAAAGACCTTGGAAGAAAAAGGCAAGACTTTTATTGCAGAGGTTGGGGGCACCCCACACTGAATGCAAGTTTTTGATACCATCTGCCTCCATTGTGAAAAAGAGGTCACCTAGCAAGAGTCTGCAAATCATCCAGAACTCCACCAAGCAGAAAGAAGTTTCCTGATAAAGAATTCAAGCATAACAACTTCAGTGAGAAAATGGGGCGCAACACAGAAGCAAATGGGAAGAATGAAACTCATCAAACAGTCACTATTGGTCATTCTTCACCCTTAAGAAGCAGAAAAGTAAATGTGAAGGTACTTATTGAAGGAAGGCCTTGCCAAATGGAAGTGGACTCAGGCTCCTATTTATCTATGGTGTCATGGGACACTATTCACAGGCTACTTCCCAACATTCAGAAGAAGCATTTCCAGAAGCAAGCACTGACTCTTAAAGACTACCAAGGGAACAAGATTCCAGTAGTTGGAACAAGAGATTTCAACATGAAGTTCAAAGGCCACACCAAACATTTGCCCTGACCATCGTGGACAAAGACCGTCCAAGCCTGCTTGGACTTGGGTGGTTAAATCCACTAGGCATCGAGGTGACTGGCATCAATCACGTGAGCAACACTGAATGGGAGGAGGCCTTGAAGTCTGAGTTTCCAGAGGTCTTCAGCGACGGATTGGGCAAGTATATGGGGACCCCTATCACTTTCAACCTAGATCCAAAGGTGCCCCCAATTCGTTTAAAGCCCAGAAGGGTCCCATTTGCCTTAAAGGAAAAAATTGATGCACAATTAGATAAACTAATAGCTCAAGGAGTTTTAGAGCCCACTGACCACTCCAGATGGGAGACACCCATAGTCACACCAGTCAAGACTGATGGGTCAGTAAGAATCAGCAGAGCGCATATCCAGTTCCAGTGGTGCATCATCTGTTACATTCACTTGGCAGGGGTACAGTCTTTGCCAAATTGGATCTGGCCCAGGCATATCAACAACTAACAGTTGATGATGCCACTGCAGAGGCCCAAACCATTGTGACTCATAGAGGTGCCTTCAAATGGAAAAGGTTACAATTTGGAGTAAGCGTGGCACCAGGCATTTTCCAAAGCCTTATGGAAAGGATGCTCCAAGGACTGCCAGGGGTAGTGCCTTACTTTGATGATGTGTTAATCTCTGCTGAAAATGACACTCAATTACAAGAGAGACTCAGAGAAGTCCTTACCAGATTCAGGAAAGTGGGATTAAAAGTCAAGGAAGAAAAATGCAGTCTTAGAACTGACAAGGTTGAGTTCTTGGGCTATATGATTGACAAGCATGGCATCCACCCTACAGATGCCAAGGTTCAAGCAATCAAAGAAGCCCCTAGACCAAAATGCAAAACAGATTTGCAAGCCTTCCTTGGACTTATTAACTTTTATCACATGTTCCTACCTCAGAAGGCAACCATTGCAGAACCATTACACAGATTACTTGACAAAAGTCTGTTTGGGTCTGGGGCAGGAAGGAACAATCAGCATTTAACAGTATTAAAAGACTAATCATGTCTGATGCTGTGCTCATACAGTTCTCTGAGAATTTACCTGTTGTACTGACTTGTGATGCATCCCCTTTGGAGTGGGGGTTTGAGCCACAGGCTTCCCAGCAGGAGGGAAGCCCCTATTGCATTTTACTCTCGACCTTGACCAAAGCAGAGAGGAATTACAGCCAATTGGACAAGGAAGCATTGGCAATTGTTGCAGCTATCAAGAAATTTCATGAGTATTTATATGGGAGAACATTTACCATTGTCACAGATCACAAACCTTTGTTAGGCATTGTGGCAGGAGACAAACCTACACCCACTATCCTGTCACCAAGAATGCTGAGGTGGACTGAATTTCTTGCTGCTTATTCATACAAACTTATCCACAAGCCTGGCAAGGACATTGGACATGCTGATGCCTTGAGTCGTTGCCCACTTCCTTGTCACAAGGAGGACTTTGAACCTGAGGCACACACCTTTTTCCTAGAAACTGTGCCAAGCTTCCAGTACACGCTGCTGAAATTGCCAGAGAGACTGCCAAAGACACTTTATTGGCTCCTATTATAGGCTGGATTAAGAAAGGTTGGCCTCTTCAAGATCTACTTCACCTTGCCCAACCTTTTAAGTCCAGGCAAACTGAATTATCTGTATTAAGAGGATGTATTTTGTGGGGTAACAGGGTGGTTATTCCTGCAAAACTGCAAAGAGAGGTTTTGGAAATGTTACATGAGTGTCATCCTGGTATTGTAAGGATGAAGGGATTGGCCAGGAGTTATGTATGGTGGCCAGGTATTGACAAAATGGTTGAAAACTGGGTTGCATCTTGTCCCATGGTTTCACTTTAGTTCAGCCATCCTGCAAAGCCTCTTACCTTGTTTCTTACTTGTCAGGTAGTCAGGCCTGCCCCACCTCTTGCCCCCAAACAGGAATGGGAATGTCCTAGGGGCCCATGGTCTAGGATTCACATTGATTTCGCTGGCCCTACCAGAGGGCACACCTTCCTTATTATAGTAGATGCATATTTATTTATTTATTTATTTTATTGGACTTATATATGCGCCCCATCTCAAGACTCAAGGCTCACAATTAAACATACAATACAATAATTATTTAAAAAAGAATTAAACAATTTAAGCCCAATAAAACCAAATTAAAATACTTAAAATTATCCCATGGCCCAGGTGAGGTAATCACAGCCCGATTTGGTCAAACAACCACGTCTTTAAGTTGCGGCGGAAGGTGCGGAGGTCAGGAGCCAGACGGAGGTCCAGAGGCAGTTCATTCCATAAGTTCCAAATGGCTAGAGGTAATCCCTATGGCATCCACCACAACTGAGGCAGCTCAAAAAGCTTTTTGTAACCCACGGGTTACCTGATGTTCTTGTCTCTGACAATGGCCCTCAATTTACATCTAACCTTTTTGAATCCTATTTAGCACAACAGGATATCAGACATGCCCTTACTGCCCCTGGGCACCCTTTGGCTAACGGCTGGGCTGAACGCATGGTATGTTTTACCAAGGAAAAGCTTCAGCAGTTGGGTCCTGGGGACATCACTGAGAAAGTTGAAAAACTTCTTAGTGTTCAGCATATCACTCCTAACCCATCAACTAACTTATCCCCAGCAGAGTTATTGATGGGTAGGAAAGGTCTCCCCTTGACCGCTTCATCCCTCTTCACTCACCCACGCACCACTTGATTCCACTAGCAAAGTTCTGCGTTCAGTGTGGGTGATTCTGTTTATGCTAAGAACCTTATGGGTAACCTTCATGGATTCCTGCTGAAATAACTCAAATAACTGGCCTCGTTCTTACAGGGTACAAACAGAGGATGGTGTCCTCTGGAGCAGGCACATTGATCAGTTAAGATCCAGATTACCTCAGGAACATCTAATTGTTCCTCTCTAGTTCCCATACCTAATGCCTTTTCTAGGGGAAGGGGAGGAGCATGAGGATAATCAGCAAGCAAGAATCAACCCCATGTGTAACGAGCCATTATGACAGGAACCATCCCAAAACCTGTCACAATGCCAAAATCCATCCTTACAAGTGGAAGATTGCACATCACTACCTGACTTGGGTGCTGACATTGGGCTGGAGATGGGTTGGGAGGAGAGACCAGATTCTAACAATCAAACATGGTCTTCTTTCACAGGAAGTCCAACTAGGGAAATGTCAGCAGACACATTTCCTCTCTCACTGGGTGAGAACGTTAAAACTTCTGAACCACGAAGGTCTCAACGTACACGTAAGAGCCCCACCTATTTAAAAGAATACATTAGATAGGTTGGGGTTTGAGTATGGAGTGAACCTAGTGGGGAGGGGTGTTATGTATGCAGGTTTGAATGTCGTTGGTTTAGTTTGAACTGTTCTTGTAAAATGTCAAAGATGATTGTTTAAAAGTGCGGAAAAACCCTGCACTCTGATTGGCTGGCAACTGTGGCTGCTGGCTATAAGTAGCAGCCGTAGCCCAGCCAAATCGGGTCTGTTATGAGCTGTAGTCACTAATAAACCCTTCACTCTTAATGAATCTCCAATGTCACTTTCAAATAGCTAAGCTTCCTGTGGAATAAATACATGATTACATAAACTATTCTTGCTGAGAAACAAAGCTGGGTTTCCAGTATTAACTATCACACTCTTTTTCAGTTGCCTGAAATCTCTCTTAGAAGCTAACTTTGCTAAACTTGTGCTCATGAAAACAACAGCATTTTTCTATTTTCTACATAACTTGGACTTAGTAAGGCATCAGCAATATTCCCATAATCTACATTATATATCAAACTGATGGCATGTTATGGTTAGCCACATAGTCAGCCAAATAAATTAGTCAGCCAAATAAATTAGACTGGATTTGGCATTATTTTTCCATCTACTGTATTTTCCCAAGGAGCTGGGATAAGGTAGATCCTGATGATGTTAAAGATATTGCAGGATATAAGCTGTCCCAGGTAAACTGTCTTTTGCAATTGACGTTTGGTGATTTTCAACATCATCATTATTATCTCTTTTATTCATTAAACATGAAATTCAGGCAACTGAACATTTAAAAATGTATCACAAATGTCACTGACTGGCACTGATGGTTGATACGAGTTGCTGCCAGCATCCTAGGTATCAACTAAGTATCTTCTTTAAAAGTACCATGTTCCGAGTTGCACAGTTTTTTGCAGTTCTGTTGGTGATGTTGCAGGAAATTGCAATTTCTTGATGCATTTTGTGGACATTCTTGGACATGGTACCAAGTGCCCCAGTGATAATGGGTATCACTGTTACATGTTTCATCCATAATTGTGTAGTTTCAATGGCCAGGTCGCGATATTTAGTGATTTTTTCCAGTTCTTTTTCTTTGACTCTGGCGTCTCTTGGTACAGTTATATCAATAAATTGTACGCTTCGGTTTTTGACAATTGTGATGTCTGGTGTGTTGTGTTCCAAATGACAATCTGTCTGAATTTGAAAGTCCCACAAGTTCTTCACCTTCTCATTTTTGACAACTTTTTCCATTTTATGTTCCCATGACTTTTTGGATACAGGAGGAGGTGGTATTCAGCAGATTCTGACCAGTTCTAGAGAACTGGTAGTGGAAATTTTGAGTAGTTCGGAGAACCGGCAAATACCACCTCTGACTGGAGATTTTTACAGTATCTTTCCCCTACCACGCCCACCAAGCCACGCCCACAGAACCAGTAGTAAAAAAATTTGAACCCCACCACTGGATACAGGTAAGTCATATTTTTTACATAATAACTAGTGGATTAATGTAGCAACTCGGTCATGACTAGGTTTGTAATCAGTTTGCACAATTTTGCTGCACTCACATATTAAATGTGAAACCATTTCAACTTTGTCATTGCAAAGTTGGCAGTTTGGATTGTCAGTGGTTTTTTTGTAGCTTCGCTTTCATGGCATTAGTTTGTAGTGCTTGTTCTTGAGCAGCAAGTATTAAATCTTCCATTTCTTTCTTGAAGGTTCCCATCCTAAACCATGTCTATGTCAAGTTGTTATCACATTTTCCTTCAATGTTTTTCAAGTGCTGTCCATGCAAAGCTTTGGTTTTTCATCCATTTAATCTGTCATCCAGCTGTTTTTCCTTATATTCTACCTTTGTTTCTGTTGTTTTTATAATGTTCTCCATTTTAACAGCCTGCAGCAATTTTTCTGTACTTTGATTCACAAAGTCATTCAAACTTAGTTTTTCTTCTTCTACAGTTTGATGATTTGCAATAACCCTCTGCCCCCTATTTTTCTTGGTAGGTACAACCTGTCGATGTCACTTTGTGGGTGTAAAGTGTGGTACATATTCAAAAGTTTGCGCATTTTCTGGTCCAAGTTTTCCAGTTCAGCCAAAGTCCAGTTGATGATTCTAGCTGGGGAGCGTGTCATTGGAACTGCCCATGTATTAATCATTTTAATTATGTTTCCAGCATTCAGCTTTGATTTTAATATTTTGTGGACCCTCCTGATGTATTACTTTTGTGCTGACTCTTCGACTTTTCCATTCAAGATGTTATCTGCTTCCAATATGCCTAGATATTGTTGTTGTTGTTATTGAGGTGATTATAATTTTGTTAAGGTATTGCCTAATGAAGAAATCTGAAAAACTCAAAACCTTAACATATATATTATAGTCTTGTCAATTTAAGGCCTAAAATTGGGAAATGTCCTTTCTTCCTATTCTTTTTCCTCCTATAAAGTAGATTTTTCTGCAACATGATGAAGAGAATTCTGAAAGTATGATAGTCAATTTGGGCACATAACCTTCAGAAATCTGCTAAAATGATGATGAGGATATCTCCAAATAAAAAAAAGAATGAGTTCACCAGAAGAAAAACCAAGTTTTGGAGTGGTCCATCCAGAGCCCAGATCAGAATCCAATAAAAAATCTGCAGGATGACTTGAAGGCTTTGCACAGGAGATGCCCTAGCATGCTGACAGATTTGGAACACTTTTGCAAAGTTTTCTAAAGCAAGATATGCCATGCTGATAGGCTCCTACTCCAAAAGACTGAATGTAATGACAAAATCAAAATATTTTTTTTAAATTGATTTAAGGGTGTGTACACTTGTGCAATCATTTTATTGCAAGTTTTTTAATTGTAATTTTCTTCCTACAAGATTTCAGTTTGTTTTTCAATTGAATTGTATATTCAAGATGAAAAAATTCTGACTTGATTTATCTTGATCTGATTTTTTATATCTAAAAAATCTGGCATTTTAACAGGGGTGCATAAACTTTTTATATACATTGTACACACCTATTTTTCAGTATTAGAAGATGTCTTTTTTCCATAGGCTATTCATTGTTACATCTAAATATTTGCCTTTTGCAAACATTTTAAAATATCTAATCTATAAGTAGCACCTAATCTGTCTATATTTTTTCAATTGGTTAGCAATGCTTGTGAAATAACACACAATTTCATGTTTATGAGTACTGCGGCTTTATACTTTATATGTGATTTTTTCATGCTGTTTTTTCAGGATTAAAGAGGGATGAATCATCTGTTTTTCTTCCGTCCTTTCTATAGCCTAGTAGCTTTTTTTCTTAATCTAGCTATTGTATAGGGATTGCTCCAGGAAAAATGAATAAATAAAGGGGAGGGAGTTGAAAGCCAGAAAAGAAATTGGTAGATTGTAAGCTGAAAACTGAATAAATCGGTAAAGCAGTAATTTCAAACTGGCTAGAAAAACCATCACACCCAACAGTCCAGTTGAATTTATTTTTTGATTTCTAGTACTGTCACTGAAAACACAGGTAAGAATACCTAGAAGGAAAAAGTACATCCAGAAAATATTCAAAGGAAAACTTTTGTTGTTCCTTTACAGTGGTTTTAACATAACTAATGGATGCAATGGGGTTATTGGGGTTACAACAGTAGTAATAATTTTAAATATTATTTAGAAAGTCCCTAAATAACAGAGCAATTAAAGGTAAAGTTTTCCCCTGTCTAGTCATGTCTGAGTTTAGGGGGGGGTGCTCAGTAGTGGGATTCAGCCAGTTCGCACCACTTTGGGAGAACCAGTTGTTAACTTTCTGAGCAGTTTGGTGAACTGGTTGTTGGAAGAAATCATTAGGACAAAGAATCGGTTGTTAAATTATTTGAATCCACCACTGGTGGTGCTCATCTCTGTTTCTTAACTGAGGGAGCCAACATTGACATTTCTGTGGCCATATGGCCAATATGACTACAGTAAAGGCCCAAATTGTGGAAACCATTTGGGGAAAGTGTCTCCTTATGTATTTTATGCTATCACTACCAAACAGGGAGATCTTGGTCTCGTCACTCCAAATGACACTGTCCCATTGTTCCTCTGTCCAGGCAACATGGGTTTTAGCCCAGTTTAGTCTTTTCAACCTTCGTTTGAGAAATAAAAGTTGCTTTTTTCATGGAATTCTAGATTTTAGGCCAAATTCTTGCAGTCTGCACTGAACAGTCCTTGCACTCAACTTCACATTGCATTGTGCCATTTCATCTTGTATACACCCAGATGATTTTCTTCTGTTATGTAGGCACAGTCTCTTAATTCTTCTATCATCACTTGCTGTTATAAATAAATAAATAAAAAATCACCCCCAACTCCCACCCCTCACCTCAACGACAGCAGATCACACAAGCTATTTGAAGGGCCCCATCCCGCTCTAGATTCCCTAGGCCCACTGGCAGAACCAGGTCTTCAATGCCTTCTGGAAGATAATCAGAATGAGGGCCAGTCTAATCTCTGGGAGAATGATGTTCCAGAGAGAGGGAGTCACCACAGAGAAGGCCCTTCTTCTGGGTCCCACCATGTGTATCTCCCTCAGGGATGGGACCCACAGCATTCCCTGCCTCCCTGCTCTAATGGGTCAGGTAGATATGACCTGCAAGAGATGTTCCCTCAGATAACCTGGTCCCAAGCTTTAAAGGTGACAACATGTTGAATTGCACCCAGAAGCAAATTGGCAACCAATGCAGCTCCTGCAGGAGAGGTGAAACATATGCATACCGGGGTGTGCACAAAACCATGCAGGCTGCTGCATTTTGCATCAACTGGAGCTTCTGGATATTCTTCAAGGGCAGCCCCATGTAGACCACATTGCAATAATCAAGACGGGAAGTGACTAGGGCATGAGTGAGTAGGGACTGCTGGTCCAGGAAAGGGCATAACTAGTGCACACCCCTCAGTTGTACAAAGGCCCTCCTGGCCACGACTGCCACCAGAAAGAGTCGTGAGTCCAGGAAAACCCCGAGATTACACACAGAGTCTGTTTGGGGTAGTGCCACCCCATCCAAGAAGGATCCAATGAACCCCAAACCCAGAGCCACTCGGTCTTGCAAGGGTTTAGTTTCAACCTATTGCTCCCCATCCAGTCCCTAACAGCCTCCAGGCACTGCGAGAGGGAGGACACTGCAACACTTAACTCACTATGGACTGAGACATACAGCTGAGTATTATCAGCATATTGGTGATACCTCAGTTCATGGTGATGGATGATCTCACCAGCGGCTTCATATAAATGTTGAACAGGAGTGAAGAGAGTATCGAGCCCTGCAGAACTCCGTAAAGCAGTGGGTGAGGGCTGAATCTCTCCCCTCCTATCAACACTGACTGAGAGTGGTCACAGAGGAAGGAAGTGAACCAGGATATATGGTAAAAGTTAGCAATTTACATAAGTATATCACTTCCGTATTGTAACTTTCACAATGTTACAATGTATAAACTCTCAAGCAGCTTGGGTTGGCTGAATTTCTTCCATATACCGGATATACAAAATTTTATACCTCAATATATTCTAATGGGTTAGTAACATTAATCTCTACTGCACTCAAGATATGGCTATTAAGTTTGGATCCAGCAACAATTTTGCTTTTTTCTTTTTTAGATTTGAATTAGTTATAATTCTTTTATCATTTTAGAAAACAGATACATGTAGGCATATTGGAGCTGTGGTTTGCCATTATTTTATTTCTTGCCTTTTCCAGCTAAATGAGGGTTGAGTAACAAAACCATTACATGAAAAGGCTTCATGTAAAAACATGCTCTTTATTAAAAATAGGGTACCCCCACTTGCCCCTCCCAAGTAGTGTATAGATCCCTCTAATAATGATGCATGCATCTTTTATGAACTGGACCCTTCTCATTGTAAGTTCTGGTTTCTTTTCTGCTGAATGCATTAGCATACATATAATCATATTAAGGTCACAAAGACCCTATCAATTTTCTGTGAATTCATGCAATATTTCATGTGAATTCATGCAATATTTCATTTGCTGTTAGTACAGCTGAATGGGCAGCCATGGTGGCACTCGACTGGTTGCCTTGAGGCCTCTTTCCCCTCACCAGACCCCAGTTGGCTCCCTGGTTTTCTGAGGAGCTCCGGGGGATGAAATGGCGGAGAAGATGCCTGGAGAGCAGGTGGAGGACTAGCCACTCTGAATTTAATCGTCCAGTTGCAGCCTATATTAGGACCTACCTGAAGTGATTAGGCATGCAGGCTTACTTCTCCACTCTGATTAAGGCCCGCTGATGATCGCTCTATGCCCTGTTTCAGGTTACCCGCCTCTTCTCCAATTGAGGGAGGGGGACACTTTGCAGGGCAGAGCAGAGGAATTTAGTTCACATCTGGCTGGATAAGGTCGCCAATTGCGGCTTGGACTCTGATTGGCAGGGGTCTGATGATGGGGTGGTGATGGGTCTGGTTGATTCTATCTGGGTTGAGTTTGACCCGGTCTCCCTTGATGAGGTGGACAGGATCATGAGGAGGCTGTCTTCCACCACGTGTTTATTGGACCCGTCCTTCCTGGTTGGTGTATGCCTCCAGGAGGTTACACAGGCGCTGGCTCCAGGCAATTGTCAATGCCTCCTTGAGTGAGGGAGTCTTTCCTGCCGCCTTGAAAGAGGTGGTGGTGAGGCCCTCCTCAAGAAGCCTGCCTTGACCCGGCCGCTTTTGAATAACTATTGTCCAGTCTCCAACCTTGCTTCTAGTGAAGGTTGTTGAGAGCTGGTGGTGCAGCAGCTCCCTTGTTCCTGGAGGAAGCTGATTATTTAGACCAGATCAATCGGGCTTCAGGGCCGATACAGCACGGAGACAGCATTGGTCGACTGATGGATGATCTCTGGAGGGCTCGGAGACAGGGTTTTTCCTCTGTCCTAGTCCTGTTAGATCTCTCAGTGGCTTTCGATACCATTGACCATGGTATCCTTCTGCAGCTGGCTACGAGGATTGGGGGTGGGGCACATTTTGGTGGTTCTCCTCTTCTCTCGGGCAGTTGGTGGGGGGGGGAGGTCAGCCCCAGGCCCCTCACTTGTGGGGTGCCTCAGGGGTCCATTCTCGCTCTCCTGTTTAATATCTACATGAAACTGCTGGGTGAGATCATCCGAGGTTTTGGGGTGAGGTATCATCAATATGCTGATGATACCCAGCTCTATATCTCCACCCCAGACCAGATCAGTGATGCTCTCTCTGTGATGTCCCGGTGCCTTGAGGTGGTACAGGTCTGGATGGGGAGTAATAGGCTCCAGCTCAACCCGACCAAGACTGAGTGGCTGTTCTTACCAGCATCTCGGTCTTCATTGGATGTACCATCTTTGGTCATGGGGGGAGAGGTGTTGCCCCCCGTGGATAGGGCGAGGAATCTGGGTGTCCTCCTGGATTCACAGCTCAGCTTGGATGAGTATGTGGGAGCTGTGGCCAGGGGGGCTTTTGCCCAGGTTTGGCTGGTTTGCCAGCTCCGCCCTTATTTGGACCGAGATGCCCTTCGAATGGTCACTGATGCGCTCGACACCTCCAGAATCGACTACTGCAACGCTCTTTACATGGGGCTGCCTTTGCGGATAAACCGGGGGTTACAGCTGGTGCAGAATGCGGCTGCACGGGCTGTGATGGGAGTGTCCCAATACTCCCATGTTACACCCGTCCTGCACGGCTTGCATTGGTTGCCAGTTGTCTCCTGGGTTGCCTTCAAGGTGTTAGTAACAACTTACAAAGCCCTAAATGGCTTGGGTCCAGGGTACTTGTGGGAACGCCTCCTGCCAGGATCACTTTCCGATCGCCCTGTTCGCTCCCATAGGAGGTATCCTTGGGATACCGTTGGTTAGGCATTGTCGGCTGGCGGTTCCCAGGGCTAGGGCCTTCTCCGTGGGAGCGCCTGCCCTCTGGAATCAGCTCCCCATGGATCTCCGTTTGGCCCCTGACCTCCGCTCCTTCCACCGAGACCTGAAGACCTGATTGTTTCAACAGGCCGGCCTGGAATGACCCGGGTGGGGGGTTAGGGTTTTTTAATCTTTTCTTAATGTTTTAATTGTATTTGACTTGTTGTATTTAATTGGTTTTTTATTGTAAATTTGCTCTGTTTTTTAATGTTCGCTGCCCTGAGTCCTTAGGGAGTAGGGCGGCATACAAGTCAAATAAATGAATGAATGAATGAATGAATGAATGTAGTGGCGATAAAGGTTGCCTGTTAGAAGATGGCCAGTTGAATGCATTATTATTTTATGTTGGGCAGCCGATTCCTCACTAAATAGACTAGATGATTCTCTAAATTAGACTTCCTTTCCTTTTATTCTGCAAGCTTGTTAAATGCCAGATGCAGAGCATACTAAAATAGTTTATATTATTTGGAACCATTGCTACTGTTTGATTTTTCTTTAAAAAGAAAAGCTACTTATCATAGTAGTATCTTATGATATAGCTTTCACTTTATTTACATGTAGCCTGTTTTCTCTATTTGGAAAATGATACAATCTTACCTGCAAACACAAAATTTTGACTAAGAGACTGATGTTGGTTTATGACCATAGTAAAGATTTTGATTTGACATATGTGCTTGATAGACATAATTGTGTTACTTGGTTTAATCTGCACTTGAATTTAACTATTAGAAAAGCCTATGTAATGTGATTACTTTAATTGGTAAACACCATCTATAAAATTACACCACTGCTCATTAGAAACTAAAAAAATCTGTATTTCAGAATATTTTTTCCTAACATATGGAGGAAGGAAGAGAAGGAAGAAGAAGCTGCAAACAAATCAAGCTTTACAGCCATATTATTAGAGCAAAAAAATAGTGTGTTGTCCATTAGATAAAGTCATCTTTTGTCTCCACTGGCCTTATTGGCTAGGTAAAACATGAACTAAGAGTTCAATAATATTATTTAAAAAGTAACTCGGAAACACAGCGAATCTCTTGAAATATTCAGCAACTTACCTTCAATGTTTAATTGTAGTTGGAAGCTGAAAAACTACTAAAAAAACCTATTCATTTTATTCACTTTGCATCCTTAAAAAATATTGCCAGAGCAGGTAACAATTTGGGTATTTGCTGATTTTGCTCTTTCCTTCCCCCACCTTTCCCATTTTCAATTTTTTATTTATATTTTATATTTTCATAAACTAATAAAATGGATAAAGATGAAGAGATAATAAAGTTAATATATTAACCTAGTGGTGGTGTTTTTACTGATATTTTAAATTTTATTTTAAATTTTATTTTAAATTTTATTTTAAATTTTATTTTAAATTTCATTTTAAATTTTATTTTAAATTTTATTTTAAATTTTATTGGGTTTAAATCTTTATTGGGCTTAGTTCACTTGGTTTAATGTATTTTTAATTAATTGTATTGCTATTTTTATTGTAAGCCACCCTGAGTCCCTAGGGAGAGAGGGCGGCATATAAGTCCAAATAATAATAATAATAATAATAATAATAATAATAATATATCCTGTTGGGATCCAGTAGCAGAAGTATTAAAGTATCAGATCTTTTCTTTCTTTTTTATTTGTATCCAACCAGAATTTTAGCCAAGCAGAAAGTACAGAATAATGGAGAGCCAATTTGATTTAATAGTTAAGATGCTGGCCGAGAAACTAGGAGACTTTGAGTTGTAATCCTGCCTTTAGGCATGAAAGCCAGCTTCGTGACTTTGAGCCAGGGGTGGGATTCAAATTTTTTAACAATTGGTTCTGTGGGCATGGCTTAGCTGGTGGACATGGCTTGGTGGTCATGTGACTTGGTGGACGTGACTTGGTTGTCATGTGACTGGCTGGGTGTCGCCAACCTGACATCACTCACATCAAGGGGCACTTCTTGTCTGGCCTCTCATGACTATGGGGGTGCTGAAATGGTCGTAAGTGTGAAAAATGGTCATAAGTCACTTTTTCAGTGCCATTGTAACTTTGAATGGTCACTAAACAAACTGTTGTAAGTCAAGGATTACCTGTACAAAAATACAAAAACCTTCTTTGCTTACAAAACCTGCCCTAAATACCAATCATTAGATTAAAAATACCTGCAAGCCGGAATTACAAATCAGGCAGGGTGCCAGAGTACCTTGAAGAATTAAAATAGTTAAAATGCAATAATTATCAGCAGCCAACTCTTGTTCATAAAGTGAAACCCTTTAGCAGAGAGGTTATTTAAGCTCTCCAGAAAGAGTACACCCAGAAGAAGCAATTCTTAGATCCATTTGCACCACTTAAAGACACCAGCTGGTCTCACCTCACAAGATATCCTAAAGAAATCATCCAGATTTAAGGAAATATCATGTGCCGCCCAGAAAGGCAGTAAAAAAATCAGTGCCTAGCTTGCATCCTGCCTCTTGGAAGTATACCCCAAAAGGACAGTGCCAGATACCACTAAAGCAGTGAAGGAAGACCCCCCTCCCCAGATAGAAAAAGAAACCATGAGGCAGGAAAAAATTCAAACACAACACAAATAATTAAATCACAACAGTAGCTGTTGCTTGTTAAACCAATTACCAGAACAAATAGACACAGGAACTAGCCAGATTTCTCAACCCAGTTTCTTTTCAGGATCAGAGATTAACCTTTTTCCTTCCAAACAAAGCTGAATAGGGAAAATTATCCCATCAATAAACACAGGATTAAATGTCACCAAGCACAAAATTAAACTTTACCAAAAACCAGTTTTAGACCAAAACTTAGAAAGGGTATGTAAACTCATGTTTTTTTAATTAATAAATTTTTATTGAATAAATACACACACATAAAACATAAACAAACAGACATTGTTTTTTTGAACCTGGTATCTCTAAGCTTGCTTCCCTCTTTGTCCTTCAGTTATTAAGTCGAGTCTTTCAAAAAGTTACTGAGTCTTTCTTCTGTCTAGCCAACCATAGAAATTGTTCCAGATTTTATAGTAATCCGTTTCTTCTTTATTTTTTATCTCCTTTGTTTGTTTGTCCATTTCTGTACATGCGATAATCTTTCTCAATAATTCCGCTTCCGTTGGAGTATGTAAACTCATGTTTTAATGTCAATCTTTCTAGCTAGCCAAGAAGCCTTGCTGAATGTCACTCATCTTGGTTCCTTGTCATTAAAAGCTTCTTTCCAGCAGCTCTACTTCATTGTTCAATTATTTCTTCAAAGTGCTAACCTCAACAGGGGAGTATTTCCTCCCAACAGCAGTATAGAAAGTTTAAACAACACTTCCCCTTTAAGAAAGTCAAGCTGTCAGGTTTCCAAGTGTCAATTTTGAGCTCCACACAAGCCAAGCACCAACAAAGGAGGAAAAAAAACTCCAGAGAAGCTCCAGGGTCAGAAAGTCTAGTCCTGCCAAGAATGTAATAAGGATTAATGGAGAGGCAGTTTCTGTAAGCAACTTTCTTACAGGATTAGGCCAGTAAAGTGGAAAAAAACAAAAGGAGATTTCTTCTAACAACCAGTTCTCCAAACTGCTTAGAAAGTTAACAACCAGTTCTAGCGAATAGGTGCGAACTGATAGAATCCTACCCCTGCTTTGAACCAGTCATTCTTTCAGCCCAATCCACCTCACAGAGTTGTTGTGGTGATGATAATAGGAGGAAAAAGTTGTATGTTTCTCGCCTTCAATTATTTATAAAAATAATAAAGGCAGGATAAAAAAAACAATTCAGTGAATTTTTAAATTGTTCTGGGATGCTGAAAAATATGAAACTTCTTAAAACAAGGAACCAAAATATGACATGCACTGATGATTTGGACAAAATGTAACATATACATTCTGGGCAGTATGCAAATGGGCAATATATAAAACTAATAATTACATGCATTTCTAGAATAATTCCCTAAAAATGCTTTGGTATAAAATCTGAGATGTTTTGGGATTGCAGCCAAGATGGCTATTACCATTGGTATTATCTTGCTTTCCTTTGCCACAGTGATTCTATTTTTATTGGCACATTTTTATATTTTGTGATTTTTCTCCAATTCTTTTTGTTCTGTTGTGGTGCCTCCAGACACTACAATCAATGGTGGGATTTAGCCAATTCAGGCCAGTTTGGGCACACCAATAGTAAAAATTCTGGCTGGCCCCACTCACCCAGCCCCTATCTGCCCCACCCCACCTAGCCACTACTTGCAGAATCTAGCCACACACCTGCTCACTGCTGCTCGTAAAGGTAAGGCCGAAGGGCATGGGCAGGTGCAGGCAAGCTGGCGGCAGAGAGGTGATACCCGGCAGTGGGTGGACTGATGCATGCAGGGAGGGAGGTAAGCGCATGGGAGATCATAGCACTGGAGCCCTTCCTGGGCATTTCCTGAAGCCAGCTTGGCCTGCGAGGGAAGTACATGGGAAATCGCAGCACCGGACTCCTTCTTGGGCATTTTCCAAGCTGGCCTGGCCTAGGGAAGTGCGCGGGAGATCATCGGCTGGACTAGTGAGGTGGAGGGGGTGGGCAGACCTCGATAGAGCCCTGTGTCGGGGTGCTGTGTGTTCTCAGGCCTTCCTCCCATCTCTGCTTCTGCAAGGCAGAAAGAAAGCTTTAAAAGTCTTTGCCTGTGCCTTCCTGGGCCCTGGTCTTAGCGCCAATTCAAGCACGTCCTCCATGGACCACTAAGAGCCTAAAGCTTGTGGCACCAAGGCAGCCCACACCTCCTGCTGCTTTGGGCTCAGAGCTGTAAACCACATCCAGGAAACACACCAGTTGAGAGAAGCTGCCGAAGTCAACCCTAGCTTTGCTATCCATTGCAGCTAGGAATCTCAAATATGGATGAGAAATGAACATTATGAACTTGTAGCCAGCAGTAGATCAGCCGCCTGCGAACTCCTCACCTCTCAAGGAGCCCAGACAATAACCAATCGCCGAGTTGCCTGGACTCCCAGTGACAGGATGGGGTCCTTCAGGCACTTAATTTGGCCACCTGTTTAGTAGCAGCAGCCAGCGGCTACAACACAAACGTCTTGGCTGTATTTGAGATTCCTAGCTGCAATTTACTTTACTAGTGAGCACCATTGGCCAGGAGAGGCAGGGAGAAATGTGAGGAGGCAGCACGGTTGAGGGCACAAGAGCCAGGCGTGGGCAAGCAGATTAGAGGCAGCTGGCTGCTCACTGCCTGGAGCTCGCAAGCAGCGAACTAAACCCATGTCACAGCTCAGGAGGTCCATGCTCTTCCTGCTGCTGCTCGGCCTCCTCAATGTGCAGAGGCAAAAACCACCTGCCTCTGCACATTGAGGAGGTCGAGCAGCAGCAGAAAGAGCATGAACCTCCTGAGCCGCAGGAAGCAGCTGCCAGTGATGCCCTCAGGTAAAGATGTTGTGAGTGGGTAGGCTTGACCCCCTCAGGAGCCATGAAGTGCTCACTGCCCCTCTGATGCCTGCCAAGCCTCTTCCCACCATGCTTCTCTTCCCCCTCACGAGAAATGTTATTTTTGAGGAGACTGCGGGATTGTCCCACCTCTCTGCCATCCAACTGGTCTTCAGTACATGGCTCATTGACCTCTGGATATCAGATTCCCACCACCCAGCACCAGTTCAGAGGTTTCTTCCCCCTCCCAAGGGATGGAGAGAGAGAGAGAGAGAGACAAGTCAGAGAGAGGGGGGAGGGAAAGAGAGAGAGAGACAAGAGGCACAGAGAGGGGGGAGGGAAAGAGAGAGAGAGAGACAAGAGATATAGAGAGAGAGATGAGAGAGAAAAAGAAAGAAAAAGAGAGGGAGAAAGAAAAAGAAAGGAAGAAAAAGAGAGTTGAGAAAGAGAGAGAGGGAGAAAGAAAAAGAGAGACAGATGAGAAAGAGACAGAGAGATACCTGTTTAAAAGAAAATAGAAAAATGGGTGTTTAAGTTTGCAGACCCCTGGGTTAGGCAAACACCATGGTCGCTAACTGAACCTTGTGGTCATTAAGTGAATACTGTGGTTGTTAAACAAGTCCATTTTCCCCAATGAGCATTTCTAACAAGAAACCAGAAGGAATTGTTGGAAACTGGCAAAAAATATAGAGAACCTCAGTTACATGACAGTGTGGGAAGTTGTAATTGGTCATAAATGTGTGTGTGTGTATGTGTGTGTGTGTGTGTGTGTGTATGCATGGCTATCAATACTCCAAAAACAGGTCAAGTAGCTCTGGGGAGGTCAATCGTAAATTAGAAAACTTGCTAAGCTACTGGCCATTAAGCAAGGACCACTTGTATTTGGTTTGCCAGTCACATGGCCACATGGCCATGGCTATCCAGTTACATGACCATGCCCACCCAGTCACACGATCACCTGGCCATGACCACCCAGTCACATGATCACCTAGCCATGACCACCTACTAGCCATGCTCACAGAATCAGTAGTAAAATAAAAATGAATCCTACCACTGACAACAAAGTCTTTTATCCCAACTTTTTTGGCTTTCTTATGAACTCCATCAGCCAAGGAATTGCAGTTGGTGCGCTCTGGCAGAATAACATTTTCTGCCCTTGCTCTTTGGAACATCTTGCTGCAGGTGAGATCTAACCTGTTTTCTAGTCTTTAAGAAATGCCTTAAAACTTGGCTATGTTAGCATGAGGCCTGAAGGAGAAGCTTTTGGCTGGAGGTGGCTAGTGCAGTAACAGAGAAGCTTCCACTATTTCCTCAGTCCAACTGTGATTTTTAAAATTTGTTTCAATCTTTTGTAATTTTAATGTTTCTTATGTTTATAATTGTTTTTACATTCATGTAAGCTGTTCAGAGTCACCTCAGAGTGAAAGACAAGGAGCATATAAGTTTAAGTAAGTAAGTTAAATAAATAAATAAATATAAACAAATAAATAAAATAAATAAATAAATAAATAAATAAAATTGGAGACAGATGGCCACTCAAATATCTAGGGCCTGTACAGATATAGGATTTTGTAGATGACCATTCATAACTTGAATTGATAACTGATAACCAATGCACTTCAACAGTGGTATTATATGGATATACCAACAGAAGGACTTCAGAGCCACAGTTAAGGGATTGTATGGTGTTGACTACAGTAGCCAATGCAATTAAATTTTGGATGGAAAAATGTCAGACATCAGTCCTATCACATGATCAAACAAGTGCTTTTCTGTAGGACAGCCCTTACTACATGCACCAAAATGCTTTGTGGAACTAGTCTAGTTTAATTTGTTTGATGATCTTCTATTGAAAGGGATGAATTGGGGGGAAGGAATATGAAATAGTGGAGATCCTTTGCCAAGGATTTATATTATGATAAGCCATGAAGATCCAAAACTAAATGTCCCTACTAGGCATTTTTCCTTCCTATTTGCTCTTTAAGCTATGCAATACTTGTAGTCTTCCAAATAGAACCAAGGAGGTCTATGATATGATATCATTCTATTGCTTAGTCTGTTTAGAAAGACTCCATTGAGAAAACCACTACCTACTTTTAATTAGACATTTAATACATTTTTATTCACAAAATATTCTTGTTTGTCTGCTTTATCTCAAAATGACCATTTTGGCAGTTTTCTATTGACTTAATCTTAGTTACAAATCTTTTTGGATGGATATCAAATATTAGTTTTAATGTTTTTTCAATAGAAGGAAAACTTTATTGACTTGTATATTGCCTTCACATCTAGAAAAGAATTAAACATTCTGCTAAAACAAATATTTACCAAATTCATTTTAGAAAACAGAAAAATGCCACAGCATATAATACAGGCAGAGAACGTATTTGAAATATTGTTTAAATAAAGAGGAGTAACACTGCATTCTACACACCCCTGTTCAAAAATAACTTCTACTAAGTAATAAAAAAAATACTAGACTATGCCAAAATGGATAGACTTACAATGGAACTCAAGGATGAAGAAGAATCAGAGTACTACCTAACATGGGACATATTGTATAATTGGATAAATAATACATATATACAGTGATAGAATAAATAATGTAAGAAACTGCATTATTGTATTATTGAACTGTACAAGAATATAGTATGAAGTGCATAAAGTGAGAATTGTAATAGCGTAATATGGTAGAAATAAGCAAATAATAGTGACAAATTGGATATATAATATGATGGAGAGAGTATATTGTATGGTAGTCTTAATTAGGATGTATAACATGATGAAAGGGGGGGGAAGAAACTTGATATAACCAGTACACAATGACATTTTATAATTGGAATGGTTATGCATATTAAGGAAAAATGTACAATAAAACTTATTAAAAATAACTTCCACTGAGTTCATCATGAATGGCAATAAATTAACAGTTGTAATCACTTTTCTTCAGCTATCATTTTACTGGAAATAATTTTAATTAAACTTAAAGGAAATCAACTTATATGGATGCATAGGACTGCACTAACCACACATACCTAACAGGAATTAAGGTTTGAATAAACATGCGGAAATATATGTTATCATGATGGATAATGTATCTGTACAATTACATATAATTGTAGAGCTGTTTGATAACCAAAAGTATCCTTACTTTTTATTTGCATATTCTATAAGCACCTTGCTTTTCATATATAATTTTATTTCCTAAGAACATAGGATATCTCAATATATTAAAATAGCATGTGTGACAATTCAAGCATTGTGAAGTTTTGTAACTGATGGATAGAAATTTTGTCAATGCACAAAGTTTCTAAGTTCCAATCAAGTTTTCTAAGTGCCAATCAAGTTTTCTGATATAGCACCCATTATGTGGATAGCCATTGAGATCACCAAAGCTGGTTTATGCCATAATCTTTCAATTTCAGTTTTCAGATCTTAGTATTTTGCAATGTTCTCCAATTTATTAACACTAGTTATTAATAATTATATTAATAAATTGCATTGCTATATTATCCTTTGAAGAGGATCTGTTGATATAACTTGCCAAATAGTAGCAATGGATAAATATCAGCTTGAGAAATGCAAATCTATATTATTTATGGAGCTACCCTTACTTATAAAACTACAATTTTCCTATAAATAACCCAGTTGTTAAAATGATATATATTGATGTAATTGATTGTTCCCTATGCAAATAAATAAGATTTTATTGCAATATCAGAAGCTGACAGGCAATAAATTGAACAACTCACTTTTTCTTGCCTACCTATCTACCTTTTTTCATTGTTTTGATATCCTCTGTTTTTGTTGCACATTAACAAAGTGTATATAGTGTTTATGTTCATATTTATTAAATTGCACTAAAAGGCAAGCTTAGAAAGAACTTCCCCATCAATTCAATAATGATGCTCTATTGATTATGTTATTTTATCCAAATGTTTAATATGAATGTCTACATAAAGCTCTAACTAAATTAGAATCTTGTTGATCTGCTTACTTAAAAGTGCTCAGGGCTTATGTTACATTGTCCCATAATAGCTGACAAAAGAATACTTTTATATTGTAAGGTCGTGTTTTTATTCCTACACAGTATTGACATTTCTTATTGTAAAATACCCTTTTTAAATATTCTATTAAATTTTTTGAGTTTCTTTAAAAAGTCTTTAAAGGTTGTTTGTCTTCATACAAGTGTTCTGTTATTCAAACTACCAATGTAAGTTGTTTTTTTAATATTTATAAATCATATTTATATGGCAATCCTTCTTGTAGAACATTTACACACACACACACACACACACCTGTATTAAGATTCTAGTAGCCAGATCCTTAGTAGCCCTGGGTTTCAGCTTTTGGATGCCAAATCTTTGTGTAGAAAGACTGCCTCATCTATAACCTTATCATGGATGAAGGACTGACCTGGCATCTCTTATCCAATTGGGATGGTGGTGAGAATTCCCCATTTGAAAATGTGCCCACTCAAGTTTTGGATTTTTCATCAGTTGAAAGCCCATGGAAAAGGAAGTGTTATCATCTATGAATTATGGACTTGCAGGTTCTTTGGTTGAAGTTGGCCTAAGGGAATTGTTAGAGTTAGGGCTGCTGATGGACTGCCCTTCTTGCTTTGCAGTGGCATCTCTACATGAGGTATTTGATTTCTTTTCTGAGTTCACAATAAGTACCTAAGGCTATTGATGCTTGGGGATTTCAATTTTCCACCTGTGATGTTTAATCTGGGTTAGCTCAGTAGACTGTCTGGTCTTTATGGCAATGATGATCTGCCCAGTTGCTTACAGAATACTGGCAGCCACATGTTGAATCTATTTCCATCTTGGGATAGTTGAGGTGTAACATCATGCCATGGATAGTCACTCTGTGGTGGACTTCTGACCCCTGCATCACCTGTTGCTCTAGGAAGACATGCCCATTTGATTGATCTGGCCCAAATGATTGGCCCCAATGGGGTTCCATACAGACCTTGGGGTTTTCCTTGAGGATCTGGTGGGCAATTTGACTGAAGCCTTAGTCACTGCCCAGAACAAACAGGTGGCTGTGGCCATGGATCTTATCACTGCTGATTCTGGTACACTTTGGTACCAAAAGAAATGCCTGGAATGCTTTCAAAGAAAAACTTGAAGTGAATGCAATTAGACATGGGTAAAATCCCAAATTAGGCATTATCTCATGGCAATAAAGATAGAGAATATTCAATATATGTCTTATTATGTGTATGTATAGCTGCCTATTGGCTGTATATCAGCCTTCCCAAGCAGATCAGACAAGAAATGACTGGATGAGCTACTTTATTATAAAACTATTCTTAACAGAATTTTGCAGAACTGAGAATACAAATCTCCCGCCATTTTTTTTACAGCATGAGAAGTTAGGGAAAGTCCCCTCTGAATCTCTTTCTATGTCCATTATACAGCATTGGGCTAGGCTGGCTCTTATATCACACCCATTTCTTATCATAACATCTTATTTAAGATGCCCAATCCATTTTGATAGGGAGGGCTCCTCAGAACATTGGGCCTCTGTTGGGCCTCTGTGAAGACTATCCAGGTTATCTGCCAGATAAAATTGCTCAGATTCACTATGACCTGGACTCTTGATTGGTCAGGGAAGATGAATGTGTTTAGGTCACAATTTCATGATATATGAAGTAGTCCTCATAACGGAGATGAGGGAAAAATGTACTTTAGACTTGCAACATTGCTATTGGCCTGCAGGGCAAACTAGATAGGCAATACAACCAGATTAGCTAACTGTACTTAATGGTAAAACTATATTGCCAGAATCTTTAAAGTCTGAAAGTACATTTCTCCTCTAACTTTTTGAGCCTCTTGCCAGTGGTGGGATTCACATTTTTTTACTACCGGTTCTGTGGGCATGGCTTGGTGGGTGTGGCAGGGGAAGGAGACTGTGAAATCTCCAGTCAGAGGTGGTATTTGCCGGTTCTCCAAACTACTCAAAATTTCCACTACCGGTTCTCCAGAATTGGTCAGAGCCTGCTGAATACCAACTCTGCCTCTTGCCCTGCCCACAATCCAGCTGTCTCTTTCCTGACTGTTCCCTTGGAAGTATCACTTTGCCCAGTCTCCCAAAGAGATTCTCACACATCATTGCAAGCTAGGTAATGGTCTGAGAAGAGAAGAGAAAGAGAAATGGATGAAGACAGTATCTCAGAATGCAAAGAAAGGAGAGGGGAAAAATCACTTCCAGATATGCAAAATTCTGTTACTGTAACCTTATAATAAAGATAGGCTTAATATTTTTGATTTTGGTTTGCTGATGCAAACAATCTTGAAGGGCTGAAAATTGGCAGCTGTAGCTACCGTGTTTCCCCGAAAATAAGACCTACCCTGAAAGTAAGACCTAGCACTATTTTCTAAACCTGCCATAATATAAGACCTACCCTGAAAATAAGACCTAGTGCAAATCTCCAGTTCCAGGAAGACTTTTCAGGGAGCAACCGTGCACCCGCGAAACACCCCCCCTACACACTCACACCCACTATTTGGCACCATAAATATGTAAGACCTACCCCGAAAATAAGACCTAGTGTGTTTTTGGGAGCCAAAAAAAATATAAGACAGTGTCTTATTTTCGGGGAAACACGGTAGGAAGGTCTTGGCATGAGTCCATCCTCTGCACCAGTTGTGCCCTTTCCTAGAACAGGAGACCCTAGAAAGAGGTCATTTTGTAACTTAACTACTGTAATATCCTGTACATATGGCTGCCTTTGAAGACCATACTGAAGCTTCAAATGGCCTAGGATACAACTACTGGTACATCAGTATGTAACACCTCTGCTTTATAAGTTGCACTGATTGTCATTTTACTTGCAGATGCAATTAATTTAATTGGTCTGTTTTCAATTGTATGATTTTTTTAAATATTGGACTAGAATACCAATAATGTTATAATGACAGGACCCCTTGCTTATAATGCAATTTATAGAAATCATGTCAGCTATACTCCTTGCTCATCAACTGCTCATTCTGCGAAAATTGAAAGTTACAACAATGCCGGAAAAGGAGATTTATAACCAGCCCTCAAACCTGCAGCTGTCGGCACTTGTCATCCAGTGCACTTTTATGAGGATCAAGCATCTTGGAGTTACATGATCACTTGTGACTTTTACAGCTGCTTCCAATAAGCAAAGACAATGCGGAAGCTGGTAAGAAGTTGCAAGCTGTCACATGACTTCACATTTATGGTTGAGTCACTTCATAACTGGATCTGGAAGTGACATTTTTAAGTTGAATCTGATCACATGCTTTACTTTGTGACTACAATGCCATAGCAAAGGAAAGGCTGGTTCCAACTGTGGTCACTAACTGAGAACTACTTAAATGTGCCCATTTGTTTATCTATCTTGGCGCAACTGCTTCTTTAAGTATTAATGATTTTAAGTTTTGCACATTTGAGTGGTTGATGTATTTCAAGAACTGTCACTTACAGGAACATGCTCACATGTTGAAATCATTCTTGGAGACCTTTTTCACACCTATGCATACATACATTCCCCTAGCAGAGTGAGCAGGGTTGATAATGAGGACTGTCTTGCTTAAAATTGGAAGTATCTGGTTTTGGTATAGCCATTGTAAAACATAATCATGTCACCATGGAACATTGCAAACAGCTGTAAATGCAGTGATGTTGCTGAGCACCCAAAATTCAGTCACATGATTGTGGAGAAGTCCCAACCATCAGAATGTCAAATCTGGATTATAAGTGCCCTTTTGGGTCAGTCATAACATGAATGGTCACTAAGCCACTATTGATACATCAAGAACCTCTTCTAAATATCTGAGTCAGTTAAACAACTTGTACATTTAAAAAAATAAACATACCTTCACACTCAATTTTTTCAAAAGCAAGGCATTACATATCTATTCTACAGACAAGCAATAGGAATGTTTATTTATCACATGTGGTGAAGTCCAGATAGCCTACCTCAAGGTTCTTTTATAGATGTTAAATGTGTACTGCCAATCTTTAGAAAATTCATCTTTTTTTCCTGTTAACTGAAGTATAGAACTATTTTAAAAGAATTCAATTTCTATAGATGAAGATATACATTTAATTTTTTTAACCCCAAATGACAAGCATAATTCCCATGGATAAACCCAAGCATATTTTGCATACTTTCCCAAACATGAGGGCAATCAAAGTCTACTGAGAGCAAAGGGATGGAACATGAAACTCAGCACACCTAATTTTAATGGAATTTTACTACCTGGTAAATATGTATAGGGCTGCATTCATAATTACATATAATGTAACCCTCAAGATGATTTTAGCAACATACATATATGTTTATATCAGTGGTGGGATTCAAATTTTTTTGCTATCGGTTCTGTGGGCATGGCTTGGTGGATGTGGCGTGGTTTGGTGGGCATGGCAGGGGAAGGAAACTGTAAAATCCCATTCTCTTCCCACCCCACTAACCTGCTTTCCAGCTCCGTTCTTCTGTGCAGGGCAACAAAAGAAGACCCAACCGATCAGCTGGGACTTGGGAGGCAGAGAATAGGGTGGGGGCAGTCAGAGGTGGTATTCCAAACTACTCAAAATTTCTGCTACCTGTTCTCCAGAACTGGTCAGAACCTGCTGAATACCACCTCTGGTTTATATGATTGTAGCCTAAGTAACACATAGCTTTTTGCACGATCTTGGTCCTGTCTCTCTCTTTTTCATTCAGATGCATCCTTTGTTCTTCTGCAATACTACTCTATTGTCATGGGTACAGTAATTTCTTTTGAATATCTATTGCTTTACCTTGGGTATGGCATGTGGAATTCCAGACATTTGAAAGAATAATTCAACAGACATTCAAGTGATTTGCCAGGGGATTAAAATGCATTGTTTGGCAACAAAAGAACAAAGTTGTGAAAACTTTTCATCTACAAATTAACTGTACCTTTAAATTAATTTCTGTAATCACTGGTCATTAATATTTAATATATTCTTATCAAGGAATATATTGCTTCAATTCCCCAAGCATCCAACATTTAATAATGTGGAAATAGTTCATCGTCTTACCATCCCTAGGACTGGATTTGCAATAACAAGTAATGTTAAATGTTATTTTTTTATTTTAAAAAATCAATAATAAATAAATACATAAGCACTTCCCAGCAGATTGCTTCTGATGCTATTTACAAAATTAAAAAACAACAAGGGAGCAACTGGGGATTTTATAACCATTTCATTACTACTTCTTTAATTGTATATGGTGGAACTGCATAATCTGTTTATTGAAAATGAAATCTTTGGAACTGATTCTCCCTATAGGCATTTGCTATAAGCATCCGGTGCAATAGCACAGCATGTAACGTAATATTAACATTATATGCATCAAGCTCTAAACATCCCTGTGGCTTCCCTGCTGGAACCAAACATTTACTAAACCTCTTGTGTTCAGCTACTGCATTAAATTCCATATCTAATTTACAGACTGTAAAATACAATATTCACAGATAACAATAAATAAAGGAAGAGACTTTCTGAAAACACAAACACAATTGGTACTAGTACAAGCAAGACGATACTTAATAAAATGGAAATAAATAGACTCTTTCAGGAAATATGAATGAATATGAGGCTCCACTGGATAGAGAATTAGTTATTTTCTGCTCAACTTTGCAAGCCTTAGTCAACAAACAGAAGCTATACACTAATCAAACTATAGTGCTGAGTATTTTATAATTATTATATTATGTGGTAAAACCCAGGTGCTTTATATCTGTGGCAAATAAATTAAACAGAGTTTAATTCTACTTCTTATAAAATATACTTGAGAAAAAACTATTAAAAGAGGTTGGATTTAATTCCCTGCCTCTGCTGGAACACTAAATAAAAGTATTGATGTGTTTACTTCAGAGATGGTATTCAGCAAGTTCTGACCAGGTCTGGAATACTGATAGTGGAAATTTTGAGTAGTTTGGAGAACCAGCAAATACCATCTCTGACTGGAGATTTTACAGTATCCTTCCCCTGCCGCACCCACCAAGCCACACCCACAGAACCGGTAGTAAAAAAAATTGAATCCCTCCACTGGTTTGCTTGTAGTATCTATCTCAACAAGTTTAAACAAAAGTAGGAAAAGCTCACTTGAAGAACCCTTAACTAATTCTTATTGACTTTAAACATAACCCATAAAAAAACTAATTCATTTAAAGTAGTGTAAAAAGTTAGCACCCATTCCTCTCCTAGAAAAATGAAATATCCTAGGAAATATTAAAAAGGCAGAATATTTCCCCTAAAAAGAGAAATAGAAACTCAGAAGCAGAAGCTCACCCCCACCTTTGTTAATGGGTGGGCATTAAGGCCTGGACCAGACTATTCTACATACAAAGGCCTCTGCCCATCTCACCACCTGGCCTGGGAAGATTGCATCAACCAGTACTCAGGTGAAGCCATGTGGTCCAGACAAAGCCCACAAAGTTAGCTAAGACCCCCGGCCCTAGGAGTCTGACAGCCAATGGGATACATTTCTTACACAGGAACAGGAAATATTAAGGTGGGGCCCAACAGAGGGTATAAAACAATTGCACTCTCAGCATTTTGCTCCTTTTTTCCTTCTTTTCCTTCACCCAACATCTTGAAGCATGTGATCGTACTTTTCATTTTGGAGCTCCAAGTCATGTGGTCCTGTCCACCATTAAATCATCTTTCCAAACAGCCTCCATGTTTCCAGTGTCTTTTTCCCCACTTGGAACTGAACCCAGAAAGATAATTCTTCCAACAGTAGATCAGTTATGGCTGTTCTTTTTTTGTAGTGCCATTATCACAATAAAGTTTTTTAGATCTCTTATAACCTACTATATACAGACAGTAAGAAGAGTTAATAATTTTGCTCATCAAATATTGCTTCCAAACTGAAGGCTTGAATATGGTCTGATAATGCACGATGTTGCCCGGTAATATTGTACTGAGTCTCTTAATCTGTATTTCATTTCGTTTTTGTTTTGTTTTCTTTTCCCTTGGTTGCCTTTACTTTTCTACACTTCCTTGCAGCATCATTTTTAGATTAGAAATTAAATTTACTACATAAATAAAGATTCTTGATATTCTAGAAGCTGTCTTGTAATACATTCAAGATTTTAGCGTAAGGCTTTTACACAATGCTAGGTTGCTTATCACCAGGATGGGCTGGCAACTATTACCAGCTAACAGGAATGGATTTCACTTCTACTCATTCTTCATCTATTGCAAAGTATCCTCCAGGCCCACTTTTTTTACTCTGCTTTCCAAGTGTCATCTTCCTGCTCCTGGCCTTAAATTCCATTTAATCTATAAAGGTAAATGAGAATGACCTTGGGAGATAAGATTAAACATTGGTCAAATCAGAGACAGCTAGACTTGCAGAAGCAATGGGGGTGTGACAAAAATATCAGAATGGACCCTCCCTAGTTTGGACTGTAAAGCCAAGGGGGGAGAGTTGTACCTTTAGATTTGCAAGAAATTGTAATGTAAACTTACAATAAAATAAAGCTAATATTGCTAAGCATGATTCTTGTCTGGATTACCTCAAAAGGCTGATATTAACTATGATATTAGGTTTTTTAAAATCAATGCCTAGGTTTTGACTGCCTACTTGCAGATGTAGCAATGCCTCATTAATTAAGTCAGCAATTACTATAACCTCTAATATTTTCCTGAGCTTTCCTTTAGTTCTTCAGTATATGCTTAACATCTAGAATTTTGTTGGTCTGAAAGCTGGTAGAAAATGGCTTTACTCTTTTATTTAAGGAAAGGGTCACTTTAATTTACTTTATGAGATAGTTGAAGCAATGCAGCATTGGGCTTCTTTTTTAAAAAATAAAAGAGTTATAAAATAAAATAATAATAAATAATAAAATTAAAAATAGAAATATCGAAAGCTCAAGGAAACAAACAAACAAGAAATAATAAAAAACTTTCTGCCCATCTCTGATCTAAAAACATTCTGTATGTTAAAACAGTGTTACAGCTATTGCACGACTGTTGGCAACTATAGTTTTAGAAGACTTTAGAGACCAACAGAGCGGTAAGAAAGGAAATTCATTTTAAAGTTTATTGTGGAGCCTGCAAATTTTGACATTTAAAGTTTTAACTCTATAAAATTAATCTGACTTCGTAAATATGTCACTCACACACAAAACTGTCTACCAAAAAAAAAAAAAGTGAATGACACCTGCTTTTCGGGGACGAGAGATCAGCCATTGTCCAGTGGAAGGATTTGATAGCTACAGTCTGGACTGAGTGTCTTGCAATCTGTTACCAAAGTATCATACTCCAAACAGGATTTTTTTCAGCTAGCTTAAAATCAAATGATATGAGTGGATTACAGGAGCAGTTTAAGAATGCAATTCAGATATGCTTATATGGCTATGGTTTGAACGGCTATGGTTTTTTTTCTAAAGATGTATTACAAATGATTTCTTTGAATTTTGAGAATGAAACTTGGAATAATTTATGTGAAATTCCCTTTATATGAGTATTGTAAAAACCAATCCAGCATTCTTGAAATCTTCTAAAAATGTCCTCTATCAGATAATCATCTAAGAAAAAAAGAATTTAGCTAAGGAATCTCCAAATGGAGAAAAGCCAAAATTAGATTTTATTTCATGACCACATTGCATTGAAAGAGACTTAAAGTTACAATCCTAAACAAACACCTATAAACAATGGATAAATTAATGACATTTTCTGAGAAAATTTCACTGATAAGTAGTACAGTTCCTGGAAACTCATGATACCTTAATTGCTTCCCAACTGTGTTCTTTATAAGTGAATTGCCAAGGGAGTTAAAATCAATGTAATTGGGAGCGATGAGAGTGGCGAAGAGATCTTACTTCTCCACTCTCATCGCATCCACAGATAATCGCCCGGCTGCCCTATTTAGGGTCACCTGCTCCCTCCTTAATCAGGAGGTGGGGGTAGACCCTTTGCAGGGACGAGCTGAAGAGTTTGGTCAACATCTGTTGGGAAAGATCGCTCATATCCGGACCGGGTTGGACACCAACTGGCTTGAGTCAGACGTGGAGTCAACGGCGAGTCTTGTCGATGTCATCTGGGAGGAGTTTGACCCTGTATCCTCAGATACAGTGGACAGGATTATGCAGTGGTTGTGTGCCTCCACATGTTTATTGGACCCATGTCCCTCCTGGTTAGTTTATGCTGCCCATGAGGAGACGTGTGGCTGGCTCCAGGCAGTTACCAACGCTTCACTGCGGGAGGGTTTTTTCCCTGCTGCCTTGAAAGAGGTGGTGGTGAGACCCCTTCTTAAGAAGCCTGCCTTGGACCCAGCCAATTTAGAAACTTCTGTTCAGTCTCCAACCTTCGCTTTTTAGCGAAGGTTGTTGAGAGCGTGGTGGCACAACAGCTTCCAGCTTTTCTGGAAGAATCCGAGTACCTAGATGTTTCAATCGGGCTTAAGGCCTGGTTATAGCATGGAGACAGCATTGGTCACGCTGATTGATGATCTCTGGAGGGCTTGGGACAGGGGATATTCCTCTGTCCTAGTCCTATTAGACCTCTCAGCAGCTTTCAATACCATTGACCATGGTATCTTATTGTGGCGTCTTCGGGAGTTGGGAGTGGGAGGCACCGGTTTACGGTGGTTCTCCTCCTTCCCCTCGGGACGCATGCAGTCGGTGTTGACGGGGAGCAGAGATTGACCCCAAGGACCCTCACTTGTGGGGTTCCTCAGGGGTCGGTGTTTTCTCCCCTCCTGTTCAACATCTACATGAAGCCTCTGGGTGAGATTATCCATGGTTTCGGGCTGAGGTATCATCAATATGCTGATGATGCCCAGCTTTACATCTCCACCCCGGACCACCTCAGTGATGCCCTCCCCGTGCTCTCCCAGTGCCTGGAGGCGATGCAGATCTGGATGGGGAGGAACAGGCTCCGGCTCAACCCAGACAAGACTGAGTGTCTGTGCATACCGGCATCTCGGATTCAAGGGGGAGTGGTGTTGCCCCCTGTGGATAGGGTGCACAACTTAGGTGTCCTCCTGGATGTACAGCTCAGTATGGAGGAGCAGGTGGGAGCCGTCACCAGGGGGGCTTTTGCGCAGGTTCACCTGGTGCACCAGTTGCGCCCCTACTTGGACCGAGATTCCCTACGCACAGTTACTCATGCGCTCGTTGCTTCCCGTCTTGACTACTGCAATGCTCTCTACCTGGGGCTGTCCTTGAGGACTATGCGGAGGCTTCAATTGGTACAGAATGCGGCCGCGTGGGCGGTGATGGGAGCGGCCTGATTGTTCCATGTGACACCCCTCCTGCGCGATCTTCATTGGTTGCCAGTTGCCCTCCGTATAAGATTCAAGGTGCTGGTATTAACCTATAAAGCCCTGCATGGCTGGGTCCGGGGTACTTGCAGGAGCACCTCCTACCAGCTTCGAGGTCTGATTGCCCAGTACACTCCCACAGGCAGGCCCTCCTGGGGGTGCCGTCGGCCAGACAATGTCAGTTGGCGGTCCCCCGGGAGGGCCTTCTGTGGGGCCCACCCTTTGGAATCAGCTACCTCTAGAGCTGCGTTTGGCCCCAGACCTGCGCTCCTTCCACTGTGATCTCAAGACTTGGCTGTTTGTACAGGCCGGCCTGGACTGAGCAGGGTTGGGAATTTTAATTTAAGGGTATTTTAATTAGATTTTATAATTGGATTAGATAATTGGATTAGAGGCCTGTGGGGCTCCGGGGGCTGAGGTGGGGGCCGCGATTCCCAGGGTGGTTTGGGTTGGCAGCAGGCGCGAGGCATAGGGCCATATCATGTGCTGGGAGCGCGCACCGCCACCTCCTGCGGTCGCCGCCCACCCTATGGCCTTCTCCCTAGGGAGTTCGGGAATTGGGACCCCTGGGCTCAGACTGGTGTATTTTAATGCCAGGTCCATGGCCAATAAATCTATCCTCCTCCGTGAGATCATTGAGGAGGAGGCTGCGGACCTGGCTTGCATCACCGAGACCTGGTTGGGCCCGGAGGGAGGTGTCCCTCTGGTTGAATTATGCCCTCCAGGTTTCGGTTGTGCACTGCCGGGCCCAGGGTAGGGGTGGTGGGGTGGCTGTGGTTATCAGGGAGACCTTGCTTCCAAGGCAGGTCACTATCCCAGAGATAGGCGAAAGTGAGACCCTCCTCCTGAAGTGGGGGCCAAATGGTCAGGTGGGCTTGCTGCTCGCATACCTTTCTCCCAGCTGTGTGACAGCAGCCCTGCCTGGGCTTCTTGACATCCTCTCGGGGGTGGCGGTGGAGCTCCCAGGCCTTATAGTCCTGGGGACTTTAACCTGCCTTCCTGGGGTGCGTCGGGTTTGGCCAGGAATTCATGGCTTCTATGGAAGCCATGGGCCTGACCCATAATTCATGGCCCTACTCATGAGGGGGGGAATACTCTCGACCTTGTTTTTGTCTCTGAGTGGTGGCATAGTGACAGAGGGCAGGCCACTTTACGACTCTGCCCGCTCCATGGTCTGATCACTATCTCCTACGGCTGGTCTTCCAACAAGCCCCCACTGCTGGGATAAGGAGCCACTTAGATGGTTCTGCCCCAGGCTTTATGGACCTGGAACGGTTCCAGACGGAGCTGGGGCCTTTCTCCTTCCCTGACTCACAGCTCTGCTGAGGATCTAATGAGCCTGGCAGCGGCTGTGCGGAGGCCCTCGACAGGGTTGTCCCCATGCAACCCCTCACACGCCGTGGATCCCGAATGGCTCCCTGGTACTCAGAGGAGCTTCGGGAGATGAAACGCCATCGGAGGGGTTAGAGAGCAGGTGGAGGGCCACCCGCCCCAGGCCGATCGAGCCCAGTTAAGAGCCCATATTAGGACTTACCTGGGAGCTATGAGAGCGGCGAGAATGTCTTATCTCTCCACTCATAGGCCCCGAGATAACCGCCCAGCAGCTCTGTTCGGTCACGCCCCTCCTTCGCCCAGAGGAGGGGCCGGACCGCTATGGGAAGGGCTGAGGAATTTGGTCAATATCTGTCGGATAAGATCGCCGATTCGAGCGGTTGTCCTCTGATTTGCAGTGGTTGGAGGAGCGGATAGGGAGTCTGGCCATTACGTTTGGGATGAGTTCGATCCTGTTTCAGGATGACGGGATTATGCGCCTGAGTTCCACCACATGTTTGTTGGACCCGCGTTCTTCTTGGCTTATGCCGCCAGGGAGGTCACTCGGCGGTTGATCCGGCAGTTGTCAACGCTTTTTGAGAGAGGGTGTCTTCCTCCGCCTGAAGGAGGCGGTGGTGAGGCCCTCCTGAAGAAGCCTGCCCTGGATCCGACCGTTAGACAACTGCCCAGTCTCCAACCTTCCTTTTTGGCTAAGGTTGTTGAGAGTGTGGTGGCTCAATTTCCGCTTTTCCTGGAGGAAACGGACTACCTGGATCCGCACCAATCGGGCTTCCGCCTGGTTTCAGCACGAGACGGCATTGGTCGACTGTTGGATGATCTCTGGAGGGCACGGACAGGGGTTTTTCCTCTGTCCTGGTCCTATTAGACCTCTCAGCTGCTTTCATACCATCGACCATGGTATCCTTTGCAACCGCTGGGGGTGGGGGGCACTGTTCTTCGGTGGCTCTCCTCCTACCTGCGGGGCGGTCGCAATCGGTGTTGGCAGGGGGCAGAGGTCGGCCCCAAGGGGCTCTCACTTGTGGGTCGGTCCTCTCTCCCTCTTATTTAACATCTACATGAAACCGCTGGGTGAGATCATCCGTGGTTTTGGGGTGAGGTATCATCAATATGGATGATACAACTGTATATCTCCACCCCAAACCAGATCAGTGATGCCCTCCGTGATGACTCGCTGTCTGGATGCGTACGGATCTGGATGGACGGCAACATGCTTCACTCAACCCGCCAAGACTGAGTGGTTGTACATACCGCATCCCGGTCCAGCTTAGAATGTCCATCGCTGACCATAGGGGAGTGGTGATAGGCAAGGAACCTGGGGTCCTCCTGGATGCACGGCTCCGCTGGAGGAGCAGGTGGGAGCCGCCGCCAGGGGGCTTTGCCCAGGTCCGCTGGTTCGCCAGCTCGCCTGCTCTGGACCGGGATGCCCTGCATACAGTCACTCATGCCCTTGTTACTTCAGGACTGACTACTGCAACGCTTCTATTTAGGACTGCCCTTGCATACCATCCGAGATTGCAGCTGGTGAAATGCGCGGCTGGCGGTGATGGGAGCCCCGTTCTCCCATGTTAGCCCTCCCTGCGCTGCCTGCATTGGTTGCCTGCTCCCGGTGAGATTCAAGGTTTTAACTTTAACATACAAAGTCCTACATGACATGGGTCCTTATTATTTAAGGGAGCCACTGCTGCCGACATCGAATACTAACCGCCTCTGTATGAAGTCACAGGGGACTCCTTGTCCCATCAGCCGGGCAATGCCGGCTGGCGGTCCTCTCGACGATACGCCTATTTGCTGGCGTCCCTGAACTCTGGAACCACTTCCCTGGGGCTCCGCTGGCCCTGACCCCGCACCTTCCGCCATGACTGAAGACCTGGTTATTTGACCAATCCGGGCTGTGACCTATGGGTGGTTTTAGATTTTTGGATTTTAAGTTTTGTATTAATTGGGACCATTAGTTTAATTTTTGTATTTATTGTTTGTTTTATTGGGACCATTAGTCTTAGATTCATATAAGTCCCATTAATAAATAAATAAATAAATTGTGCTTGTTTTATTGTAAGCCACCCCGAGTCTTAGAGATGGGGGCGGCATATAAGTCCCATTAATAAATAAATAAATAAATAAATATATCTCTGTGTAAGCCCCAAGTTCAGAGATGGGGCTGCATATATCATTAAATAAATAAATAAATAAATAAATAAAATTTATACAGCTTTTAATCAGCAACCTGTATGTAACATTTAACACTATTAATAACATTATCTCAATCCAACTGAATTCCAGCAATGCAATGTGGTCATGAAATAAAATCTAATTTTGGCTTTTCTCCATTTGGGGATTCCTTAGCTAACTTTTTTTTCTTAGATGTATACTATCTTATGTATAATATAATAGATGTATTATATAAACTAAAATATGAATTAATTACCTAGTGACTTTTTCCTTGTTTTTTTATCAGTATTGGGGGAGAGGAAAATATCTTTTTTCATACTTTTGTCCAGAAATATTTCAATAGCATGGGCATAATAATATTTATCCTGTCTTTCAAAGTATTTACTTACTAAGCATTAATTTGCATTTTTACCATTCATTTTTTAAAAATCCATTTCATATACATTCATGGATAACAGACAAATCTGTTTGTTTCCAATCTCCATGCTCTATACAGGTTTAACAAAATCAAAGTGTAATTATTTGTTCATCACCTTTGCTGTATTCCTAGCAGTCTGATCTGCTAAATATATTTCAGGACTTTCTTATTTAATGAAAAAACAAAATAAGAAATAATATTTGCTTTTTATTTGATTTATAAATTGATTTCTAAACTGCCTTTACAACTTAAAATCCTCTATCAATGACAGAAAATATGAACAATGAGTGACTCTGGAGGCCCTGTTTTGGGCCTGGAAGAGCTTGTGGGCAACTCCAGAAGCCCTGTTTTGGGTCTAGAAGGCCTCATGGGCAACTCCAGAGATCAAAAGCAGTTGTGAGGGTGCATCTTGCCCATGCCCCGTTTTTGCTAGCAGAGGCACCACGGGCTGGTCCTTTGCTATTTCCAGACCAGCCCATGGGGGTTCTAAGCACCCAAAGGCCAGATCCAGTCCACCGGCCTTGAGTTTGACACCCCTAATCTAGATCTAAGGAAAAATGCATTGACAATTAGAACAATTAATCAGTGGAACAAGTTGCCTCCAGAAGTTGTGAATGCTCCAACACTGGAGATTTTAAAGAACAGATTGGTCAACCATTTGTCTGAAATGACATAGGGTTTCCTGTCAGGGGGGTTGGAATTGAAGACCTCCAAAGCCCCTTCCAATTTTGTTATTCTGTTATTCTATTTTAAGTTCATATTATTCTACCAGATTTCTGGTCAATGACTGAGGCAAAATTTGAAATTGTTAATAATTCTATGTTAATCATGTTCAACAGACATGACTACAGCAATGTAAGATTTAAGGAGATGGTCAGGGTTTTTCTGCTGCTAAGGTAATATGTACTTATCAGAGTTTATTGGGCTATTACAATTAGGTCTGTATATCAACATGGATAGAAGGCCAATGTGGGCTACAGTACAAATTCTCTGTTTTACTCCTTTTTTCTGCTTCAGGGTTGCATTGATGTAGTTCCATTAAAATCCAATCCTGATCACTGAGATGTTAAAATGTATCTGCCAGTCCATTCAGCAGAACAGTAGATATATTCTATACCGAAGCACATCTGCAATTTTCTACCTAAGTTTTTATTTGATATTCATCATGCATGTTAGTGTTCAGCAGCAGCAAGGAGACAGACCATAACAAAAATGTTACTTTAAAAATAGTTTTAATTTAATGCATCAAAGGAAAGCTAGCATTTGTAACACTTAACAGAGAAATGAAAGTATGGAAGGAGGACTACTTCACACATTCAGGCTGAGGAATTATTTTCAACGAAGTTATCTTTCACATCCTACACAAATGAAAATTGCCATAATATATGGCAATGAAAATGATAAATATAACATTGCATGTAAAGTTAATTTTTACTAGTTTGAAAGATTCCAAAGTGTGTCATAGTTCTAATATCCAATAATATTAAAACTATGCCATCATTTTTAATGGTTAATGCTTAAAAAATGAGGTAGGGTTCTTTTGAAAGTTAAACACTCTTTTAACATAAAAATATAATGAACATTTAAAATTGTTTAAACTAATTACAGTGTTAGAACTTTTTTTAAAGAAAAAAGATGGATTTGAATATTAAACATTTGGACATTAAAGAAATTTGGATTTGGCCAAATCGTATAGTATACCTATTCTCCTGATACCTAAGTGCTGATTTCTATCATATTATTTTTAAAAGAGTTAGAACATGCATGTATATGTATCAGTTTGGTAATGCTACTCATCCTTCAACAACTGCCAACATAATAAATCTGCCTTTTCTAAACAGAAAATAAATGGGTTGGTTCTGAAAATTAGGTATAGTATTAATGCATCAATTAATAATAATCAATTAATCAAAGTATTCTATGGAATTGTTTTTCTTCTAACCCTAATCCTAACCCATATCTGTCAGCTACAGCCAAATTGAATGCAGCAGCACAATATTTTGCACTGTACTGTATGTTACTTTAAAATGTGCCATGCTTTGTGGGCATGTAAGAATCCACAAAAAAATCTTACACAAAACAAAATTAGTTTTACATATATGATTGTATTATATAATATTAATCTTTTAAGTAGGTTCATTTAACAATTGGAGGAGGAACTAATATATGAAGACCAAATTTCTAAATAAATCATTATATTGCAATTCTTCAATATAAAATAATATAGTCCAAGATCAAACTGTGAGGACCTTAGTGCTCTCTCATTCTTACCTTTTTACTGTCTGTATTGAATGGTACATAAATACAGTTTTTACATGTCTGTTAGTGGTACCCAAGAAGAAGAAAAAACCCAGAACATTTCTTCTCCAACAGCCAACACCCAAGATAACCCAGGGATTAATACCAGGCGGTCAAGCAGAAAAATAATATCCTAATCAAGGAACTACCAAGGAGAAAACCATAGCCCCACTAACACCTGTAGGGTAAGCTGTTGGAGCACCCCGTGTAAACTCACACTGTAAAATTATCTAATTGGGTAATGAAACACTTGCAAGCAAACAACTAAACTCAGAGAGCATCAAGTCAGATTTCTTATGGTAACATGGTTAATTAGCAGCAGAAATAGAGTTTTTCAGGCTATTGTAGCATCAGAAGGGAATGGATATTTTCTAGTCTTATAATAACATGCTTTTTATTTTTGTAACCCCCCAAAACATACAATTCCCTTTTTTCATTCTCCTAATATATTCTAACGATATGGAAACTGATTAAAAATAAGAACATTAATATATAACTTGCATCCAGAGGTGGGATTCTACAGGTTCGCACCTATTTGCTAGAACCGGTTGTTAACACTCTAAGCAGTTCGGAGAACCAGTTGTTAGAAGAAATTACTGGCCTAATCCTGTAAGAAAGGCAGGAGGGAAACATTCTGGTGTTGCTTACAGAAACTGCCTCTCCATTAACCCTTATTACATTCTTGGCAGAACTAGACTTCCTGTCTCTGGAACTTCTCTGAAGTTTTTTTTCCTCCTTTGCTGGTACTTTGCTTGTGTGGAGTGACCATTCAAAGATACAATGGCACTGAAAAAAGTGACTTATGACCATTTTTCACACTTACGACTGTTGTAGCATCCCCACAGTCATGAGACGCCAGGCGAGGAGATGCGTGCCTCGATGTGAGTGATGAGTTGACCACGCCCATCCAGTCACATGACCACCAAGCCATGCCCACCAACCAAGCCACACCCACAGAACTGGTTGTTAAAAATTTGAATCCCACCCGTGCTTGCATTCAAAAGAAGTCTAGCATATAAATGTTACTATACGAACTATGTTTCCAACAATATGCTAACTAATTCATATCTTCTTCATAATCATTATTTGTTCTAAACTGTGACCAAACATCCCTTCTGGCATGAAACTAGTAAGATAATAACTAATACAATCTATAACCATCTCTAGACTGTTTAACAAGACTTTCTTTTAAAAAAATAGTGAACTGAGAAAAGGCCTGAGAATAAGATATAGTATTCTCAGTTCCCTAGAAGCCAAAATAACAAAAAAGGTAATTAACACAGAATTTCCATATTTTAAAATTATCTTTGTAAAGCAACTACAAGATTGATACAGGCAGGGGTGGGATTCAAATTTCTTAACAACTGGTTCTGTGGGCGTGGTCTAATTTGTGAGTGTGGCTAGGTGGTCATGTGACTGGGGTGGGCATGGGTAGGTGGCCATGTGACTGGCAAAGCAAATGCAAGTGGTCCTCACTTAATGACCAGGTCCTTGCTTAATGGCCAGTTGCTTAGCAAGTGTTTTTTGCCAGTTTCCAAGGTTTGGGAAGCCTGGAGAGGGCAGGGCGAGGCCCGGGCAGGTGGCCAGGTGACTGGTAAACCAAATATAAGTGGTCCCCGCTTAATGACCAGTTCCTTGTTTATGGGCAGTTGCTTAGCAAGTGTTCTAATTTACAACTGACCTCCACCGAGCTACTGTTTTTGATGTTTTGACAGCCACACACACACACACACCCCCTTCTAAGCCTGCTATTCTTTGATTCTGTAAGGATCTCCTGCTGGAGCAGGAGGTTGGACTAGATGACCTCCGAAATTCCTTGTAGGCCAAGGATTGCTGTGCTGCTTCAAAGTCTTCTGAAGCCAGGGTTTATGTCCTTCCTTCCTCTCCTTCTTTTCTCTCTCCCACCCTCCCTCCTTCCATGTATTTATCTATCCATCCATATATCTCATTTACTTTCTCTCCCTCTTTCTTTCTTTCTTTCTTTCTTTCTTTCCTTCATCCTCCTTTCTTCCTTTCACTTCATTTCTCTCTCCCTTTTTCTTTCTTTCCCTTTTCTCTTTCTTTTTTTCTTTGTATCTTCCTTCTCTCTTTTCTCTCCTCCTTTCTCTCTCCCCCCTCTCTCTTTCTCTCTCTCTTTCTGTATCCCCCTCTCTTTCTCTCTCCCCGTTCCCTCTCTCCCTCTTTCTCTCTCTCTCTTTCTGTCCCTTCCTCCTTCCCTCTCTCCTTCCTAAAGCTAGGAAGCCCACAGAAACACACACATACACACACACACCCAGGGTGGGATTCTCTGATTTGGCCCTGTTCTGTGTACTCTGCCTCTCAGAGAATAAGCCTGCAGGCAGGGACTGTGCTTTTTAATCTGCAGGGTCTTCAAAAAATATATACATGCAATCAACAGAAACAAATGAGGCAGTTTAGAAACAAGAGGATGCTCAGAGCAACCCCAGTTCTATAGTGTTATGTATGTAGGTTTGAATGTTATTGGTTTAGTTTGAATTGTTCTTGTAAAATGTCAAATATGATTGGTTTAAAAAGTGCGGGAAAACCCTGCACTCTGATTGGCTGGCAACTATGGCTTCTGGCTATAAGAAGCAGCCGTAGCCCAGCCAAGTTGGGTCCATTCGAGCTGTAGTCACTAATAAACTCTTCACTGAAGCTCTTGCGTCTGACTCTTCATGCAAACTTAACACTGGCGGCGAGGTGGGATTCCCCTGAAGAGAGAACGAGAAGACAAGCAGAAGAAGCGAGATGGCTGCTGAACACCCCCAGCCCTTCGATCCGGCGGCGAAGACTGGGAATCATATGCGGATCGCTTCCAAATGTATTTGGAAGGAAACGACCTGCCGACATCAGGCGGAAAAGAGGCGTATTTCTCACGCACTGCTGGTCCGGCAGTCTTCAAGATGGCGAAGGCATTGGCGGAGCTGCAGACTTGAAGGTAATGGAATGGCCTGATTTAGAAAAGCTTTTAAGAGCCCATTCGCCCCACAGTATCGTGCCTCATTAAGAACACGAGTTTTATCGTCGGGATCAAGGGGAAAATGTTAACGACTTCGTGGCAAGTTTAAGGGACATTGGGGTGCTTGTGAGTTTACCAACTTAGAAGAGGCCATGCGTGATCGGTTTGTTCTAGGCCTTAAAGATAAGGTCTTACAGAGCAAATTACTAATGAAACCTAAGATCACGTTTAAGGAGGCCATAGAGGAAGCTGTTTCAGCGGAAGCAACCAAGTCCTCAGCAGCAGCCATGAAGAAAATTAACAAGGCCTCAAGCCATTCTGATGTGGAAAAGTCCACAACAACCCATTGCGAGCAAATAGATTCTGATTCAGACTGTAGTGAGGTGGAGGAAGGAATTTATAGACTCAGAATGGAGAAGAAAAAGGAAAGACCTTGGAAAAGAGGCAAGAATTTTATTGCAGAGGCTGTGGGGGGGCACCCCGCACTGAATGCAAGTTTTTAGACACCATCTGCCTACGTTGTGAGAAAAGTCACCTAGCAAGAGTCTGCAAATCATCCAGAACTCCACCTAGTAGGAAGAAATTTCCTGAGAAAGAATTCAAGCCAACAACTTCAGTGAGAAAATGGGGCAACTCAGAAGCAAATGGGAAGAATGAAACTCATCAAACAGTCACCATTGGTCATTCTTCACCCTTGAGAAGCAGAAAAGTACATGTGAAGGTATCATTGAAGGAAGGCCTTGCCAAATGGAAGTGGACTCAGGCTCCTATTTATCTATGGTGTCATGGGACACTATTCACAGGCTACTTCCCAACATTCAGAAGAAACATTTCCAGAAGCAAGCACTGACTCTTAAAGACTACCAAGGGAACAAGATTCCAGTAGTTGGAACAAGAGAATTCAACGTGAAGTTTAAAGGCCACACCAGCGTTTGCCCCTGACCATCGTGGACAAGGATGCCCAAGCTTGCTGGGACTTGAGTGGTTCAATCCACTAGGCATCGAGGTGACTGGCATCAATCACGTGAGCAACTCTGAATGGGAGGAGGCCTTGAAGTCTGAGTTTCCAGAGGTCTTCAGCGAAGGATTGGGCAAGTATATGGGGACCCCTATCACTTTCAACCTAGATCCCAAGGTGCCCCAATTCGTTTAAAGCCCAGAAGGGTCCCATTTGCTTTAAAGGAAAAAATTGATGCACAATTAGACAAATTAATAGCTCAAGGGGTTTTAGAGCCCACTGACCACTCCAGATGGGAGACACCCATAGTCACACCAGTCAAGACTGATGGGTCAGTAAGAATCTGTGGAGACTATAAGGGGACACTGAACCATGCGCTGCAGCAGGCATATCCAGTTCCAGTGGTGCATCATCTGTTACATTCACTTGGCAGGGTACAGTCTTTGCCAAATTGGATCTGGCCCAGGCATATCAACAACTAACAGTTGATGATGCCACTGCAGAGGCCCAAACCATTGTGACTCATAGAGGTGCTTTCAAATGTAAAGGTTACAATTTGGAGTAAGCGTGGCACCAGGCATCTTTCAAAGCCTTATGGAAAGAATGCTCCAAGGACTGCCAGGGTAGTGCCTTACTTTGATGATGTGTTAATCTCTGCTGAAAATGACACTCAGTTACAAGAAAGACTCAGAGAAGTCCTTACCAGATTCAGGAAAGCGGGTTAAAGTCAAGGAAGAAAAATGCACTCTTAAAACTGACAGGTTGAGTTCTGGGCTACATGATTGACAAGCATGGCATCCACCCTACAGATGCCAAGGTTAAAGCAATCAAAGAAGCCCCTAGACCTAAATGCAAAACAGATTTGCAAGCTTTCCTTGGACTCATTAACTTTTATCACATGTTCCTACCTCAGAAGGCAACCATTGCTGAACCATTGCACAGATTACTTGATAAAAGTCTGTTTGGGTCTGGGGCAGGAAGGAACAATCAGCATTTAACAGTATTAAAGACTAATCACGTCTGATGCTGTACTGATACAGTTCTCTGAGAATTTGCCTGTTGTACTGACTTGTGATGCATCCCTTTTGGAGTGGGGGTTGAGCCACAGGCTTCCCAGTGGGAAGAAGCCCCTATTGCATTTTAA
>CM019155.1:75247954-75290677 GCA_009733165.1 Naja naja | reverse complement strand
GCCAGCCAGCCAGCCAAGCCCAGGGACATTTAGAGGGCAGCTGGGTAGGCTGGGCGAGGCCAGGGGAGCCCAGGGCAGTGGGGGGAGAGCTAGCACGGCTCACAGGCTTACCTATGAGCAGGAAGATCAGGAGAGGCTCGTGTCGGTTCCAGGCTGCTTCTCTCACCTGCTCTTGCTGGGAGAGCCGCTCCCAGCAGAGCAAAAACCTTGCAAGTCGGAAACGGCTCCTGGGCAGCAGAGAGAAACAGGATTCAACAGATTCCCGGACTTGTAAGCTTTTTGCTCTGCCGCAGTGAAAGGCAGGCAACAATGGCTGGCCTGGCGGGCAAAAGCAGGCTGCAGGCATGTCGCACATGCGCATGATGTCGCGCATGCGCAATAACAAAAACCAGTTCTGAGAGCAGAGGAGCGGGTGGAGAGGGGTGGGACCACCCAGTGGGCCATTTTACCAGTTCTCTGAACTAATGGGAATGTTAACAAGCAGTACTATAGACATGGTGCAAACTGGTAGAATCCCACCCCTGGATACAGGTACCGGTTCTCACAAAATCAAAAGAAAACAGCCTGAAATCAGACTACTCCATTAACAATTACAACAGACAGGGATCAAAAAGAGAATAACTTCAAGTTCCTTACATCACACAGACAGGAGTATTTGCACAAGAATTTAGACACTAATTTCACTATAAATAGAACTTGAATATGATACCTAGCACTTGCTGATATTCTTTTATAATAATTTCATTAGCATTTCTACAACAGATCTAATTATTAAAGTATCATTGAATGCTTGCTTTGCCTGTTCTCCAATGTGCTGATTGGAGAATCCAAGCTTGGGTTGACACATGCCTTTCTGCCCAGAGACTGAGTCCTCAATCTTTTGCCATGCCTCTCTGTCAACTGCCAAGACCCCAGTTTCGACTCAGTCTTGGCCCTATAGAGATGTGGAAAAGATTGTCTCAAGCTCTGAGAAGAAGGACCTTTGAATTTGCCATCAATAGGTTTGATTGGTGCAGATAGCGATCAAAGTGGCAGACATCCATCGCGTGGTTTGGCTTCTGGCTTTGCTGCGATTGCCACCCTTCACTGCTTGGCTTTTCCTGGTTCTTCGGCAGCCATTTCAACTGGGAAAGCAGTTAAGACAACCTTGGCTGGCTCACCCCGGTAACTCCGGAGATGCCGTCTGCACTTGTAGCACCTGCTAATGTGTGGGAGTGTGTTGACTCACCCAGTCTCAGCTGGCATGGCCACTCCCCCAATCGGTCCCCAACCAGAGAAAAAGCATGCTTTTTAAAGCCACTCATGTGTGCACTGGGTCACCCAGTTCTGCTGGAACAGTTACCACCACAGTAAGCCCCTAATTGATCCGTGGCCTTGCAGAACAGAGAGGAGCCATTGCCAAGATCATTCCAGGCAGGCTTATACTGACAGTCAGTTAAACTGCAGCAGCAGTTATTTTAGCATAGTGAGCTGCCTGTCACAGGGGCTGGAGCTGTCATGGCAGAATGCACAGTGACAGTAGACTGCGTGGAGCAGCCACTTTCCTCTTTGCTGCTCAAAAGCCCAGAACAAAGTTCCAGGAAGCTTAAATCAGCTAACAAGGGAGCAGCTGATAAAATAAGGGCAAAAGACCTCTATCCTAAGAAGGCTTCTAAAGCTGAAGAGAAAGACACCAGAAAGCATCAAAAAGCTCTGGAGAAACAAATCTCCAGAGCCAAAAAACAAGCAGAGCAGGGCAGGCTTTCGAATTCTGCTCAGACAGATCCTGTCATTTCCCACCCTTTGCAGCAGCAGTGCTGCAGTTCCAATGGCCTGGTCACCAAAGGGTGATAGAGAGCAATTCCTTCAGCTGCCTCTTGCAACAGGAGACAATAAAGGAGTATTTTTTCCCTTCTCCTGCCTAGTAATAGAAGAAGGAGAACACAGCCCAAGAGCAGAGTTCAGGCCCCAGAGGCCACATTCACTTCCACTGCAGCAGGGTTCCAGCCAGGGGAAAGACAAGGCTCTGAGTTATCTGAGGAAATTAAATTCCTCATTGCAGAAGCAATATCACATGGTATTGCTACAGGATTGCAAAAAACAAAAAGCCAATCGGCTTCATTGGCATATGACCCACCCTTCCAATTTAACCAGCAATATCAGCTCCCAACAGAGGCACTTAGGTTTCAGGGATCTCCATCTTCAGGCCCCTCCATGAGAAGCTCCGCATCAACCTTGGAAGATGAGGATCAGAGAGATCAGGCCCTATCAGAAGATGAGGACCTCATTCCAGATCCACCACCCTTTGCTGGTCTTTTCCACCCAGCTCTTTTCAAGTTCCTGCCCAGATAGGAATTGAGCTCCATGCCTCTGAGGAACCTTCAGATACCTGAGGTCCAAATAAATTCATGTTCTCTGAACCTGCCATAACACAAGAGGATATCCCTTGTCCTAAACTATTTCTGAATGTAGTTCAGAGACAATGGGCTCAACCAGGTTCATTTCCCACCCCTGGTGGAAATGACAAAAAAATTCTTCAATATGGCTCTCACCCTCACTGAGGCACTTCAACTGCCTACAGTGGATGGACCACCAGCAGCCTTGGCATCTCCCACCCCTGGGTCTGGAGACATAGCAGAGACCCTGAAGGCTGAGGACAGGAAATCAGAACTGAACTTCCACAGGACCCATCAGGTGACTGCCTGGGTGGTCAAAGTGGTGATGGTTGCCTCCTTTACTGGGACATCCTTGCTCTGGCTTCACCAGCTGCAAGCGAGAGTGTCACCTGCGGAAATTTGGCTGTACCAAGACATCAACAAGCTGGTGGCAGCAACTGAAGTTTCAAATGATGCACCTAAATTAATAAAAAAGATGGAAAAGTATGGAAAAGTAGCAGGTCTGAAAGTAAATAAAGATAAAACAAAGATATTAACAAAAAACTTATTAGCAAGACAAAAGAAAGAGTTGGAGGAAAGTTTGGAAATCTAGGTCACAAACAAGGTTAAGTATTTAGGGATATATATTACAGCAAGATGTGGTACATTGAAGGAGGACAACTATCTTAAACTCAAACAACAGATTGCGACAGACTTGACAAAATGCGAAAATTTACAATTATCATTGATTGGGAGAATATCTACAATTAAGATGAATGTATTGCCTAGAATTTTATATTTATTCCAGACAATTCCAATTAGATTAGGGAAAGAGTTTTTTGAAGATTTAAACAAAATTATGTTAAAATACATTTGGCAGGGAAAGAAAGCGAGAATAAAACTTGCACGGTTACAAGATGCAAGAATAAGAGGAGGATTCGCTTTGCCCAACTGGGAATTATATTATCAGGCGACAAACTTGATGTGGGTAAAGGAATGGATAACTTTAAGGAACAGTGGATTATTGACTTTAGAAGGACATGACTTGCTGTTGGGATGGCATGCTTTCTTTTGGTATAAGGGAACTAAAACACAGGGGTATTTTAGAAGACATATTCAAGAGGCATCGTTTTTAAACTGGGAGAAGACAAAAAAGCAATATTACTTAAAATTCATTATGGATATCTACTATCGAAGTTTTTTCTTATCCAATAACATAAAAAGGAACAAACAGTTAGATATGGTGAGCTATTGTATGAAAAGGGTGAACTTAAATCTATGCAAGCATTGGAAGACAAGATATAAAGATGAATTGGTTTTCATATTTGCAAATACAATCTAGATTTGATAAAGATATTAAATCAGAAGGTTTTTATGATAAGTTGGCTGATTTAGATAAAATATTGATAAATACTGATAAAAAGGTAATTAAAAAACTTTATGGACATTTACTAGAATTTAAATTGGAGGAGGAACAAGTTAAAGAAGCAATGATTGCTTGGGGGAAAAACTTTGGATATGAGATTGATTTAGAGAAGTGGCAAAAATTATGGTCTCAAAATTATAAAATGACAATGTCAACTGCTTATAAAGAAAATTTGTATAAGATGTTTTACAGGTGGCATCTACCCCTGACGAGAATCATGAGAATGTTTAAGAACAAATTGGATAAATGTTGGATATGTCATCAGATACCTGGTTCGTATTAACATATGTGGTGGACATGTTCGGATGCAAAAAGATATTGGACTAAAATCCGCACATGGTTGAAAAAAATGATAAAGCAACATATAGACTTTAAGCCAGAGATATTTGTATTGGGAATTATACCGGAAATATACAATAAAGAATTGAAATATTTGATTGTAAATGTTTTAACAGCAGCTAGGACTGTATTTGCTAAGAATTGGAAAAATGAAAAAATACCTATGCAGGAGGAAGTTATTAAGAAAATTATGGACTGTGCTGAAATGAGTAAATTGACATTTGAAATTAGAGAACAAGAAGATAAACAATTTTATATGATATGGGATTTATTTTATCAATGGTTGGATAAAAAGACATAGTAATGAAGTAGACTAGGAAATTTTGTAATAGATTAATAGATTGATATAGAATATTATACAAAATATATAACTATTGGACGAAAGCATAATATAAATTTATAATAAAATCTAGAATATCTTGTATAAAATGATGGAATAATAGTTTAGTCAAATGAATGATTAATAACTGATAAATATATAAGCATATGTTAGATTGACAATGTGAGAACTTATATAACCTGTGAGTAAGGACTATGAGAGGATAGCACAAAAGACTTTGGTGTTGATAGGATTTTGTTATATTATTTGAGATAATGTGTGTGTGTGTATATGTATATGTATATTGTAATAATATGAAACATATATGATGTTAATGATAGAATTATGTTATGTTATTTGAGATTGTATTTATAATTTACATTATATTATAGCATCATTTTACTAAAACTTGTGGTCATAAAAAAATTGGCCACTAGGATGTATATTTCTTCTAATGTTCTGATCTTTAGGTAAAACTAAATGTTTCTGAGCCATATCAACTCTGACATAGAGGATAAACCTCTGCCAGAAAAAAAAAAATTCTTTCTGCTATTTATTTATGTTTAATATATGTTCATTTTAGGAGGAAGACATAACTTTACCAGCATTTCCTGCATAAATGCAGAAACTAAAAGCTTCAGACATCTCTTACCCCCAGACTTGGCTTTTGTCAAATCAATGTCATGTTAACAGCGGTGTTTAATTCTATCAATACGTGACCAATTGTGTTAGATTGTTTGGTTATTGATTTCACTTAGTGCTGCCTTTGAGCTCTGAAAAGGAGCTACCATTCCTTATATTTCCTCACCTGGTGATAGATGCTTGAACAGGCTTTTACTACACAAGCACATGTGATATGCACTTTCTTAGGTATTAATTTGTATATCTGATAGATGCAACTCAGAGTTAATGTACTTCTGAAGTCATCAGGTTGTTGTATGCCATTATCATCTGAATCTTAAAGAAAAAAATCCTATCTGTGGTGCTTCTTGAGCTTTTTCTAGTTATTTCAGCTACATTAAAATAGAAACATGAAATATTTAATATGAGTTGATATTTTGAGTCAATTATCTAAAAGGGGGCTAAATATAGTAAACCCAAAGCTTAGCTTTATTTTAGATAGGCTGGAGTTCAGTTTTGTACTGTGTACTCAGTTACAAATATTTAAATTCAAATTCCATTCACCTTTTCTCAGACATAAAAATAATAATTTATTTTGATTTTTTTGTGACATGAATTTAGCATTCAGATTGCCTATGTTGCTTGTGACAAATGTGAAATTTTTTGATATACTTCAATAAGACTACATTTTGATTACAGAGTAGAAGATTAAACATTTAAATGTGAATGTATTTGTGACTCTAAACAGTTTTTGCAGGACAAGCATGTAATGCATTTCAATTACTTTTTTTCCTTTTGGAAATATTTTATATCTGTATGATGTTATATGATAATGTCATGCTTTTTCTAGTGTAATGCTTTTTCAAGAGCCCAAACCTGTTTCCAATATGCTCAAACAATAATTATGAATTTGTGAGTAAAAAAGAAAAGTTGGCACTAAATTCAATAGGGCTTGTTGCTCTGTAATAGCAATAGCACTTAGACTTATATACTGCTTTATAGTTCTTTACAGCCCTCTCAAAGCGGTTTACAGAGTATTTATTTATTTATTTATTTATTTATTTATTTATTTATTTATTTATTCGACTTGTATGCCGCCCTATTCCCTAAGGACTCAGGGCGAACATTAAAACAGGGAAAAATTTACAATAAAACAGAATTAAACAACTAAACAAGCCAAATAAAGTTAAAATAAAACCCAACCCCCGGGTCATTCGAGGCCGCCCGTTGGAACAACCAAGTCTTCAGGTCGGCGGAAGGAGCGGAGGTCAGGGGCCAAATGGAGATCCACGGGAGCTGATTCCAAAGGGCAGGTGCTCCCACAGAGAAGGCCCTAGCCCTGGGGACCGCCAGCCTACAATATCTGACTGGACGGCACCCCAAGGAGGCCCCTCCTATGAGAGCGAACAGGCGATCGGAGAGTGATGCTGGCAGGCGTTCCCGCAAGTACCCTGGACCCAAGCCATTAAGGGCTTTATAAGTTGTAACTAATACCTTGAAGCGGAGGCAACCGGCAACCAATGCAAGCCACGCAGGAGGGGTGTAACATGGGAGTATCGGGATACCCCATCACAGCCAGCGGCTGCATTCTGCACCAGCTGAAGCCTCGGACCGTCGCAAGGGAAGCCCCATGTAGAGAGCATTGCAGTAGTCAATCCTAGAGGTGACAAGCATGAGTAACCGTTGAAGGGCATCTCGGTCCAAATAAGGCGAAGCTGGCGAACCAGCCGAACCTGGGCAAAAGCCCCCTGGCCACAGCTCCCACATGCTCCTCCAAACCGAGCTGTGAGTCCAGGAGGACACCCAGGTTTCTCGCCCTATCCACGGGGGCAACACCTCTCCCCATGACCAAAGATGGTACATCCAATAAAGACCGAGATGCCGGTAAGAACAGCCACTCCGTCTTGGTGGGGTTGAGCTGAAGCCTGTTACTACCCATCCAGACCCGTGCAGCCTCCAGGCACGGGACATCATGGAGAGAGCGTCACTGATCTGGTCTGGGGTGGAGATATAAGCTGGGTATCTTCAGCATACTGATGATACCTCACCCCAAAACCTCGGATGATCTCACCCAGCGGTTTCATGTAGATATTGAACAGGAGAGGCGAAAGGACAGACCCCTGCGGCACCCCACAAGTGAGGGGTCTCGGGGCCGACCTCTGCCCCCTGCCAACACCGACTGCGAGTGGCCGAGAGGAAGGAGGAGAACCAGCAAAACGGTTCCCCCACCCCCAATCCTCTAAGCGCTGCAGAAGGATACCATGGTGATGGTATCGAAAGCCGCTGAGAGATCTAAAGGACTAGGACAGAGGAAAAAGCCTGTCCCGAGCCCTCCAGAGATCAGTGCGACCAATGCTGTCTCCGTGCTGTGTCCGCCCTGAAGCCCGACTGATACGGATCTAAATACTCAGTTTCCTCCAGGAACAAGGGAAGCTGCTGAACCACCATGCTCTCAACAACCTTCGCTAAAAAGGACGATAGTTGTCCAAAACGGCCGGGTCCAAGGCAGGCTTCTTGAGGAGGGGCCTCACCACGCCTCTTTCAAGGCGGCAGGAAAGACTCCCTCACTCAAAGAAGCATTAACAACTGCCTGGAGCCAGCGCGTAACCCCCTGGAGGCATACACCAACCAGGAAGGGCACGGGTCCAATAAACGTGGTGGAAGACAGCCTCCGATGATCCTGTCCACCTCATCGAGGAGACCAGGTCAAACTCAACCCAGATAGGTTCCACCAGACTCACCGCCACCCCATCATCAGACCACTGCCAGTCAGAGTCCAAGCCAGCAATTGAGCGACCTTATCCGCCAGATGTAAGCTAAATTCCTCTGCTCTGTCCTGCAGGGTCATCCCCCCTCAATTGAAGGAGGGGCGGGTCACCCAAAACAGGGCAGCAGGGCGATCATCGGCAGACGAATCAGAGCGGAGAAGTAAGCACGCCTCGCCGCCCTGATTGCTTCCAGATAGGTCCTGATATAGGATCGCAACTGGACACGGTCGAATTCGGAGTGGCTGGCCCTCCATCTGCTCTCCAGGCATCTTCTCCGCCGTTTCATCCCCCGGAGCTCAATTCTATCTATATTCAACCTACTGTTCTTCTGCAGTTACTTTTAGTTAATTAATTAGTTAACTTTACTGTCATTGAACCTCATAAAATGAAATTAAATGCCATCTTCAGTGTACATTGCAACTATAAAAATAAAACACAGACATCCTTCACATTCTATACAATTGAATTGAAAACCCCTGATATTGCATTAATACTGTACTATACAGTACTTTTATGAAAGGTCATTTTACAGCCAACTGGTTTAGATTTCCCAGTTATTTGTTGCTGTTAGTCACGAAGTCATGTCCAATCTCTCACGAACCCATAGACAATGTTCCTATTGACCTTCCTGTCTCATTTATCTCTCTTGATAGTCTTGAAAGTAGACACTGATGCATAGATAACTATTTTCTAATGAATCAAATGCATCTACATTGTTTTTTTCCCTAAGACATTGGTAAGTAAACTCTTGGGGGGAAATAGACATATTTGGAATGTTTTAGCATGCTCCCTAGCAGGTCTTGTAGCTCATATTTGGTGGGCACAGCCAATCACAAAAGACTCATTTACAAAATAGTTTCTAATCCAATATGATAATGTCACATTGAAAGGCATATAGGTACACAGAATCACCAATAACTTACATACTGCTGAATCCAGATTTACTCATACTTTATGTCGCCCAGATGCTTAAGATGGGTGGTCCTATATATCTTTTAAATAAATAAATAAATAAATAAATAAATAACTCAACTGGGATGAATTGTACCATATGTTAGCAGGATTAACCATTGATTTCACCAGAATCTAGCTTAAGTTTGGCTATATCTAGATATACCTACAAGTATTATCACAATACACTGTTTTTCACAGTGTAACACCACTTTGTTGTAAGGATCGTCTATGCTGTGGTTTCTTAATTTGCATTTTAGAGGCTATTTGTTTTCCAAAGGTGTCTAGTATAATCCTTGACAAGGAAGTTATTGAGATTTCTGTGTTTTCCAATCTTTGTAGAATATTATATTATAAACCAAGGAATGATCATCTTTTATAGAGAAAGGGGCATTGTGCAGTTTCAGATGGTGATAATTTAAGTCTATCATGAAATTATTTGGGGAATAATAATTAGGAAGGTGAGGCTCTCACTCCTGGAGCACTATCACCCTATAAAGCCACCGCCTGCACCAGAAATCACCTTTAAAGCTGCCACCTGCACCAGAAACCATGAGTAAACCGGAGCCCAAAAAACACTCTGAAGCCCTGGAGCCCTAATCACGCCAGTAGAGCTCCTGCTAGCTGGAGCGACTGGACCATTATCGGCCTTCTTCGGAGAGCCTTCCCAAAAATGTAAATCAGAGCCCAAAAAAACTCTGAATTCTGGAGTCCTCCCCTCCTTTCCCAGAGAAGCGGAGCTCCTTCCCTCGGGCCCTATTAACCACACTGGCGGAGCTCAAGCTAGCCAGAGCTCTTGAACTGGATCACTTGGAGCCAGTGGGGCGCAAACAACACACCTTCATTTAAATCCCCCACACAGCTGATCGGAGTACCTTCCATGCCAGACAATGTGTCTCCATTCAAATCCCCCACACAGTTTCCCCAGAGCCACAGTGGATAGCTGGCAGGGAGAAAGAACGAGGGATGAGAGAGAGAGACCAAGACATGAGGAGAAGGACAAAACTAGTGGAGAGTCCTGAGAGAATTATAAACGGAGATACTGAACTAAGTGGTGATTCTGAGCTGGTCGGAAGACCTGAGAGGCAGAATGAAACTAGCCTTTACCTCACCAGGAAACAACCAATTAGACACCATTAAACAACCTCTACCTCACCAAGAAACAATCACTTAGATGTCATTAAACCAGTGGTGGTATTCAACCAGTTTACAAAACTTTAACTTTCATTCCTCCATTTAAACTACCCAGCTGATTAGACATTTAAATCCCTACTCAGCTGATTGGACAAGCTCCATTTAAATCCCCACCCAAATCTCATCCATTCAAAACTCACAAGTAGATGATTGGAGAGTTCATTCAAATCTTCACCATTCAAATCTTTCAAGCAGCTGATTGGGCCATCTCCATGATCTAATGAAATGATTAAAGCATCTTCCACGGAACACTAACAAAGCTCTTTCAAACAACGCTTCCTCTTTAAAAAACAAAAAACAAAAAAATCAAACAATGTGGCTTTAAGGAAAAACCAAGGAACTTTTCACTACCAACCTCCAATACTTCACTACCTCCATTATTTCATTACCTCAAGACCTATTATTGATAGATAATGCTTTGTCTAAACTAATTGATTTATCATTTAATAGTATAATAATTAATTGTTAAATGACCACTAATTACTGATTTATTGATTGATAGTGATTTAATACTGTATAATTGATTATCTAGTTGATTGTTTTTTTAGTAATAAGTAACCTTACTATTGATTTGTTCTCTAACTTATCAATTAACTTATATTTATTACCAACATTCATTAAGTAACTGTCTACCTGTCATATTAATTTAGCTATTGTAATTGTTTAGTGTACTATTGTCATTGACCACGCCAGCCAAAAACTCCAAACTCTCCACCAAACATCAACAAAAGAATAATATCTCTACCAATGACCTCCCAATCTCCTGCACATGCTTCAAATGTTTTGAAACCATCAATGAAAGTGAAAATAACTTTAAATGCCACCTATGTGACAATCAAGTCCACGTCACCTGTTTAAACTTCACCAAAAACCTAGCTGATCTCCTAAAAACATCAGATACATTTCCTTGTCTATGTCCATCATGTTTACCTAAGCTAAACCAATTAAGTCTGATAGAGTTGAAAACATAGAATCATCCATTCACTCAATAGAAGAATGCTTAGTAAACATTTTGAAACAACTATACAAGCAAGCCTAATATCTCTTGGGAAAAAAATACAACACAGATAAGCGAACACCTAACAGCTCAAAATCAAATCTCAACTGAACAACCACTACCACAACTACTACCTCAACTACAATCACAACTACAACCAAAAATAACCACTAAACCACAGCCACAAATAATCACTATCCCATCAAATAATACCACAAATGATATCCCCTTACCATCAGAGACATCATGGAACATGATCAGAAACACCCAAATGCCATTTTATTTGGTCTTGAAGACACCAACAAATCAGATGATATCACCAAAGTTTGCAACAGCATAAGCAAGTCCAATACAACAAACATCTCTCCTGAAGATATCATTGAAATAACCAGAGATAGCCCTGAGTTCAAATACAATGACAGCTCAGTGGCCCCAAGATTTTGTAGAGTTGTTTGCAAAAATGAGTCCAGCAAACATATATTCATTCATACAATAAGCGCCATTGCTAAAACCAATCCCACCCATAACAAACTTTGCTCAAGACCAGACTTACCCATACTGCAAAGAATCTGCTCCCGTGAACTCTGCACAGAACTCAAAAAATGTCTAGACTATGGAGAGAAGGACCTATACATTGACTATCGTGCTGACTGTATTAAAAGTAAGTCACACAACCCACAACTCAGCATCCAACCCTACATCATCCAATTCACCATCACCCAAAACTAGGCACGCATGCCCCTAACTACCTCAATTCCAGCTACAACTGGCCTTAAATGCAAGCTACTCAATGTAAGAAGCCTCATAAATAAAATACCTGAATTTCTCCTCTTACTAAATACGGCTAAATTCAACATCATATTTGTCTGTGAAACATGGCTCAATGCATCTCTCCCCAACTCCATTACCACAGTAAGAGACTATCATGATTACCGATCAGATCATGAAATTCGTAGAGGAGGTGGTGTTGCTATCTTCTATAAAATGTCCCTACATCTAAAAAACATCCAAGTTACCCAGGAGCTTGCTCTTCCTGAGACCATCATCTGTAAACTGTCCTTAAATATCACATTTCGATTCTTACTATGTTAAAAAGCCCCTGATTATGACATCGAACATGTAAACAAGTTAAATTCACTACTAACATGGGCAACCTCCTGCCCACACGCTTTTATCTTTCTTGGTGACTTCAATCTACCTCATATTAACTGGACCCTAAATGAATGTAATACTGAACCCATACATGTAACCTTCTACAATGCTGTAACAAATCTGGGACTGGAACAACTAGTAACCAACAACACTAGACTTAACAACTGCCTCAATCTCAACTTCTGCAATAGTTTGAACTCAATTTATGGAATACAAATAAAGCAACCCTTTTCCAAAAGTGACCACAACATGATTGATTTTTGTCTCAACATACATCCTCACAAAAATCATCATAACGATGGGATACCCAATTATAACTTCAAAAAAGGCAACTATGATCTTATAAATAACGATCTCTCATCTCTTGATTGGGAAATAGGGCCTTGGTGGTGCAGGCTGTTAATAGCCTAGCACTTAGTTCCAGCTGCCTGTAATTATTGCAGGCTCGAATCCCACGAGGCTCAAGGTTGACTCAGCCTTCCATCCTCTCGGGGTAGGTAAACTGAGGACCCAAGATTGTTGAGGCAATAAGCTGACTTTGTAAAAATGCCGCTTAGTAATAAGCAGGCATATACAATGGAAGGAAGGCTATTGCTGAGCGCATTGGGTTGTATCCCAAAAATTGTAAGCCGCCCTGAGTCTCTGGAGAAGGGCAGGATATAAATATGAATTAAAAAAAAATTCTATTCACTGGATGCAACACTGTCGAAGACCATTACAACATATTTTTACTTTAAGTCAAAAGAGTCATCAAGCTATATGTACCAATAACAACTCCCAAAACCAAAAACAAACAAATTACCCATAACAATAAGGAAGCTTCAATCCAAAAAGAAATCACTTTGGCGGAAAAACAAATCTGGACACGTTGCCAACTTCAAAAGCTGATACAAAAATTTACACCACCAGATAAAGACTGAATGCACCAATTATCACATTAAGCAAGAGGAAAAACTTCTACACACCAATTCCACCCGTGCTTTCTACAATTTTGTAAACAACAAACTTAAAAGACTTGAGGTCCATCCCACCCCTGAATGGACCTAACAGTAAAGACTGTAACGATGACACCATTAAAGCCAACCTCTTTAACACATTCTTTGGCTCAGTATTTGTAAACAGCAATGGACCATGCCCAATATTTCCTAGTCAAACCACAGACAACTACAATGATCTAATACATATTGATTTTACAGAAGATAATGTTGAAAAAGCACTACACAATCTAAAACCATCTCTATCTATTGGACCAGACGGAATATGTGCCTACTTCTTTAAAAAGCTATCCACTGCCATAGCAGAATCTTTAAGCATAATCTTTGAAAAATCTTTCAGGACCAGCTCCTTGCCAAACATATGGTCACTAGCCATAGTCATCCCCATCTTCAAAAAGGGAGACCCCAGTCTAGTTAAAAATTACTGACCAATCTCTTTATGCTGCATCACCTGTAAAGTCATGGAATCAATTATTAACCAATCCATTATCCTCCACTTAGAGACAAACAACCTATTCTCTAATAAACAATTTGGTTTCAGAAAAAAATTATCCTGTAATCTGCAACTCCTCCACTGCAAAAACATATGGACTACACAACTTGATCAGGGCAAAGCAATTGATGCTATTTACATAGACTTCTGTAAAGCCTTTGATTCAGTGGTACATGACAAACTACTCCTAAAACTAAAATCTTATGGCATCTCCGGACACCTGCATAACTGGATAGATGCACTCCTGTCAAACAGGCAACAAATGGTCAAAATAGGGAACACCCTACCAAATCCTTTACCTGCCAACAGTTGTGTTCCCCCCAAGGCAGCGTTCTAGGACCAACTCTATTCATACTTTACATAAATGACCTCTGTGATCATATTAAGAGCAACTGCTTTCTCTTTGCTGATGATGTAAAGCTATTCAACACCACTGACAATACTGCTACCCTTGTATGACAATCATAAGAGATGCAACAGGAATTGAAGAATGATACTAAATTAAGAGCTGTAGGTACGGATTTTTCTGTATTCATGGACTGAATATGAATTAACAACATGGAATATAAATCGACTAAATGCTCCTCAAAAGAGGAAAAAAGTACTTCATTATTTGAAAAAAACCTAAAGCAACAAATTATTTGCCTAAAACAGACTGCTATCATGAAGCAAAATGTAAAATATTTGACTTATAAAACTTTGGGTGAAGAATACTAAGCAGATACTGTGAAAAGAAATAGGGGTTAATATATTAATATTAATTAATTAGTATGTTATATTAATCCTCAACTAAAACCAGAACTTTTAACTGATGAACATGGTATATTTCTTGAAGTAGGAGTTACACTATATGGACTTAAAATATGGTTTTGGGAGTTTATGCCACAAATGAAATTAAACTAACTTTTTATAAACAACTTAGAGATGGACTAATAGTTTTTTTTCTTTCAGTGTTTGATGGTAGATAGGAATTGACTTGTTTTACCTTAAATGGAGACTTCTGAGAAAAATACTTAAATTATTCAAGCCAAATTGCCAAACTTTTTTTTAATTTTATTTAAAAATTTAATTGATATATGGAGGCAAGTGTATAGTAATTCAAGAGAATATGCTTATTCTTCAGAAACATAATCCTCTTCAAAATATATCAGATCTGGATTTTGCTACTAAAATTTTCAAGAAAATTATTTTACCAAAAATTTTCTAATCCTATGATTTTGGTTTTAGATGGAAATTAAATGAAGTGCTGTTTAAAAAAGATGAAACTGTTGAAGATTTTAAAAAGAAATTAAGTTTTTAATTCAAATAAAAGGCCTGTCATAAGACTAGTTTGGGATGCAAGCAAAGCCTTTGTTGAAGAGTACTTAATACAATACAAGAAGATGGTCAAGAGAAAATAGAAAAGAAAAGAAAAGAAGAGGAATTAAATATATTATCAAGGAATATAAATATATATGAAGAAATTAAAGTTTTACAGCAACACTTATTCATATTATCAATAAGAGTAATGGAAATAAAATTGAATTATCTACAGTAAAGGCATTTTTACATTTTAAGAATTATCTACAGTAAAGAAATTTTGACTTGATAAACCAGGGGAAATTATTTGAAGATAAACTATAAAAAGAAGAAGAAAAGACAAAAACTAGAAGAGACAGATATTGTATTAACAGATCTTCAGTGAAATGTTGCATTTCATGATTTTGCATACTGTAAGAAGTTTAAACCAACTAAATGTAGTTTGGTGTTCTGTAATTGCCAAGAAAACTCTTAAATGCTTTTCAGGCAATTTGCTCTGGCCCCACTGATATATCTTTAAATTCTTTGTCACTGATGATATATCTGATCTGTAGACCAACAAAAATGCCATCTTTAATCTTTGCAACAGATCTGTCTCAAATAATAAAACCCTTTACCTTCCTTGTTCGTTGCTTTCACAATTTTTTTAATCAGTCCAAATTTTATGTGAAGTGGATGCCAAAATATCTTTATCAGATCAGCAAGTGGTTCATGTGCTATGTATTTCTGTGCTGGAACCAAACTCTTTTCGAATGGCCATTTCTTTTTAATGTAATGCAGTTTTCTTGCGTGTCCAATTTGCCATTTGTAACAATAATATGGCATATCTGAGCTGCATTTCAATCAGCAAAGCCATTACTTTTTTTTAAAACAAGTTTTATTCAATTTTTCCAAAACAACATAAAAAAAGCTCTTTTCAGTGTACAACATAATTCCGAGTCACTCTTTTTACATGCAAATGTGACAGTAATTATATATTCACTTTTAACATTCAACATCCTATCTTATCCATTAAATAATATTATTTTCCATCCAAATATCTTCTCAAATTAATTCTAATCATTAATATTATTTTCATTCTACACATCTTCTCAATTCATTTCAATCTATTTCAAATATATTTCTTAGCTATTAATATTTCTTTTGAATATAGCCTTTTCCAAATTTTAACTACTATTACTTTCCATCTAAGCATCTTTTCAATTCCTTTCAATTTATTTCATGTACATTTCTTAAACGTTAACATTTCTTTTAAACACATCCTTTTCCAAAAAACCTCCACTTTTTCAAAAAGGAAAAAGAACTAACAAATTAATCCTAATCATTAATATTACTTTTATTCTAAACATCTTCTCGATTCATTTTAATTTATTTCAATTCCTTTTCCAAAATACTCTTTTCTCATTTAAATCACTAATATTTCCCATATCTTCATACTTATTCCCTTTTAATTCTTTTGTCTGTCAAATTGGCAATTCCATTGCATATTCTTTCCATAAGATCCAAATCAATACAAGTTTATAATCATAAAACAAAACATAGATTGCTCCAAGCTCCTTCTAATTTTGGGGGTATCCCCTCAGTGGTTTATATATATCTTCATTCCCTCATCTATAATTCCTAATTAAATGTCCATTTTACTTAATTATAGTAATAATCATTTCCTAGAAAAAATAAACTATTCTATATTGTACTTTTAAATCAGATTCCGCAATATATTTTTTCTCTTTACTTCCATAAGGTTTAATTATAATATTGAATAAAAAATGGAAAAAAGAAAGAAAAAAAGAAGCAATTCTATAACCTGTATTCTATAATTTATAATCACAAAATACCTTATTGCTACTTCTCATACTCTTGCGGAGTCCCCTTTTTAAAATTCATTAACCAGTATCTCTATGTATTCCAGGCAAAAAGATATTCTCTTTTATTCCACAGTCCCCATATTTCTTTCTTTTCTGTTCCTGTTCCTCAGTACCTCTCTCCCCTTTTATTCTCCCAATCCCCTTCTTCCTCTGGATTATATTTCTCTCTATATATATGTTTTCCTTCCCCCTTTACTTTTCTGTTGTATCTCTCTATCTTTCCAATTTTTACTGGTATTCCCATTTTAATTACTTTCTTAAATCTCCCATTTTTAACCCTCTTTCTTTTTCCTCTTCCTCGTAAAATTCTTGGTGTTGATTGTCTATTTAAGATGGTTTCTTCTTGAACTAACTCCTCCCCCTCCGAAGTTTCTTCTTCATAACTTTCAATCGCCATTTCAAAATCTCTTAGTTCAGAGACAAATGATTCACCTCTAGCATGTAGCAGTTCTTTAAAATTTTTGAATTCCACTTTTAAGTCCCACAAAGATACCATCGTTGCACACTCCTATGTTTTATAGTCCTTAAAGTCCACAAATCAGGTTCTCTTTTCCTTTTTTCTTCTTGAAATTTTTCTATATTCACAATTATTCCAAAACTGGATTTATAGCAAAATCACCACACAATTCAGCATTCCATGCCTTTTCTTTTATTATGATTCAATTTTCACTTTCTGAGGTAGTTATTATATTATTTCAATATTTCCTTTTCAGAATATCAAATCAAGTTAGTAGAAGAATAGGAACTTCTCTTTTTCAACTTAAAGTTTTATCCACAGGATGACACCCTCCATTATACAATGTCCTCATCTTCCCCCCAATTTTATTATTCGGAGTTTTTCGAACCTCAATGTTCCAAAGCAATCAAATCTTATAATATTCTTAAATCCAGCTTATTCCAGCTTCTTCCTATTCCAGTTCGAAGCCCCACTTAGCTGTAAAAAATATTTTCACTTTTTCCCTTCTATTTCTAATTCTGCTGCTTTCTTCCTTTCAAAAAAAAATATTTAAGCATCAATCCTGGGGTACCTTTTAAGTTAGTTGTTGCTGAATTGTCCCGGTTTTTATGTTGCCCACCTCTTTCTTTCCTCCTGCACAAGCTTTGTCCAGCTATGTTCTCCTCTTCAGGGTGGCCATTTTGGACCACTGCTCGGTCGTCTTCAGGGGGGAAAAAGACAAGCCCAGGGAGGAGAGATACGGCTCTCCTCAACCTGGCTTGCAGTTTTCCCTTACTCCGCCGCCCCTTTGAGGCAGCTTCAGCGCCTAATCTGATGGATCGGGGCTCTCCAACAAAAGAGCACGAACTGAGGCCATGCACAGTCGCGGTCCCCGGTCCGTCGGTGAGGAGAGCGGAACCAGTGAGCCATTACATTTAGATCTCCACAGTTACCTCAGTTATACTTAATGTAGTGGATGTGCTTCAACACCAGTTCTGTTTTCATATTTCTTTCATATGTGAAGCATAGCCAACAGATGTTGAAGGAATAAGTAGGTTGAACTGGAAGATCTGATATTGATAAGCATTACTTGAGATAACCTGAGTCTAGAAGCCTACTGCCATCAGTTTGGACTAGAGAAAATAAACTTAGAATGCTCCCTGGAAGCAAGGTACATGAAAGAGATTTTGAACACATTATGAAGGCTATGCATCTACAAAAAAGGCAATAGTGCTGGGCAAGATGGATGGAAATAGAAGAGATCAGCAGAAATGAGTTGGTTATATGAAGTACTGGAAGCCATAGAAATGCACATGAAGCAACATGAAACAAAATGGGCATTGGTAAATTTACCTGTGAACGCCCTTTCCATCTATGCTGTGAGAGAGCCCAGGATGGGTAGACTCCTTATGACGTCAATAAGCTGAGTCTGTACTAGTAAATATAAAAGCCAGCCCCCGGGAAAAACCCCAGCTTTGGCGAAGATACTGACAGACTGGAGGTGTCTCTGAAAGCAAACAAACTATAATGTGAACATGTCTTACCATCTCTGGATAAACCAAGGGAGGGGTTGGGCTCTCTCGCAGCATAGATAGAAAGGGTGTTCACAGGTAAATATACTAACGCCCATTCTCCTCCGTGCTGCAGTGAGAGCCCAGGATGGGACATACCAAAGCTTGCATGTCCACAGGCTGGTCCTTATCTGGCCAATCACTTCAACTGTGGAACCACTCGCTGAAGCACCCGTCTGCCAAAGGCCGCAGTTGCCAAGGCAAAGGCATCCAGATGGTAGTGTCTGATGAACGGAGACGGAGATGTCCACGTGGCTGCTCTGCAAATCTCTTCCAAGGATGCCTGGGTAGCCCAGGCAGCTGAAGTGGCCGCACTTCTGGTAGAGTGCACCGTTAGCCCTGCGGGAGCAGGAAGAGCCACTGCTTTGTAGGCTTGTGCAATGCACGTCCTGACCCACCTGCTAATAGTTGGGGAAGAGGCCTTGGTCCCCAAGTGAGAAGGGGAAAAGGAAACAAACATGGCTTCTGTCTTCCGAAAGGAGGAAGTGCACTTAATGTAAATTCTAAGGGCCCTCCTGACATCTACTGTGTGCCACTTGCGCTCTAAATCATGGTGTGGGAGGGGACAGAAGTTCAGCAACACAATGTCCTGGGACCAGTGGAACCAGGTGTTAACCTTTGGAATAAATGAGGGGTCCAAATGGAGGACAACCCTATCATCATGAAAGGAGCAGAGATCCTGCCTGATGGAAAGAGCTGAAAGCTCTGACACTCGTCTGGCTGAGAAGATGGAAATGAGGAAAACTACCTTCAGAGTTAGGAAGTGGAGAGACACTGTTCTAAGGGGTTCAAAGGGAGGCTTTGTAAGGGCATTAAGTACCAGAAGAAGGTCCCAGGAAGGATACCTTTGCACCACAGGTGGGTGAAGGTTGGAAGTCCCTGTTAAAAACCTTCTAATGGAAGGGTGGTGGGACAAGGAAGGAAATGAACCCCATGAAAGAACTGAGGAGAGAGCCACTACTTGGTGACATAAGGTATTGGGCACCAAACCCTTATCCAAGCCATTTTGAAGGAATTTAAGAACCTCTGCCAACTGAGCCAAGGCAGGGGAGAGACCCTCCGTGAAGCACCATTGGGAGAAAGCCCTCCAGGTGGCATCATAGATGCACCTTGTAGAAGGTTTATGAGGACCAGGATGGTGAGGATAACCTTCTCTGGAAGATTAGCCTCCCTTAGCCGCTGCCGCTCAAGCACCACACGGAGCACCATGGGGCTCTGGATGTATCAGGGCCCCTTGGTGCAGGGAGATTAGATGGGCCAGGATCTTCCAAGGGGAAGCCACGGACAGGTTGACCAGGTCTGCAAACCAGGGTCTCTGTGGCCAATAGGGGGCCAGGAGAATTAGCTCCACTCATTCCTCCAACAGCTTCCGTATGACTGCCGGAATGATGGGAAGTGGGGGAAAGGCATAGAGGAGACTGAAGAGCATTGGTCCCCTCTGCTCCCTGGCAAGGAAACCTGGTGAAGAATCTGTTCACTAGGGTGTTTTGAGGGGTGGAGGAGAGATCCACCTCTGGAGTTCCAAATCTGTGGGAAAGGTCCCTGAAAAGGGACGGGGGGATGGACCATTCTGCCTGGTTGACAGGACTCCTGCTCAGCCAGTCAGCTTGGGAGTTGTCAACTCTGGAGATGTGATCCACTGAGATCAACAGCAAGTGTTTTTCTGCCCATAAACCCAAGCGTACTGCCTCCCTCATAAGCGCTTTGGATCTCATCCCCCCTGCCTGTTGACGTGAGCCTTTGTAGCCATATTGTCCATCAACACTAGAACATGGGAGCCGATCACAGAGGCTCTGAAGTGCTTTAGAGCCAGGGAGATGGCTCTGAGCTCTAGCCAATTTATGGGATGGGTTTTGTCTAACCTGGACCAAACTCCTTGTGCTATCTGACCTTCCATATGGGATCCCCAACCCAGGAGACTGGCATCTGTAGTGATTATCAGCCTGTCTGGGTCCTTGAACTGGAGTCCCTTCCAGAGGGCCGGGGAGAGCCACCAATTGAGGGATTGCCGGGTTTGTGGAGACAGCAGGATCTTGATGGATGAGTGGCTGGTTCCTGCTCATTGAAAGGGGAGCAGGAACCATTGGAGCTATCGGAGTGAAGCCGTGCCCATGGGACAATGCCGATACAGGAGACCATCTTCCCCAGTAGTTTGGACAGTAGTGACAAGGGAACAGTCTGGTGTTGTTGAATCTGACTGATGATCTCGGCAAGGCTTTGTCCACGAGCTGGAGACAGGAAAACTTGGCACATACTTGTATCGATGACTGCTCCCAAGTGTAGCAATTTGGTCATGGGAGAAAGATGGCTCTTCTTGGTGTTGATGGAAAACCCGTGGCTTTGGAGGCAGGACAAGGTAATTTGTAGGTCCCGATGGGCTGATTGGAGGGAGGAGGACAGAATCAACATGTCGTCCAAGTAGCATCGGATCCTCACTGGAACAGAACATAGAGAAGCCACCAATGCTGCTAGAATCCTCGTGAAGACTCTTGGAGCCGATGAAAGGTCGAAGGGAAGTGCTCAATACTGGTAGTATTCTGATAACAGAAATGGAGAAACTGGCGATGATGAGGCCAGATGGGGATGTGGAGGTAAGCCTCCATGAGATCAATGGAGGAGAGGAGGTTGCCCTCCCGAACGCTCTCCAAAATAGAATGAAATGTCTGCATTTTGAATTGCCTGTATTTAACAAATTGGTTGAGAAATTTCAGATCAAGGATGGCTCCCCCCCCCCCGAGGCTTTGGGAACAACAAAAAGACAAGAGTAAAAGCCACGTCCCTGTTGTGAGATGGGAATAGCCTTGAATAGCCTTGACGTCAAGTAGGTGTTGAATGGCCGAATTCATAAGGGCTCTCTTTGAAGGGTCCCTTGAGGCAAGACAAATCAAAAAATTTTCTGGGGGTGACGATAAAAATTCCAATTGCAGACCTGATCTAATAATATTGAGCACCCAGGCATCTGTCATTGACTCCTCCCATTTGGGGGCAAAGAAGGCTAAACGAACTCCGATGGATGGGGAGAATGAGGAATTACTTAGAGCGATAGAAGGAATGACCCCCTCCCCCTGAAAGGGCAGTTTACCAGCAGAAGGTTGCTGTCTGACAGGTGCTTCCATACGTTGGCCCTGATGTTGGGAATACAATCTCTGTGGACGAGAAAAGCGAGAGGAGGTCTCCAGCTGAAAAGCAGGTGGATGATAAGGACTGGGCGATAGTCAGCTTTTTTCCCCAAGGAGGAAAGAATCTTCTGTTTATCTCTGGTCTCGATGAAATAAGGTTCTAGAGCCTCGCCAAAAAGCTTGTTGCCTGCTCATGGGGCAGAAGCCAGCTTCCATTTGCGTTGTGACTCCGCCTGCCAATTTTGGAGCCACAGAAGCCTTCTAGCCGCCACTGAAGATGCCATGGCCCTTGATGCAAGTTTGGCAGAATTGAGGGTGGCATCCGCAGTGAATTCTGCTGCTGCTATAATTTTGTTAAGGTCTTGATGAGACTGAAGGTCGGAAGCAGGCAATCGATCCTGCAGTTGATGCAGCCATCATAGAGATGCCCTCGTGAAAAAAGATGCAGCAGTTGAAGCCCGAACAGCCCATGCAGCAGCTTGGTGGTTGCACTTGAGGGTCTGTTCGGAACGCTTATCTGCTGCTTTAAGTACATCTTCTGGCTCGGTGGGCATGCCCGAAGAGGAGAATGATGCCACAACCAGAGTGTCTACCGAGGCCACTGCCAGGGCATTGTCTAGAGTTGAGCTGACATTATAGAAATGCTTGTCTAACGATGATGGGTGAGGGCCTCCCGAACAGGAAGCGCACTGCTTCTTGACCATGTCGAGGAACAAGATGGGGGAAGGCAAAACCTCCGTGTGTACTACAGGCTTGGAGAAGAGCAAGTCTCCTTGCCCTGAGGGTTTGCCTTGTGGTTCCGGAGCTACTTCCTCAGGTGACAGCTTGGCAGTGACCAAAGCCTTGCTAAGTAAAGGCTTGGAGAGGGGTGCCTTGAGGACCAATGCAGAGGAGGGTGCATCTGGACTAGAGTCTTCTTCCTCTGAAAGATTACGACCGCAGATTTCACCCTCTTCCTGTTCTGAACGAGAGGAGCAACTGTGTTCAGATGGAGAGGCACCCCCTTCCCTTTCATCATCCTCCCATTCTGCCTGAGAAGAATGGACTCTGAGATCTTGAGGTCTGTGGAAATCTCGTTGCAGAGGTGGGGAACCTATGGATTGAGGAGGGAGAAGGGCCTGAACCTTTCCAAAGGCTGAGGAATCTGCTGAAAACCTTCAGTCAACCCCTTTCTGATGGTTAAGGAAACTACATCTTGGATGTCCGTGGACCTGGTGTCAAAGGAAGTGGAAGGCTGAAGGCCAGCTGCAGTGGGAGTGAAGGTGGCTTCCGGCCTGATCAGGGGTGCCTGAACCCTAGAGGGAAGAGCGGGTGCATAAGGCCGCATAAGCTGACTGGAAGTAAGGCCCAGACCTGCTCAGGTCTTGAGGGTCTAGCTGTTCCTCAAATGCCTCAGGAGACCAGGTCGGTGGAGGTCCAAAGGCTCCAAGAACAACTTCCCCTCCCCTGGAGGGACTTCTCTAGGAAGCCTGGTGTGTACCTGGCACCTGTTGCAGTTGCCCTCTCATTTGTTGAATAGTCTTGTTAAATTGTCTCTCTAGAGCAGCATGTCTGTGTTTCTCTGCCCTCAACTCTGTCTGAGTTGACTTCTTGGGGGCTAGAGCCTTAGCTCTGATTTTAGCAGCCACTTCTCTCTGAGCAGTACGTTGCCTGCACCTTTTCTTTTGAGGATGTTGGAGAGTCTGCTCCACTGGGGGGGGAAGCTCTGCATGAGCCCTGTCTTGATCCATTTTAAGTTAGTTATGCTCAAGTGTTGGAAGATTGATTCCTAAATTGCTGAAGTGGCAGAGGGAAGAACTGAGCCTTTGACCAGAAAATGGCCACTGGTAGGCTTAAAATGGCCACTCACCTCGTGGTAGAAGAGGCTGCAGTGAAGGACGGCCACTGCTCTGCGAGGGCTCCAAAGAAGGAATATTCGCTCCTTAGGCTATTGCGAGTCCCGAGCGATCAAATCAGCCAGACAAGGAGAGAATCGCCACCCACGCAATCAGCTGGCTGGTGCTGCTATCTGTTTGCCAATCAGATAAGAGATCACGCAAACCGCAGCTATGGGGAAGGCAGCTAAGGCGCTTCCCTGCTTGCCAAGCAGTGTTTGGAGAAAGTTGATCCCAACGTTGCAGGAGAAACAAAGCCCTGCTTCTCCTGAGGTTGCAGCTACCCGGATCCCCGGGAGCTGATTGAAGCAAAGATAGCTTCGTAAACTTTTGTTGGAAAAATCACTAACGCTTTCAGAGACACAGCTTATGACTAAAGAAGCTGAGTCAAAGCTGGCGTTTCCTCCAGGGGCTGGCTTTTATATTTACTAGTACAGACTCAGCTTATTGACATCATAAGAAGGAGTCTACCCATCCTGGCCTCTTGCTGCAGCATGGAGGAGAACAGCTTGGACAGCAATATGGAATCACTAGGAAGTAGCTATAACATGGTGTGTAGCACAACAGTGTTCTAGCATAGGAAAAAAGGAGCTGTTAGCATCATGTGCAGCTGGAATCATACATGATTGAGACTTAGTTCCTTATATCTCCAGTTAAAATAATCTCAGGCAGAATATTGGGCTGCAAAAAATGTCTCTCTAAGATTTGGACAGGCCTTGTCGTTTGGAGTAGATAATAAGTAATTAATTGCCTCATTATAAAGGAGTTTCATATTATGATTTGAATGCTGAGTTTCAGTTACTAATGTTTTATATATATATATATATATATTCCTGTACAGTTGTTCTTCACAACAGATAAATAAGTGAGCTTGACACATTTTCTCTCCACTGACATTAGTAGCAACAGTCAGTATAATTTAATCTACTTAAAGAGTGCAAAAGTGAAAGGTGTATCAAAAAGCAAGAAAAGAGATGGAATCCATTGCTTCTTTCAAGGAAGGCACCATAAAATCCATTGCTTTGCTGTGCTTGATTTACACTGCCTTAGGCAACTTGTAAGACAACAAGAGGTGGCTGTATGCCACCCTTAGTTAAGATGGTCAGAGGTGTGCATATATTAGGAGAGCTTACTCACTAGCTGCTGCAGGCAGTTGGCTAAACCCTCTAGTCCTCTATAGAAATCTGTTTATAGCACTTGGCTTATCAATTTACTTGCAGATGGCTCTCTGAAGTATTAACTCAGGTTAATTATTCCTCAAATATGATTATGCAGTGGTAATATAAAAAATTGGAAATGTAGGATGGAATTTTTCACTCCAGCAGTTTGGCAATTGTGGCAGCTGTGGAGTTTCTGTAGTAATTACTAGCCCATTCCAGCCAGTGGATCAGCCTTCTGGTTCAGCAAAGAAGGGGAGGGAGTGGTGGGGAGAGAAGGAAAAAGCAATAAAGAACTAAGGGAGCAAGAATATGAGCTGTGCCAATCGACGTGAGGAAAAAATCAACAGCTGCTGGTAGTGATAAATGAGAGACGGTGGCCCTACTTCTAATCAATACATGTAAATGCTACTCATTACAGCTTTTATACACACTTCTCAATTAGCCTTTCCTCCCACTGGTAACAAGGAATGTCATGCTTTCTGGACTGTGAAAGTGGTTGAGCACTAAGTTCACCTGCATCTGTAAAGACAAAGTAACAAGGCTTCAGGCTCAGCTTGGCAGCAGGTGGTAGCAATAGAAGTCTAAATTCCTTCTGTAATGCAAACGAAATAAAATCCCCAAAGTCTCATTTAATTAAATGGGATATTTTGTGTTTTTAAGTAGTGCTCGCTTTCTATTTCTTTCTTACAGTGGATCAAGCTAGAATCAGGACAGATTGTTCACATTTCTTTGAGAAAATACACACATATACAAAAAAGGATAGAAACTTCAAGTCATTTTGGCCCCAATCTACCAATACAAAAAAGCCTCATAAATAGATTTAAGCAAAAATAGAGAGTTGCTTTTAAAAATCTTATTTGTTTTAATGTGTCAGAAACCAAAGACTTTCCACTTCTGCATTTTAAATTATTATTTTAAACCAAGGTTTAGAGGGCAGGATTTCAATAACTATCTTTACACATTTGATCTAAAATGTTTTAATATGCACACTGCAACTAAAGAAGATAAATTTTTCAATTTATCCATGAAATTGAAAAGGTGTTGAATGCATAGTGTTTTCTTTTTTCCTTCCTTCCTTCCTTTTTTATGATGATGATGGCTCTCTACACAAAAGAGAAATTCATACAGGCATCAAGGGCAGATTGTGACTTTTTAAGGAACAAAGGAAGAGAGCTGATCACCTGAGACAATGAGACTGCAAGTCTGGTGAGTAATTGCTCAATAGTGGCAGAAATAGGCTGGTGATCCAGACTTAAAAGAGCTGTGTAACCTAGGTTTGCTGAAAACCAACCTTTGCTGAACAATAGACTTTCTAAACTCCCATTGAGAAGTATATTTTTTCCATCAGCAGAAAAAAATGGCCTTATACTATCAGGTCACTTCCTTCTTTTCTAATCTGACATACTCTACTTTGCTCAATTAGGGAGCCACTCTTCATTAATTCCTTTATTATATATTAAAAACTTAGGGTTACATACAAAAACATAGCTCCTTGCCTTAAAATAGAAGGTATTTATGATAAGTTGACTGATTTAGATAAAATTTTGATGGGAACTGATGAAAAAGTAATTAAAAAACTTTATGGACATTTATTAGAATTTAAATTGGAAAAAGAACAAGTTAAAGAAACGATGATTGCTTGGGGGGAAAATTTTGGATATGGGATTGATTTAGAGAAATGGCAAAAACCATGGTCTCAGAATTATAAAATGACAATGTCAACTGCTTATAAAGAAAATCCGTATAAGATGTTTTACAGGTGGCATTTACCCCCGATGAGAATTGCAAGAATGTTTAAGAATAAATTGGATAAATATTGGAAATGTCATCAGAAAGCTGGCTCGTATTACCATATGTGGTGGACGTGTTCGGATGCAAAAAGATATTGGACTAAAATCCACATGTGGTTGGAAAAAATGATAAAACAACATGTAGACTTTAAACCGGAAATATTTTTATTGGGAATCATACCAGAAATTTACAATAAAGAGTTGAAATATTTGATTGTAAATGTTTTAACAGCAGCTAGAATTGTATTTGCTAAGAATTGGAAAAACGATAAAATACTTATGCAGGAGGAAGTTATTAAGAAAATTATGGATTGTGCTGAAATGAGTAAATTGACATTTAAAATTAGAGATCAAAAAGATAAACAATTTTATAAGATATGGGATTTGTTTTATAAATGGTTGGATAAAAAGACTTGGTAATGTAATAGATTACATAACTTTGTAATAGAAATTTAATAGATTGATATAAAATATAATATAGACATATATAACCATTGGATGAAAATGTGATATAAGCTTTATAATAAAATTGAGAATATCTCGTATAAATGATGAAATAGTTTAGTCATGCATAAATAATAATTGATAAATATATAAAAATGTTTTATATTGACAATATGAGAATCTTTTTTACAAATTGTGAGTGATGACTACGAAAGGATAACACAAAAAATCTGTAACCAACTGACACACTGTATGTATATAAAATGGAAGATGGCTTTTATGTTTTTGTTTTGTTTGTATGTTTGTCTTAAAAATAAAAAGTTTTTTTTTTAAAAAAAACATAGCTCCTTGCCAAAAATAGTACCAGGTAACTAATAATTTAGTATCTTTTTGTAAATAGGAGTTGCTAATGTATCCACATATATACATCTAAATCTAACATTTTTAAAATTAAGCTTCACAAAATCTAATTCAGAAAGCATATTGTGATTACTTAAAATAGTTTGCTGTAAATATAAATCCTTTCTTTTATGATAGCTACTTGCTTTCGTGAGTGATGTCCTGTGTCATATGTAAGGCACACTGAGAAACTAAGAGTGCAAATGTTTCTCTGGAATTTAGTTCTAATCTCCGATAAGTAGTCCATATCATCTATAAACAGCTTCTCTGAGGTGAAACTGCAGAGCTCTCCCAACATGTCAATCATAATGTCTCAACCTGCAGATCTGCTGTATGGGGGCACACATACTTGGCTCTTTCTCAGTCTTTTGTTTTACAGACCTAATTCTGTTTTCCTGTTGTTTAATAAAAAACATGCGTTGCATTCTACTAACATTTTTGTCAGGGAAAAATGCTTTAGTAAAAATAATATTGCATATAGAAGACAACATTTAAGACAACTGCAGATTTGGCAGCCTTTCTTAATAGGAGGGGGGAAATACTTTAGGCTCTAGTTATAAACTATTCCATTCCAAAGTATGACTAATAGTGTCAATATAAATCCACTTAGACATAAACAATGACTAACAAAAATAGAAAACTGAAAAACATAAAGAAAACAAACCCATAAATCCCATGTTTAGTAAACGTCTTCACTGTTTCCTTAAAACTCAAGAATAATGAACCAACTAAATTTCCACTACAGACAATTACAAAGGGTGTGGGAGAGGGTATTGAAAATACCAACCTCTAAAGTCCAGAAAGGTGATAATCTTGGAAGGATGGAACCTGGAAGGAGTTAATTCTATTTTATCTGATAAATAGCAGATGAATATAGAAGAACTAATTCCTCAGATAACCAAGTGCAGGATCTGAAAAGGCCCTAAAAGTATCAACCAATATCTTGAATTGAACCCAGAAACCACCTGACAACTAGTACTGCTCCCAAAGTAGTGGGCTCACCCAAGAATATTGGGACAACCCATTCACTACTCAGGCTTCAGCACGCTGCACTAACTCTAGCTTCCAAATGTTATTTAATTGCAGCCTCATGTAAAATATATTACAAATCCCCAACAGGTGATGATTAGTGTACTTGTGATACTTTTGTATATATTTCCAAGCCAAGGAATAGAAGCAGACACTCAAAAGTCTTAAATGTTGCAATTGGGTGAAAAAAAATTGAGAACAGTTTATGAATTGCTGAGAGAGGAATAGTTACTCTTGTGGAATCTTTTTAATGCATTGTGTGTATTGTGTGAATCTGCATTGTGTGTGACAATGGGAAGATAATGAGAAAATGCATGTCATATATCAGCAATAATATCCCAAGCACTGTCCATGTCCTTGAAGCATATCAGTAATGAAAGCTCAAACACCATAAACAACACTATAATATAAAAAAGCAACTTATCTGCAAAAAATGGATTTCATAAAGGAGGACATCTGGATTACACACAAATGAAGACCAATAGTTGATTTGGGCTCTAAAGCACATCATCAAATATTCTAAATATTTATAAATATTCTGATCACTATCAGCATCTTTGGTTTTCCTTCTACTACTTCACTACTGACTATATATATATTTATTTATTTATTTATTTATTTATTCGACTTGTATGCCGCCCTATTCCCTAAGGACTCAGGGCGGCGAACATTAAAACAGAGAAAAATTTACAATAAAACAGAATTTATTTTATTTTTATTTATATTTGAACTTGTATGTCACCCATCTCCAAGACTCGGCTCACAGCTAAAAACATAGAACAATAAATATTAATAAATAGAATTAAACAGTAAACAAGCCAAATAAAATTAAAATAAACCCAACCCCCGGTCATTCAAGGCCGCCCGTTGGAACAACCAAGTCTTCAGGTCCCGCGGAAGGAGCGGAGGTCAGGGGCCAAACGGAGATCGACGGGGAGCTGATTCCAAAGGGCAGGTGCTCCCACAGAGAAGGCCCTAGCCCTGGGGACCGCCAGCCTACAATATCTGACTGACGGCACCCCAAGGAGGCCCCTCCTATGAGAGCAACAGGGCGATCGGAGAGTGATGCTGGCAGGAGGCGTTCCCGCAAGTACCCTGGACCCAAGCCATTAAGGGCTTTATAAGTTGTAACTAATACCTTGAAGGCGACCCAGGAGGCAACCGGCAACCAATGCAAGCCGCGCAGGAGGGGTGTAACATGGGAGTATCGGGATACCCCATCACAGCCGCGGCTGCATTCTGCACCAGCTGAAGCCTCCGGACCGTCCGCAAGGGAAGCCCCATGTAGAGAGCATTGCAGTAGTCAATCCTAGAGGTGACAAGCGCATGAGTAACCGTCAAGGGCATCTCGGTCCAAATAAGGGCGAAGCTGGCGAACCAGCCGAACCTGGGCAAAGCCCCCTGGCCACAGCTCCCACATGCTCCTCCAAACCGAAGCTGTGAGTCCAGGAGGACACCCAGGTTTCTCGCCCTATCCACGGGGCAACACCTCTCCCCATGACCAAAGATGGTACATCCAATAAAGACCGAGATGCCGGTAAGAACAGCCACTCCGTCTTGGTGGGGTTGAGCTGAAGCCTGTTACTACCCATCCAGACCGCAGCCTCCAGGCACCGGGACATCACGGAGAGAGCGTCACTGATCTGGCCTGGGGTGGAGATATATGTCCTGAGAGGGAATGTGTTATCCATGTAAGAGAAAAAAAAAGCCCTTAATGTCCCCTAATTGAGTGAAACTGAAACAAACAAGCAAATAAATAAATTTCCTCAAAGGTTTCTTATGGTAAAGAGCCATGGTATCTGCAGACAGTTGTTGGGATATCCCAGGACGATAATTGAAATGCTGAATTTTTATTTTTATGTTTTTTTAAATTTTGTGATTCTATTATTTGTGAGCTGCCCAGAACTATGCTTTAAGATTGGCAGTCATACAAATAAATAAATACTCGATTGAGGCAAGTAGCAGATTATGCAACATCTTCTATTTGTCTTTTGTAAGGATCAAACTTACATATTGAAGAAGCTCACTGCAGACAACAGACAAGCAATGAACTGTATATGTAGAAGTACAATTTTGAATTTCATATTCACAATATAAAATTAATTCTGACTACAGAAACAGACTGTACTCTGTACTTTTGGGAGCGTACATATTCATTCCAGTAAATATACTTTCTTTTAACCTGTTTACAAATAGGCATGATATTTCTATAGGATGAATTCATACTAAGTATACAAGCATCACTATCACTATAGTTTTTAAGTTATTTATTTATTTATTTAGGAAATTTATATGGCTGCCTACTCGCTCACAGCAACCTTAGATGTCTTACAAACAATAAAAACACAGTATAGAAAATAAAATTTTTAAAAAATATATCTCCCCTGGCAACAATATACAGTCAAATGACCCATTTGATGGGCTCCATCCCACTCTGGGTTCCTAAGGCCCACTGGCAAAACCAAGTATTCAGGGCCTTACAAAAGAGTGTCAAAGTGGAAGCCAGTCTAATTTAGGAAGGGATGATATTCCAAAAGGAGGCAGCCACCACCAATGCAATTCCTGCAGAAGAGGTATGTAGGAAGTTGACACCCAACTCTCCTAGAAAAATGGAGTATTCTGGTAGATATTTAAAAGGCAGAATATTTCTTCTAAAAAGAGTAGAACCCCAGAAGCAGAATCTCACCCCCACCTTTGTTAATGGGTGGGCCATTAAGGCCTGAGCCAGAATATTTGACATAAGAAAGGTCTCCAGGTAAAGCTATAGCAATTGCCAAGGGCCCTTTTGGGGGCATAGATCATCCAGCAAGGGTCAACCAAGCTTGGAACTCAGGACAGCCTACAGAGTTGCCCCTCATGGGAGTCTGACAACCAATTAGAAACAAGCTTCAATTTAAATCCCAACAAAGGTTATAAAACCCAGATACTCTCAGCACCTCAGCCCTTTTTTCCTTGATCTTCTCCTTCAAGCATGTGATCATCTTTCTCTGGAGCTCCAGACCATGTGGTCCTGTTCACCATTAAACCTTCCAAGCAGCCTCCATGTTTCCAGTGTCTTTTTCCCCACTTGGAACTGAACCCAGAAGGATATTTCTTTCAACAGGTAATACATGTGCACACTGAAATCTGAATAAAATCAGTGGACCACTGCATTATGAGCCAACTCCAGATGCTTTTCAAAGGCAGCCCTATGTAGAGCACATTGTAATAGCCAAGACAGGAGGTGAGTAGGGCATAAGTGACTGTGAATAGAAATTGTTGGTCCAGGAAAGGGCATAACTGATACACAACCCACAGTTGCACAAAGAAATCATGAATCCAGGACAATCCCCAGATTACACACTGAGTCGTTTGGGGCAGTGCCACCCCATCCAAGCTCAAAAGTGGCAATTCTCCATGGACTAAAGAAACCAAACCTAGAGCATTCAGTCTTGCCAGGGTTCGCTTTCAGCCCATTGTTCCCCATCCACTCCAAGCCTCCAAGTACTGCAAGAAGGAGGTCACAGCATTGTTTAACTCACCATGGGATGAGACATACAGCTGAGTATCATCAGCATATTGATGATATTTCAGTTCATGGTGATGGAGGATCTCACCCATCCAATTTATAAATAATTTGGTCTTTAAAAGGTCTGCACTGAACTTTTTAATTTATTTTTTTTACAGTCTAGAAGAATTGCAAGTGAGTGAAGATGTGGTCATGTTTTCTGCCGATGCAAAGTTATTTGAAATGTTTGGAACAGATATGCCCAACCTGTTGGTTTACCTGGGTCGCATTAAGTGCAGAAAAAATGGCTTGGGCTGCATATAAAATAAATAATATACCAGTTAATGTATGTTAAATGCACATAATAATGGCAAAGCTTTAAGATCTTGTGGGTCTACATTACTAACTGTCTAAGGCCACATTTGACTCTTGGATAAACCTGCTTTAGAATAAAATATAAACAATTAAAATAAAATCTGAAAACTGGGAGACATTAAAATGCAAAGATGATTTACAAAGACACAGAGAAGGGTCTGAAGTGAAAGTTTCTCTCCCGCAATTATAACATGAAATGGTGGACACTTCCAATGATTCTTAATAATGCTTGATTTAACACAAATGAAAAAGTGTATTTCTTTGTGAAATTCATAATTAGAGGAAGGAATTCATCATGACTTCTAGGAATAAACATCTTGAAAAAGTAATCAAAGGGATTCAACAAATTGAGTGTCAATGTCTAATGATCCAGATGCTGTAAACTGCTACCCAACAGATGGGTTGAATCAGCATATTATTATAGTTTTAATAATAAATTATGTAGAATACATTTATTTGAGAAATTTATAAATGGTATTTTGTTTATTCATTACTTGAAAAAAATCAATCAGCAAATTCTTTGGGAAATGCATAAGGAATATTTTGACATGGTACCTATAAGCATGAAATCCTGTTAGAGTTAACAGTCCATCTTTTATTCTTTTCCTTCTCTTTAAAAAAAGTAATGTCTGAAATTCAAAAGAATTATCTTTAGAAAAATAATTAATACATGGGAAAGAACATAGAACAGTGGTATAGTACAAGTTTGGAAGAAAGACAATTACAGATTCAGTTTTTGATATCTCTAGTTATAGGAGTCAAATATCAAGTATCCTTAAATTCCCAGAAAAGTGGTTCAATCTATGAAGAGTAAGTAGTCTGATGGAGAACAAAAGACCTTCCTATGAGTAAGTTGTAGGAGTAATAAAAAGTTAATGAAGAACCCCTCTCTCCCCAAGTTCTCCTGGATATGAGTACTCATGTACATTTAGAGAAGATGAAACTGTAAATTAAATATTTGTAGACTCTAATATAATACTTCCTTAGGAATAATACTAGCACTTACAAAAGAGCAATATCTACCGTTGAGCTGACCATTGCTAAGCTATCTTAATATATCAACTTGTTTGAGATTTATAGAAAATATCTCTCTCCCTCTTTAATTCCCTTAATTCTTCCATCTTGCCTTATCTTCAAACCCATCCACAAAATTTGGTCTTAACACTTCTTACACTAGTGCCTCCCAAAAAAATTTCTTCATTACTAAAAACCACTTGTCAGAAAGTTCTTTTTACCCTACATAATAAAATACTTTATCTTATTTTAAATATTTTTCTTGTGCTTGGGTAGTTGGTTCTGGTAATAAGAGGTTGTGGGTGAGCTGCTGGCTGCTTGTGAAGGAAGTAGAGGGTGAATAGAAAGGAGAGAGGCAGTTTGAATTGCTTCCATTGCATTTCAAATTCCCAGAGGTTGTGGGAGGAGCTGCTGGCTGCTTGTGAAGGAAGCAGAGGGTGAGTAGAAAGGAGAAAGATAGAGGCCTGCGCGCCTAATGGCGCGTGAATCATATAATTATAAACCAAGAATACCAATAACACATTTAGGGTAAGTGCGCTTGAGATTGTGATTTTATTTTATTTCAAAATGACCAGCTTAGTTCAGTGTAATATTTGTTTTACAGCTGTCTTTCGCAGTACTCTTTTCAAACTTGGATATTGTCTTCTTTGTAAAAAAAATTACCAGTCTACATGGACAGATTACCTATCTAGAATCTCTAATCTGTGCTCTCCAAGCAGAAATTAGGTGCCCAATCCAGCCATCTATTGAGCTGCCATGCTACCAGCCCCCACTACCACAAAGATCCTACAGGAAAAGGGCAGTATGGACAACCATGGGATCTGGCAGGATGAGAGCTGTGGACCATAAATGCAAAGCTTTTGCTGTATCCCAGCATAACAGATACAGTGCTCTTGCTAATCTTAATAGGGACACTAAAGTGACAGGTCAAGGTAGTTGTGATAATGATAACTCAAGTAAGCCGGGGATCATGGTCCTAGAAGAAGAACTTACTTTGGAAAGGAGAAAGTGTGAATCAGGTATTACGCACCAGTCACGCAAGAAGAGCAAACCTCCTTAGCTGCTGGCATGACAAATGCAGAAAGCCAAAAGCACTCTCTTTCGGCTTTCCCACCCAACAAAATGGCCGCCCAAAGGCAGGAGATTCAAAAATCTCACTTTAAAATGGCGCCTGCCACCTTCCTAGCTGAGGAACAGACCCTGCCTAGCCAGCATGGCTACAGATTAAGAGCTACTCTCCTGGCAGCGCCTACCACTGCAGCAGTCCACAATAGCCAGCCAGCCCAAAGGCTGACTCCACCAGCAATGACAGCCCAGCAACAAGCAGAAAACAGCTCACCTACTGAGGAAGAAATCCAAAAGGCCTTAAAAACTCTAAACTTGGCCTTTGGAACAAATTTCCTACACCCCCCAGCCACCTGGTCTACTCCAAGCTACCCAGAGAGGCCCTGGTCTACTTGCAGCCGAGATGGGACCCATTCTACCTGCGGTCATCTAGACAAGCCCCAGGCTACCATGACCTGCAAGGAAGGCTCCCAGCACACCGCTCACTATGCTGCCAACCCCCTGGCCTACACAGGCACCACCCCTGCGGCTTGCTTACCTGGCCCGAGGTTTTCTGGAGAAGCCCCAGCAAAGAGCCCCTTCTCCAGCATCGTTCCTCTTCAAATGGCATCTGCACATGCCCAGTTGGAACCTCCCAAGGCAGGCCAGAGGCCTACCTCAGAAGCTCAACCGACGAGCTACTTCTTCTGTGAAGGCCAAGCCAAAATGAGCTCTGCACATGTGCAAAAGGTTTTTGCTCCCCCTCCCATCTGGGAGGAGCAATTGCTCACGTCTAGGCCAATGGGGAACAGGCCTGCTGTTACCATACCCCTCCCTTATTGTGCTGACAGGGAATATCAACACAATGGATACAAAAGTAACTCTTTTACAGAGGGAAATGCTAACTTGTTGCCTTTAAGTTTTAATAAGCTGTCTGTTTCTGGGAGAAACTTGCATGAATGGGCCAGGGAGATCCAGGTGATACTAATGAGGGAAAATGGGCTTGATTTACTAATAAATCCTCCTCACAAGCCCTGGTCTATGGAAGTAGACATGCTTCACCATAAGATTTTTGTCTGATTCTCCTTTCAATTGATCCAGCACTTTACACTAGCATCCCCCATGGTCTCACTGTATGTGAGCTCTGGGAAATTTTATTCAACATGTTTAATTCTAAGAATTGTAATGCCACAGCCAGAATTTCCCGAGAATTCCATTCGTCCAATTAAGGGCTGGAATGGATATCAATGAGCACCTCTGTAATTTAAAGAGGATGAGGGAGGAATTAAATTCAAGGGGGGAACCTGTCTCTGAATGGAGTTTGATTAGTATCATTATTAATTCCTTGGATGCCAGTTGGGACAATTTTATTTCCCAATTGGATAACTCCAACTATAATGATATATCCTGGAAGTTCTGACTGGCAAGCTCATTGCAGAATTTAATTTCAGGAAGGATAGGGCAGCCTTCCATAAAGAAAAGGGGATGACTAGAGGGACTGGAAGTCCCAGTAGAGTAAACACAATTGGTGAGTGCTATGGTTGTGGATCAATGGGACATTTTAGGAGGGATTGTCCTAAAGTTGTGGGCCCAAGGACAAATCAAAGGGGACACTCAAACAGTAGAAACAGAAAGAGGTCACCCACTCCTAAAAGGAACCACCAAACAAAACCTGTCAACCAGAGAAGGGGTAAAGGAGGCTATGTAAGCAACAAAAGGAACCAGTACAAGCAAAATGACTTCACAAGTATATCTGAGATGAGTTACCCCAGGCTCACCAAGCAGAAACGTGAGCAATTATGGTTGCTGGACAGTGGTGCTAGCAAGCACATGGTTTGTAACAAGCTGTTGTTGAATGACCTGGTTGACCATGATAGCACTGTAACCGTGGCTAATGGCCTAAGAACAAAGGCCACAGGTATAGGGAATGTAAGTATACATGGGCTTGGTAACATTGACAATGTGTTATATGTTCCAAAGCTGGAACATAACCTTCTCAGTATTTTAAAACTCACTGAAAAATGTAATGTAAAAGTGATCTTCTCAGAAGGGGAGTCCATGGTAACCAAGGATGGCAATATGGTGGGAGAGGTTATTAGAATCAATAACCTACCATATTACTCCCCCATTACAAAGCTTGAGGAGTCTGGTGCCAGTAACCAGGTCAATGCTGGTGATCCAGATGGTGACTCCCAAGCAGAGCCTGAGGTTGACCATGAGGGATATACACAAGAGAAGGGGAAAACTAATTGTAATGCAAATAAAGCCAAACATGTAAGGTTTGTCACAGAGCACAGTGATGAACAGTCTAAGGGTGCCAAAAACTTATCCATTGGCAAACCCCTGCACGATGAGTGTGCCCATCTCCTACACAGGAGGATAGGTCACCTCAGTTTCCCGATTGGGCAGAGGCTACCTGAGTGCTCTAGGGGGTTGAATGTAAAAAGTTGTAATGTATTTATGGATTGCTCTGTTTGAAGGGGAGCCAACTTCAGGGTGAAGCCAGCGCCCAGAAAATCCCAGAGGCAATCCAAACACATTTTTGAGCTGGTGCATATGGACCTGGTGGGTCAATTGAAACCCTCTCTCGGTAAGAACATCTACTTTCTCACCATAGTGGACAACCATAGTAGATATGGGTTTGTGTACCCCCTCAAATCCAAGGATCAGACCTTTTCAAAATTCAGGGAATTTTATAATTTGATCCAAAACCAGCACAAAATCAAGATTCAGAGAATCTTGACAGACAGAGGTACTGAGTTCAATTCTAACAACTTCTCTGTCTGGTTGAAGGAGCGGGGGATAGTCCCCCTTAGGACAGCTTCTTAGTCCGCATTCCAGAACGGGGTTTCAAAACGATGGAATGGTGTATTACAAACAATGATGAGGTGCCCTTGAGGATGCTGGCCTAAATTTGCATACTGGGCAGAGGCCATATTGTATGCCAACTACACTCTCAACAGAGTATGGTTGAGTGTTGTAGAGAAAACCCCCTATGAGATGGTCTATGGGTGCAAACCTAGTTTAAGACATCTGCATGTATTTGGGGTGATGGCCGATGTGCATGTCCCCAAGGAGTTAAGGAAGAAAGGGGACAGGAGGTCGATCAAGTTAAGATTCATAGGGTATGAGCCTGGGTCCAAGGCTTACAAATTTTGTGGAAATGACAAAAGGATTGTCATCTCAAGATCGGCCACCTTCTATGAGAGCACAAACTGGAGCAGAATCCACGCCAATGAGATTCTGGCTCCCAAACAAGCCCATGATTCGGCCAACAAAGTTAAAAATGTGTTGCAAACCCCATCTAATGATGGTAACACATCTGGCTCAGGAGGTAGTGGAGAGAGGGCAATCTCCACGCCCCTTAAAGGGAATCCTCAAGAAGCAAGTGGGGAAGCCGAAGAAGGGGCATCCCAAAATTAAAACTGGTAAAATTAATAGTGATGAAGCTGGTGACAATTTGGACAATTTGGATGATTCAAATTGTGAACAGGAGCCAGTTAGTAGACCAATCTGGACTACTAAAAATAAGAAACCTGAAAGGTTTATGACTTCATCACTAATGTAAATTTGGCATCGACCACTCCTCAAAGATATGAGGATGTTTTAAAGCTATCTCCAAAAGAGCAGGGAAACTGGCATGCTGCTATGGATTTGGAGATGAACAGCCTCAGGAAGCTGGAGGTGTTCACACTGCTAAATTGCCAAAAGACAAGGAAGTAATTGGCACAAGGTGGGTTTATAAGAAGAAGCCACTGGATGATGGGAACTTCTTATACAAAGCAGATGGTGGCACAGGGATTCTCGCAGAGATACCCTGATGATTTTGATGACATCTTCTTCACCCACAGTACACCCTGAGAGCGTAAAGACAGCTCTCAGTATAGCGCCATACATGGGGAGAGTGTTCTGCAGTTTGACATACAAACGGCCTATTTGCATGCCAAATTGGACAAAGAAATCTATGTAAGGGCACCTCTGGGTGTAGATCATAGGGAAGATGAAATCTGGCTTCTTAACAAAAGTCTCTATGGTCTGAAGCAGTCTGGGAGAAGGTGGTATGAATGCCTTACCGAGTGTCTAAGGCAAATAGGTTTCAAGCTCACCAGCTGATGAATGTGTTTTCATCAGGCAGCAAGACAATGTCAAGGAAACTGTCCTTGTGTACGTTGATGACATTTTGTACATCAGCAAATCAGAGGAGAGGAGTAAATCCTTCTCTGATCAGGTAAGTAGAAAGTTTGCACTGAATCCTCTAGGCCAGATTGACAAATTTCTGGGGGTTTGGTTCACAAAAACTGAGAAAGGATTTGAGCTTTCTCAGTGGGATAAAATCTTAGATTAGATTGACAGGTGCAACATGGCAGAGGCCAAGCCCTGTGACACTCCAATGCAAACAGATTTCCCAAGAAACATGTATAGTGATAGTGAGGATTTTGTACATAAAATTCTGTACAAATCCATATTGGGCTCACTCTTGTATATAGCAGGTTGGACTAGGCCTGACATCAGCCTATCTATAAATATCCTAGCTAGACATTCTGAAAATCCCAAACAAATACATTGGAATGGTATCAAGAGGGTTCTTAGATACCTTAAGGGCACAGCAAATCTCTCACTCTTACTTGAGCCTTATGTTTCGAAATTCCTCAACTCTACACCTATTCTGATGCGATTGGGCAGGTGACACCAAATCGAGGAAGAGTACTTCAGGTTATATTGTATATCTTAATAACTGTCCAGTACATTGGTACTCAGGTAAGCAAAGTTAATTGCCACCTCAACAGCTGAGGCTGAGTACGCATGCTTGTCTAAAGTCTCCAACAACCTAGTATGGTTCGATGAACTCTTGAAGAGTTTATGGGGAGAAACAGAATACCCTATAATTATCCACGAGGATAATCTTGCAGCAATTGAAATTTCAAAAGCTGAAGCAGTAGGCCACAGATCACGCACATAGACATAAAATATAAGCATGTTAGACAGTTGTCTAAAACAGGTTTCATAAAGACAATATATACTGAAACGAAGGAACAGATTGCTGACATTTTCACCAAGCCCTTGCCTAGAGAACAACATATGTACCTGCTAGAGAAGTTACCTTTAACTATGTAAGTATAATTATTCCAATGGTTGTAAATAGAGTGTGTATATATATAGCCCAATATATATGTGTGTAAAAAATTCTGTAAATGCATAGAGAAGGGGATTGTCAGAAAGTAGAACTTTCTGGAGTTACTATGCAGTTTACAAATTAGTAGAGTTTGATGGGGTGATCAAACCTACCAATGACAGGGTGGCATTGAGCACCTCACTGTGATACTGTAGGACACGCCCCTAAGTATAAAAGGGCTGTCAACTGTCATTTTCAAGAAAGAAAAAAAAAGAGAAAGAAAATGAGGAGATTCTGAGAGAGATTCTAAGGAGATGGAGATACTGAGAAGATCCAAGACTCTGAGGAGATATTAGGATCTGACAGACTGAGGTCTGTGTATGAGAAGATATAGCAAAGAGATCTGAGAGAAGATCTATAACCTAAGAGGAAGGGACTTTCTAAAGAGGTTAGCTATATCTAAGAAGAGGTTATGAGAGGAAGAACTGTGAATCTCTCATAGTGACTTCTAGTTCCTTGAAGGACTGTTTAAGAGGAACGAAAGAAGAAAAGACTCTGTATATATTTAAGAATAATATATTTATTGATTATTCTGTTATAAATAAATCTGTTTTGATCTGACACAACTTGGCATTGCAATTTATTGAATGACTCTGTGAAATAGATATAGGTTTAAAGATCCAGGCCAAATTAATATTATTTAAAAGAAGCCACCTTCTGGTTTGAGGAACTCAATTGTAAGGGATGTAATTTAGGAAAGGATACGAGTTTTGAAAGAGGTCAGGTGTCTACAGGTGCTACTGCCAGCAGAGACAAGAAAGCGTATTTAAGATAGTCAAGAATGCCAGTAAGGACTGTGATGTTGATGCTATTATACATCTTGCTACAAATGATCTGTCCCAGAAGGATGTACTTGCTGTTCAGAAAGACTTCAGAGCTTGGGGTATGAACTTAGTAATATGGGCTGTAGGCTTATCTTTTCAGAGGTTCTACCAGTATATAAGGAACAAAAAGGGTAAGGGCAGCGTGTAGCAGAGTTTAATGTGGGGCTAAAGGAGTGGTGTAAAAGGGAAGGCTTGGTTTTATTAGTCATGATGTCTGCAGCTGGTCCAATGAAAAACTGTACAAAAGAGATGGTTTGCATCCATCAAAGAAAGGGACTGAGTTACTTGGCATTAAATTCACAGATTTCCTGGATAAACATTTAAACTGAACAGAGGGGACAGATAATTAATGGATTCAGAACATTTCTGTCCCCAGCAACCTAAAATTAATAAGGATACCAGTGCATGCAAAATAGATGTTTGTGCAGGTAAGATTATCAATCTTGATGCCAGCCAAAACCAAGCATTTAATAGTGAGTGCCATACCATGTGCATTAATCAAACAGGTGGCAAGAAAGTAGGGGCAGGCAGGCACAACACAGGTTATGTAGACAGTAAACAACAGTGTCAGACATAAAGTTCTCAAGTGCCTCTATACAAATCCACAAAGTCTGGGGAACAAACAGGGTGAACTCAAACTACTTAATACATGAAGGTAAATATGATATAGTTGAATAACAGAAACTTGGTGGGATGAAACCCATGACTAGAACATACTGGTAGAAGGATACAAACTATTCAAAAAAAACAGACCCCATAAAAGAGGAGATGGAGTTGCACTGTATGTAAAGGACCACTATATTGCTGCAGAAATGCATGAAACCAAAGATGAAAACGTCCTAGAATGCATATGGGTCAATATAAAAGTAAAAAAGAATGACATGGCCATAGGTGTATATTATAGGCCAACCAATCAAGCAGAAAAAAATAGATGTCCTTTTTGCCAGCCAACTAACAATATGCAGGAAACACACAACAATAGTCAATTATCGATTATCCTGATATCAATTGGAAAACTAATTCTGCACCAAGTGAGAAATCAAATAAGTTCCTAACCTAACCTAGCTGACAACTTTGTTGTCCAAAAGGTAGAGGGTGAAACTAGAGGGAGAGCCATACTGGACTTAATTCTTACAAACAGAGAAGAAGTGATAGAGGGAGTTGAAACTGCAGAAACCTTGGGTGAGAGAGTGACCATGTCATACTAGAATTCAACATAACACAAACACAAGCAACAGAACATAATGACACCAGAGTCTTGGATTTTTAAAAGAGTTGATTTCAATAAACTCAGAGAGAAACTGGGAAAGATTCCATGGATGAAAATTCTAAAGGGGAAAACAACTCAAGAATCTTGGGAAACTCTAAAAGCATTATCATAGAAGCCCAGACCATCACAATACCACTGAGAAAGAAAAACAAGAAATCCAAGAAGAAACCAGCATGGCTGCACAATGATCTCTCTGGCAAATTGAAAGAAAAAAGGACAAGTACAAAAATGGAAAGAAGGACATACAACTAAGGCAGAATATCAGCAGTAGCCAGAATCTGCAAAGACGAAGTCAGGATAGCAAAGGCTCAGAATGAACAAAGACTTGCAACAAAAATCAAAGGTAATAAAAAAAGTTTCTTCCAACATATAAATAACAAGAAAAAAAATCAAGGAAATAGTCGGTCCACTAAAGAGAGAAGATGGCAAGGAAGTAACAGGCAACAGAGAGAAAGCAGAACTGCTTAACTCATTCTTTGCATCAGTCTTCACACAAAAAAAGAAACTATAGCTCAACCCACCAAAAAAGTAACTGTAAAAAACAGACCAGAAAAAAAGTTAAAATAAGCAAAACAAACAGTAAGAGAACACCTGTCCAATCTGATGAAAACAAATCACCAGGGCCTGATAGATTACATCCCAGAGTTTAAAGGAGCTGGCAGAGATCATCTCAGAACCACTGCACCATATCTTTCAAAAACCTGAGGTACCGGGGAACTACCAGAGGACTGGAAAAGAGCTGATGTGGTTCCCATCTTCAAAATAGAAAAAAACAGACCCAGGAAATTATAGACCAATCAGCCTAACATCAATACCTGGGAAGATACTGGAAAAGATAAAAAAAACAGATCTGCCAACATCTAGAAACAAGTAAAGTAATAACTCGCATCAGCATGGGGTTGTTAAGAACAAATCATGCCAAACAATCTTATTTCATTCTT
>CM019155.1:75212915-75246954 GCA_009733165.1 Naja naja | reverse complement strand
CCCAAAGGCAGGAGATTCAAAATCTCACTTTAAAATGGCCTGCCACCTTCCTAGCTGAGGAACAGACCCTGCCTAGCCAGCATGGCTACAGCTTAAAGCTACTCTCTGGCAGGCACTGCAGCAGCCCACAATAGCCAGCCAGCCCAGGCTGACCCCACCAGCAATGACAGCCCAGCAACAAGCAGAAAACAGCTCACCTACTGAGGAAGAAATCCAAAGGCCTTAAAACTCTAAACGGCCTTTGGAACAAATTTCTACACCCCCAGAGAGCACCTGGTCTCCTGCATACCAGAGGGAGGCCCTGGTCTCTACCCAGCAGTGGTTGGTTCTACTCAGGTCAGGAAGAAACCCCAGGCTACCATGACCTGCAAGGAAGGCTCCCAGCACACCGCTCCTATGCTGCCAACCCCTGGCCTACCCAGGCACCACCCCTGGGCTTGCTTACCTGGCCAGAGGTTTTCTGGAGAAGCCCCAGCGAAGAGCCCTTCTCCAGCATCGTTCCTCTTCAAATGGCATCTGCACATGCCCAGTTGGAACCTCCCAGGCAGGCCAGAGGCCTACCTCAGAAGCTCAACCGTGAGCTCCTTCTTCTGTGAAGGCCAAGCCAGAATGAGCTCTGCACATGTGCAAAGGTTTTGCTCCCCTCCCATCTGGGAGGAGCAATTGCTCACGTCTAGGCCAATGGGAACAGGCCTGCTGTTACCTACCCTCCCTATTGTGCTGACAGGGAATATCAACACAATGGATACAAAAGTAACTCTTTTACAGAGGGAAATGCTAACTTGTTGCCTTTAAGTTTTAATAAGCTGTCTGTTTCTGGGAGAAACTTGCATGAATGGGCCAGGGAGATCCAGGTGATACTAATGAGGGAAAATGGGCTTGATTTACTAATAAATCCTCCTCACAAGCCCTGGTCTATGGAAGTAGACATGCTTCACCATAAGATTTTTTGTCTGATTCTCCTTTCAATTGATCCAGCACTTTACACTAGCATCCCCCATGGTCTCACTGTATGTGAGCTCTGGGAAATTTTATTCAACATGTTTAATTCTAAGAATTGTAATGCCACAGCCAGAATTTCCGAGAATTCCATTCGTCCAATTAAGGGCTGGAATGGATATCAATGAGCACCTCTGTAATTTAAAGAGGATGAGGGAGGAATTAAATTCAAGGGGGAACCTGTCTCTGAATGGAGTTTGATAGTATCATTATTAATTCCTTGGATGCCAGTTGGGACAATTTTATTTCCCAATTGGATAACTCCAACTATAATGATATATCCCTGGAAGTTCTGACTGGCAAGCTCATTGCAGAATTTAATTTCAGGAAGGATAGGGCAGCCTTCCATAAAGAAAAGGGGATGACTAGAGGACTGGAAGTCCCAGTAGAGTAAACACAATTGGTGAGTGCTATGGTTGTGGATCAATGGGACATTTTAGGAGGATTGTCCTAAAGTTGTGGGCCCACGGACAAATCAAAGGGACACTCAAACAGTAGAAACAGAAAGAGGTCACCCACTCCTAAAAGGAACCACCAAACAAAACCTGTCAACCAGAGAAGGGGTAAAGGAGGCTATGTAAGCAACAAAAGGAACCAGTACAAGCAAAATGACTTCACAAGTATATCTGAGATGAGTTACCCCAGGCTCACCAAGCAGAAACGTGAGCAATTATGGTTGCTGGACAGTGGTGCTAGCAAGCACATGGTTTGTAACAAGCTGTTGTTGAATGACCTGGTTGACCATGATAGCACTGTAACCGTGGGCTAATGGCCTAAGAACAAAGGCCACAGGTATAGGGAATGTAAGTATACATGGGCTTGGTAACATTGACAATGTGTTATATGTTCCAAAGCTGGAACATAACCTTCTCAGTATTTTAAAACTCACTGAAAAATGTAATGTAAAAGTGATCTTCTCAGAAGGGGAGTCCATGGTAACCAAGGATGGCAATATGGTGGGAGAGGTTATTAGAATCAATAACCTACCATATTACTCCCCATTACAAAGCTTGAGGAGTCTGGTGCCAGTAACCAGGTCAATGCTGGTGATCCAGATGGTGACTCCCAAGCAGAGCCTGAGGTTGACCATGAGGGATATACACAAGAGAAGGGAAAACTAATTGTAATGCAAATAAAGCCAAACATGTAAGGTTTGTCACAGAGCACAGTGATGAACAGTCTAAGGGTGCCAAAAACTTATCCATTGGCAAACCCCTGCACGATGAGTGTGCCCATCTCCTACACAGGAGGATAGGTCACCTCAGTTTCCCGATTGGGCAGAGGCTACCTGAGTGCTCTAGGGGTTGAATGTAAAAGTTGTAATGTATTTATGGATTGCTCTGTTTGAAGGGGAGCCAACTTCAGGGTGAAGCCAGCGCCCAGAAAATCCCAGAGGCAATCCAAACACATTTTTGAGCTGGTGCATATGGACCTGGTGGGTCAATTGAAACCCTCTCTCGGTAAGAACATCTACTTTCTCACCATAGTGGACAACCATAGTAGATATGGGTTTGTGTACCCTCAAATCCAAGGATCAGACCTTTTCAAAATTCAGGAATTTTATAATTTGATCCAAACCAGCACAAAATCAAGATTCAGAGAATCTTGACAGACAGAGGTACTGAGTTCAATTCTAACAACTTCTCTGTCTGGTTGAAGGAGCGGGATAGTCCCCTTAGGACAGCTTCTTAGTCCGCATTCCAGAACGGGTTTCAAAACGATGGAATGGTGTATTACAAACAATGATGAGGTGCGCCCTTGAGGATGCTGGCCTAAATTTCGCATACTGGGCAGAGGCCATATTGTATGCCAACTACACTCTCAACAGAGTATGGTTGAGTGTTGTAGAGAAAACCCCCTATGAGATGGTCTATGGGTGCAAACCTAGTTTAAGACATCTGCATGTATTTGGGGTGATGGCCGATGTGCATGTCCCCAAGGAGTTAAGGAAGAAAGGGGACAGGAGGTCGATCAAGTTAAGATTCATAGGGTATGAGCCTGGGTCCAAGGCTTACAAATTTTGTGGAAATGACAAAAGGATTGTCATCTCAAGATCGGCCACCTTCTATGAGAGCACAAACTGGAGCAGAATCCACGCCAATGAGATTCTGGCTCCCAAACAAGCCCATGATTCGGCCAACAAAGTTAAAAATGTGTTGCAAACCCCATCTAATGATGGTAACACATCTGGCTCAGGAGGTAGTGGAGAGAGGGCAATCTCCACGCCCCTTAAGGGAATCCTCAAGAAGCAAGTGGGGGAAGCCCGGAAGAAGGGGCATCCCAAAATTAAAACTGGTAAAATTAATAGTGATGAAGCTGGTGACAATTTGGACAATTTGGATGATTCAAATTGTGAACAGGAGCCAGTTAGTAGACCAATCTGGACTACTAAAAATAAGAAACCTGAAAGGTTTAATGACTTCATCACTAATGTAAATTTGGCATCGACCACTCCTCAAAGATATGAGGATGTTTTAAAGCTATCTCCAAAAGAGCAGGGAAACTGGCATGCTGCTATGGATTTGGAGATGAACAGCCTCAGGAAGCTGGAGGTGTTCACACCTGCTAAATTGCCAAAAGACAAGGAAGTAATTGGCACAAGGTGGGTTTATAAGAAGAAGCCACTGGATGATGGGAACTTCTTATACAAAGCAAGACTGGTGGCACAGGGATTCTCGCAGAGATACCCTGATGATTTTGACAACATCTTCTCGCCCACAGTACACCCTGAGAGCGTAAAGACAGCTCTCAGTATAGCGGCCATACATGGGGAGAGTGTTCTGCAGTTTGACATACAAACGGCCTATTTGCATGCCAAATTGGACAAGGAAATCTATGTAAGGGCACCTCCGAGTGTAGATCATAGGGAAGATGAAATCTGGCTTCTTAACAAAAGTCTCTATGGTCTGAAGCAGTCTGGGAGAAGGTGGTATGAATGCCTTACCGAGTGTCTAAGGCAAATAGGTTTCACCGCCTCACCAGCTGATGAATGTGTTTTCATCAGGCAGCAAGACAATGTCAAGGAAACTGTCCTTGTGTACGTTGATGACATTTTGTACATCAGCAAATCAGTGGAGAGGAGTAAATCCTTCTCTGATCAGGTAAGTAGAAAGTTTGCACTGAATCCTCTAGGCCAGATTGACAAATTTCTGGGACAAAAACTGAGAAAGGATTTGAGCTTTCTCAGTGGGATAAAATCTTAGATTAGATTGACAGGTGCAACATGGCAGAGGCCAAGCCCTGTGACACTCCAATGCAAACAGATTTCCCAAGAAACATGTATAGTGATAGTGAGGATTTTGTACATAAACTGTACAAATCCATATTGGGCTCACTCTTGTATATAGCAGGTTGGACTAGGCCTGACATCAGCCTATCTATAAATATCCTAGCTAGACATTCTGAAAATCCCAAACAAATACATTGGAATGGTATCAAGAGGGTTCTTAGATACCTTAAGGGCACAGCAAATCTCTCACTCTTACTTGAGCCTTATGTTTCGGAAATTCCTCAACTCTACACCTATTCTGATGCCGATTGGGCAGGTGACACCAAATCGAGGAAGAGTACTTCAGGTTATATTGTATATCTTAATAACTGTCCAGTACATTGGTACTCAGGTAAGCAAAAGTTAATTGCCACCTCAACAGCTGAGGCTGAGTACGCATGCTTGTCTAAAGTCTCCAACAACCTAGTATGGTTCGATGAACTCTTGAAGAGTTTATGGGGAGAACCAGAATACCCTATAATTATCCACGAGGATAATCTTGCAGCAATTGAAATTTCAAAAGCTGAAGCCGTAGGCCACAGATCACGGCACATAGACATAAAATATAAGCATGTTAGACAGTTGTCTAAAACAGGTTTCATAAAGACAATATATACTGAAACGAAGGAACAGATTGCTGACATTTTCACCAAGCCCTTGCCTAGAGAACAACATATGTACCTGCTAGAGAAGTTACCTTTAACTATGTAAGTATAATTATTCCAATGGTTGTAAATAGAGTGTGTATATATATAGCCCAATATATGTGTGTAAAAAATTCTGTAAATGCATAGAGAAGGGGATTGTCAGAAAGTAGAACTTTCTGGAGTTACTATGCAGTTTACAAATTAGTAGAGTTTGATGGGGTGATCAAACCTACCAATGACAGGGTGGCATTGAGCACCTCACTGTGATACTGTAGGACACGCCCCTAAGTATAAAAGGGCTGTCAACTGTCATTTTCAAGAAAGAAAAAAAAAGAGAAAGAAAATGAGGAGATTCTGAGGAGATTCTAAGGAGATTGGAGATACTGAGAAGATCCAAGACTCTGAGGAGATATTAGGATCTGACAGACTGAGGTCTGTGTATGAGAAGATATAGCAAAGAGATCTGAGAGAAGATCTATAACCTAAAGAGAAAGGGACTTTCTAAAGAGGTTAGCTATATCTAAGAAGAGGTTATGAGAGGAAGAACTGTGAATCTCTCATAGTGACTTCTAGTTCCTTGAAGGACTGTTTAAGAGGAACGAAAGAAGAAAAGACTCTGTATATATTTAAGAATAATATATTTATTGATTATTCTGTTATAAATAAATCTGTTTTGATCTGACACAACTTGGCATTGCAATTTATTGAATGACTCTGTGAAATAGATATAGGTTTAAAGATCCAGGCCAAATTAATATTATTTAACAAGAAGCCACCTTCTGGTTGAGGACTCAATTGTAAGGGATGTAAATTTAGGAAAGGATACTGAGGTTTTGAAAGAGGTCAGGTGTCTACCAGGTGCTACTGCCAGCAGAGACAAGAAGCGTATTCTTAAGATAGTCAAGAATGCCAGTAAGGACTGTGATGTTGATGCTATTATACATCTTGCTACAAATGATCTGTCCCAGAAGGATGTACTTGCTGTTCAGAAAGACTTCCAGAGCTTGGGGTATGAACTTAGTAATATGGGCTGTAGGCTTATCTTTTCAGAGGTTCTACCAGTATATAAGGAACAAAAAGGGTAAGGGCAGCGTGTAGCAGAGTTTAATGTGGGCTAAAGGAGTGGTGTAAAGGGAAGGCTTTGGTTTTATTAGTCATGATGTCTGCAGCTGGTCCAATGAAAAACTGTACAAAAGAGATGGTTTGCATCCATCAAAGAAAGGGACTGAGTTACTTGGCATTAAATTCACAGATTTCCTGGATAAACATTTAAACTGAACAGAGGGGACAGATAATTAATGGATTCAGAACATTTCTGTCCCCAGCAACCTAAAATTAATAAGGATACCAGTGCATGCAAAATAGATGTTTGTGCAGGTAAGATTATCAATCTTGATGCCAGCCAAAACCAAGCATTTAATAGTGAGTGCCATACCATGTGCATTAATCAAACAGGTGGCAAGAAAGTAGGGGCAGGCAGGCACAACACAGGTTATGTAGACAGTAAACACAGTGTCAGACATAAAGTTCTCAAGTGCCTCTATACAAATCCACAAAGTCTGGGGAACAAACAGGGTGAACTCAAACTACGAATACATGAAGGTAAATATGATATAGTTGGAATAACAGAAACTTGGTGGGATGAAACCCATGACTAGAACATACTGGTAGAAGGATACAAACTATTCAAAAAAAAAAACAGACCCCATAAAAGAGGAGATGGAGTTGCACTGTATGTAAAGGACCACTATATTGCTGCAGAAATGCATGAAACCAAAGATGAAAACGTCCTAGAATGCATATGGGTCAATATAAAAGTAAAAAAGAATGACATGGCCATAGGTGTATATTATAGGCCAACCAATCAAGCAGAAAAAAATAGATGTCCTTTTTGCCAGCCAACTAACAAACATATGCAGGAAACACACAACAATAGTCAATTATCGATTATCCTGATATCAATTGGAAAACTAATTCTGCACCAAGTGAGAAATCAAATAAGTTCCTAACCAACCTAGCTGACAACTTTGTTGTCCAAAAGGTAGAGGGTGAAACTAGAGGGAGAGCCATACTGGACTTAATTCTTACAAACAGAGAAGAAGTGATAGAGGGAGTTGAAACTGCAGAAACCTTGGGTGAGAGTGACCATGTCATACTAGAATTCAACATAACACAAACACAAGCAACAGAACATAATGACACCAGAGTCTTGGATTTTAAAAGAGTTGATTTCAATAAACTCAGAGAGAACTTGGGAAAGATTCCATGGATGAAAATTCTAAAGGGGAAAACAACTCAAGAATCTTGGGAAACTCTAAAAGCATTATCATAGAAGCCCAGACCATCACAATACCACTGAGAAAGAAAAACAAGAAATCCAAGAAGAAACCAGCATGGCTGCACAATGATCTCTCTGGCAAATTGAAAGAAAAAAAGGACAAGTACAAAAAATGGAAAGAAGGACATACAACTAAGGCAGAATATCAGCAGGTAGCCAGAATCTGCAAAGACGAAGTCAGGATAGCAAAGGCTCAGAATGAACAAAGACTTGCAACAAAATCAAAGTAATAAAAAAAGTTTCTTCCAACATATAAATAACAAGAAAAAAAATCAAGGAAATAGTCGGTCCACTAAAGAGAGAAGATGGCAAGGAAGTAACAGGCAACAGAGAGAAAGCAGAACTGCTTAACTCATTCTTTGCATCAGTCTTCACACAAAAAGAAACTATAGCTCAACCCACCAAAAACGTAACTGTAAAAAACAGACCAGAAATAAAAGTTAAAATAAGCAAAAAAACCAGTAAGAGAACACCTGTCCAATCTTGATGAAAACAAATCACCAGGGCCTGATAGATTACATCCCAGAGTTTTAAAGGAGCTGGCAGAGATCATCTCAGAACCACTGCACCATATCTTTCAAAAATCCTGAGGTACCGGGGAACTACCAGAGGACTGGAAAAGAGCTGATGTGGTTCCCATCTTCAAAATAGGAAAAAAAAACAGACCCAGGAAATTATAGACCAATCAGCCTAACATCAATACCTGGGAAGATACTGGAAAAGATAATAAAAAAACAGATCTGCCAACATCTAGAAACAAGTAAAGTAATAACTAGCAATCAGCATGGGTTTGTTAAGAACAAATCATGCCAAACCAATCTTATTTCATTCTTCAACACAGTGACTAAATTAGTAGACCAGCAAAATACTGTGGACATAATATATTTAGATTTCAGCAAGGCATTTGACAAAGTAGACTACAACCTACTTCTTAGTAAGCTAGAAAAAGGTGGAATAGATAGCACCACCACTAGATGGACTCACAACTGGCTGGCAAACCGTACTCAACAAGTAGTCCTTAATGGGTCTAAGTCTACATTGAGGGAAGTAAGCAGTGGGGTGCCACAAGGTTCTGTCTTAGGCCCAGTACTTTTCAATATCTTCATTAACAACTTAGATGAGGGAATAGAAGAGGAACTTACCAAATTTGCAGATGATACTTAGCTGGCAGGAATAGCTAACACCCAAGAAGATAGGCTTAAGATCCAGATGGATCTTGACAGACTAAAACACTGGGCCATATCTAACAAAATGAAATTCAATGTAGAGAAAAGTAAAGTCTTACACTTAGGCAAGAAAAACCAAAAGTACACATATAGACTGGGTGAAACCAGGCTCAATAGCAGTAACTGTGAGAGGGATCTTGGAGTCTTAGTGGATAACCAGCAGTGTGCAGCAGCAGCCAAAAAAGCTAATGCAATCCTAAGTTGTATTAACAGAAGGATACAATCAAGATCAAGGGAAGTACTAATACCACTCTATAAAGCCTTAGTAAGACCACCCCTAGGATACTGCATCCAGTTTTGTTCACCACATTATAATAAAGATGTTGGGACTCTAGAAAAGGTACAGAGAAGAGCAACCAGGATGATTAGGAGACTGGAGGCTAAAACATACAATGAACGGTTGCAGAAACTGGGCTTGTCTAGTCTAGTAAAGAGAAGGACCAAGGGAGACATGATAGCGGTCTTCCAATATTTGAGGGGCTGCCACAGGGAGGAAGGGGTCAAGCTATTTTCTAAAGTGCCTGTAGGCCAGACAAGGAATAATGGATGGAAACTGAACAAGGAGAGATTTCACCTAGAAATAAGGAGAAACTTTCTGACAGTGAGAACAATCAACCAATGAAACACCTTGCCCTCAGAAGTTGTGGGAGCGCCATCACTTGAGACTTTCAAGAAGAGATTGAAATGGTGTAGGATCTCCCGCTTGGGCGGGGGGTTGGACTAGATGACCTACAAGGTCCCTTCCAACTCTGATTATCTGATCTGTTATCTGTTCACTTGTCAATGCACAAAGAAAAAAACATCTACACTATTTTGGGTAATTTATGCAGGTTGGGAAGTACTGCCTTAAACTGCAAATAAAAGCAGTGTGCTGGCCCAAAGTTTTTCCTATTATATTTCAGAAGGTTTGGGATAATGATTTTGCTTCCCAAGAGGCATTAAGAAATAAAAAAAGTCTAGATCTTATCAGCTGCATTAATTATGCATGAAACCGTATTATTTTGTACCTTATCCAAAGGAAGAATGCAACCAATCTCTATAGATGAACTATGGAATTTAAAGCATAGAAGAGAGAACTAGTAGCTGTTATTTTTTCACTAAAAGCTGTTAGAGATAATGAAATAATAGATGTCAAGTTGTATCATATCATGTTGGACAATCTGTATACAACAGCTTGCATTAGCAGTAGGCCCTATTTCAGTTATTAACTGCTAGAGAATGACAGAGACCATTCATGGTCTGCCTTCTTTGAGTTTTGATCTCTGTAAACCACTTAGAGAGGGCTATAAAGCACTATAAAGCGGTGTATAAGTCTAAGTGCTATTGCTATTATGCATTTAAAGCAAACAATAAATAAATGAATTAACATTATAATGAGGTAATGTACAAAAATGTTTATGCTGTTCTTGATTGTTTTAAAGAATCCCTGACTGAGAATCCTTAAGAGAGTAAAAGCTTTCCTTCCCTCTCCTTTCCCTTCCCTTCTCCCTCTCCCCTCTCCCTCCAATAGATTTCTGAATTTTTACTTTAATTCTTCTTTTTTCAAAAGTGAATAAATCGGATATAAGGACATAGGGTTACAGATTAATGGTCAAAGGGTTACAGATTAAATGGTCATTACTCAAAGACTGTGGATTAAAAAAGGATGGAAGGGCATATAACTTGGAGTTCAGAACAAAATTACAATAGTATACAAATCTAATTTTCAGCTTTCAAAAACCAAATGTCTTCTAAAGATTTAACATACCTACCCAATAATGATAGAAACACAAATGACCTATTCTCTATCAGAAAAGATGTAAAAGATGTAACTTATTACATGATCAATACATACAAAAAAACTAGCAGACAAGGTAGATAATAATAAAACCTGGCAATGACTAAGAGCAGAAAAGTTGAAGAAAGAGACGAAGACAAAGGAGCTATTTCTGGCCACACAAGATTAAGCCCTAAGAATAAATGCAGATATATCCAGAATTGAGAAGACAGCAAATATCATCTCTGCAAAGAAGCTGAAGAAATAATGAAACACTTTGTTAGCTGCTGCAAGATTACCCAGATCCACCATAGACAATAGTGTGATGAAGTAACAATGGTGTGCTGAAATATTTGCAAGGAATATCATTTTTCTACAAGCAAGAACTAGTGGGGCCACAAAATAGACAAAGTAATAGAAAACAAAGAAACTAAAACACTCTGCACCTCTCACAAAATTTGTAGGGAATTTGGAGAAATTATATTGAACCCACCGTTTTAATGATACACACACAAACTCTGGGAGAAGCCAATTAAAGGGATTAGATTAGTTTTGAGTGGCAGGCCTATTATAAAGGATACACACAACTGCCTTGTGCTTTCCATCCAAAAACATCCATAGGCTTTCTTGTTATTGATTGCTGAATCAATCCTTCATCTTGTTTGGTGTTAAGCCATGAAGTCTCAACGGTAAATATCTTTTGGGGTGTGGGTGTGTGAGTGGATGTTGTTCAAAGGGAAAGTTATAAAAATGTTTAAGGATGCATGCATAATTAGATTATTTTTCATTTTTACATAGGATTCAAGGTGATATGCACAATGTTCTCTTTCCTCCCATTTGTCATAATAGAAACCATATGAAGTTGCCTAATGAGCTTCCATGACTGAAGACGGATTTTTCCATTCCTAGTCCATACTTTATGGACCATAATATTAGATAACTTTTAAAATAGAGCTGGAGTTTCTTTGGCAGTGATAATGACATTTTTGATCAGTTAAATCAAAAGTTGTCTGTCTGACTTCCAACGTATTTTTTTTATGGGCCAATGTAAGAAACACGTGAAAGAGTATTCGTTGTCAGTTAAATCAGAAGCTATTCACTTCTTTCAAAAACAGGTATATTAGATAAGCCATGCCAGAGGTTCACTTTCAGATGTTACTTTCAACCACTGTTGAAACCCTGCCCTCCCTGGGTGTGGCGTCAGGCTTGGCCCAGGAATTCATGGCGTCCATGGAGTCCATGGGTCTGACTCAGTTAATAGCTGGTCCGACTCACGAGGGGGGCAATATGCTCAACCTGGTTTTTGTCTCGGAGCGGTGGCGTAGTGGCCTGGGGGATGGTGTTATTGAAACCCATCCTGTTCCATGGTCAGACCACTATCTCCTACGGCTGGCCTTCCATCAAGCCACCCTACACCGCTGGGATGAGGAGCCATCTAGATGGTTCCGCCCCAGGTGCCTGATGGACCCTGAGAGGTTCCAGGCAGAACTGGGGTTTTTTCCTGCATCCCTTACCCACAGCCCTGTCGAGGTCCTTGCGGCTGCTTGGCAACAGTCAGCTGCGGGGGCCCTGGACAGGGTTGTCCCCATGCGTCCCCTTACTCGACGCAGATCCCGGTTAGCCCCCTGGTATACCGAGGAGCTCCGGGAGATGAAGAGGTGTAGAAGGGGACTAGAGAGTAGATGGAGGGCGACCCGCTCCAGATCCGACCGAGCCCAGTTGAGAGCCCATATTAGGACTTACCTGGTAGCTGTGGGGGCAGCGAGGAGACTTTACTTCTCTGCCATCATAGCATCCGCAGATAACCGCCGGCCGCCTGTTTGGGGTGCCCTCCCTCCCATTTGGGGTGGACCCCTGCGGGCAGAGCTGAGGAATTTGGTCTTTATCTGCAGGATAAAATTGCTCGGATCCGGGAAGGGCTGTGCTCGGACTTGCGGTGGTCTGGGGAAGGGGAGGCGAGCGGTTTGGCTAATGTTATCTGGACTGAGTTCGATCCTGTTTCTGAGGATGAAGTGGACAGGATCATGCGGCGGCTGAGTTCCACCACATGTTTATTGGACCCGTGCCCTTCCTGGTTGGTTTATGCCTCCAGGGAGGTCACGTGCGGCTGGCTCTGGGCAGTTGTCAATGCTTCATTAAGGGAGGGGCTGTTCCCTGCCGCCTTGAAAGAGGTGGTGGTGAGGCCCCTTATGTGGAGGCCTGCCCTGGACCCAGCCGTGTTGAACAACTTTCGTCCGGTCTCCAACCTTCGCTTTCTAGCAAAGGTTGTTGAGAATGTGGTGGCCCAGCAATTGCCACTTTTCCTGGAGGAAGCGGACTACCTGGATTCGTACCAATCGGGCTTCCGACCCGGGTACAGCACGGAGACAGCACTGGTCGCGCTGATTGATGATCTCTCTAGGGCTCGGGACAGGGGTTATTCCTCTGTCCTGGTCCTGTTAGATCTCTCAGCGGCCTTCGATACCATCGACCATGGTATCCTGTTGCAGCATCTCGGGGGGTTGGGAGTGGGAGGCACTGTTTTACAGTGGTTCTCCTCCTACCTCTCGGGATGTTCGCAAACAGTGTTGGCAGGGGGGCAGAGATCGGCTCCAAGGTCTCTCACTTGTGGGGTACCTCAGGGGTCGGTTCTCTCGCCTCTCTTGTTCAACATTTATATGAAGCCGCTGGGCGAGATCATCCGTGGTTTCGGGGTGAGTTATCATCAGTATGCTGATGATATGCAGTTATACATCTCCACCCCGGATCACATCAGTGATGCCCTCTCTGTGATGTCTCATTGTTTGGAGGTGGTGCGGATCTGGATGGACAGAAACATGCTTCGACTCAACCCAGCCAAGACAGAGTGGTTGTGCATACCGACATCCCGGTCCAGTTCGGAGGTTCCATCTTTGGTCATGGGGGGGAGGTGTTACCCCCCGTGGACAGGGCACGGAACCTGGGGGTCCTCCTGGACTCACGGCTCAAGTTGGAGGAGCAGGTGGGAGCCGTGGCCAGGAGGGCCTTTGCCCAGGTCCAGCTGGTTCGCCAGTTGCGCCCATATCTGGACCGGGATGCCCTATGCACAATTACTCAGGCCCTCGTGGTCTCCCATCTGGACTACTGCAACGCTCTCTACTTAGGACTGCCCTTGCATACCACTTGGAGGCTTCAACTGGTGCAGAATGCGGCCACACGGGTAGTGTTGGGAGCTCCCCGATACTCCCATATTACACCCCTCCTGCGTGACTTGCATTGGCTTCCGGTTGCCCTCCGGGTGAGATTCAAGGTTTTAGTGTTAACATTCAAAGTCCTGCATGGCATGGGTCCAGGATATCTATGAGAATGACTCCTCCCAGTTTCAAGTACCAACCGCCTGGTACGGGCGCATAGACAGGGCCTCCTCAGGGTACCATCCGCGGCTTAATGTCGCTTGGCGGGGACCCGGGGGAGAGCCTATTCTGTGGCGGCCCCCACTTTATGGAATCTTCTTCCGCTGGGGCTTCGGCTTGCTCCCGATCTCCGTACCTTCCACCACGAGTTAAAAACCTGGCTGTTTTTACAATCAGGGCTGTGCTGACTCCTTGGGTTTTTGTTCATTTTAAATTCGGAGGGTTTTAATGTTAATTCGGCTTATTTGGTTTAATATGGTTTTTAGGTAATTTATTGTTGTATTGTTTTTAATTTGTGAGCCGCCCCAAGTCCTTCGGGAGAGGGGACGGCATATAAGTCGAAATAATAAATAAATAAATAAATTGACAGAGTTTCATATGTACCTCTATGCAGATGAAGTTGGGTTATGATATGAGAAATGTCTTTGCAACCGGAGAATATTGAATATAAGAATTTAGACTGGATTCTAAACTTTTTACAATATATTCTTATAAATGCAAAATTATTATACATAGTTTTCCTATGTAGCTATATGTAAGTGAATGTAATATCCATGTATGCAAAACAGTTACCTTGTTTATGCATTTGGTCATTTAAATAAACGATATGGACTAAAATATATGAGAAAGGCAGGCTAGGGACAAAGACCTGGTATTCATAATCATACAAGCACTCAAGAAGAACAGACAAGGGAACAAGTAAAGAAGGAACTAATGTCAAGAAACATATAAAGAAATGCAAAAATATATGTAACCAGTAATGTACTGTTAAATCAATCTATAAAGAAACATATATTTGTAATCATCTATTTCACAGGATTTAACATTTTATTTATATCATCCTATACCTTATCTAGTTTTCTAATACAATATTCAAATCAGAGTGCAGGATGATTAATTTCTTAATACATGTTTTTATGATACTATTAAAATATCTGACAAATCAAAAAGATCAAAATGCAGCATAACAAGAAATAATATTGTGAAAATAATTTAATCTAGTATTGGATGTGCAATTTATCAGAAAAAAGAAAATCATATTCAACAGAAGATGACTTTCATTCTTGACAGCAACATGTTGCTAAAAATACACCATTACATATTATTATAGATATAGATGTATTATTATTATAAATATACTTATTGAAAATTTGAAATACTTTGAAATACTTATTTCTTATTTTAATTCTTTCTTATTTCAAAGTTTAACATTGACAAGAACTTAGCAGGTAGTCCTCTCTACACAAGCCTCTACACAATTATACAATGTTTGTGCCTGAATCATTTTTTTGCACCCTCTTGGACCTTCATCATGTAAAGGATAATTATGGCTCTACAGGGCTATTAAAAATATGAATAGGAGCATACTTTTAAAACCAATCACTTTTGGTTGGAGCAAAGAAATATAAGGACAATTAATTCATTTACCAGAAATGGATGGGAAATAGTTCAGCAGTAGAAGAATTCCTGCTGTCTGGTTAACGAATTATACAAATCATATAATAAGCTATTATTATTAATTTTTAGAAACCAGCAATGACAGGAAACTGTATCAATCAATCAAAATATATTAAGTGAACATTAAGATACCAAATACACAGAACTTAGTCTTCATTGCTCAAGGAGAGTGAATACAGAAATTTCATTCTATACAGTTATCTTTCTCAGTGTGTGCCTAGGTGTATCTGTGATACATACATACATACATACATACATACATACATACATACATACATACATATAGATACATATGAGAATGCTGTCAAAATTTTAAATTAAATATGTCTGGCTTTCACTTTGATAAGCTATCCAAAATTCCTTCTCTTACACCCTAGGTCAATAATACATTTTCCCATTTTAGTAATTAAATTATTTGCTTGCATATCTCCTTTTTGAAAAGAATATGTCCAGCCCTCTCTTTATGGGCTCATCAGAATAAGTTAAATTATCCTAGGTAATTCAACCATTATCATTTGTTATCTGCTTTCCTCCATATAAAGCTTCTTTCAGCAACATGTTCAATAGAACTTTCCTTGTTTAGTGACCATGTCCTGTTCCAATAACTTGATTGTTAATGAAAATGGTCACTAAATGAGAGAAATAGAGATAGAGATAGAGATAGAGATAGAGATAGAGATAGAGAGAGAGAGAGAGAGAGAGAGAGAGATGCTGAGATCAGTAGCTGTTATTGTTTTGTTCAGATAAAATTCTCTTATACAATGTTTGTGCCTGAATCATTTTTTTGCACCCTCAAACCCCCACCCCACCCCAAAATCTTTTCCTGATCTACTTTTTTTTTCTGCAGCACAGAGCAACCTTTTGAAACTGACCAGTCTCACACTGAAGACATTGGTTGTCATAAAAGTATAAATTTATTTGTGATAAAATGAATTTATAATCACTTTATTATGGTTGTATTTACAAATAATCATTGAGGTAGTTGTTAACAAGGGAATGTCTATAACTTCATACATGTAGCATTTTCTCTGGTAATATCACACTACTAAATAGAGCATACAAAACATTTGCTAGACCAATACTTGAATACAGCTCATCAGTCTGGAACCCATATCACATATCTGATATTAACACAGTTGAGAAAATCCAGAAATACTTCACTAGAAGAGTTCTATACTCCTCTACTCATTGCAGAATACCTTATGCCACTAGACTTGAAATTCTAGACCTAGAAAACCTAGAACTACGCCGTTTTCAGTCCGATCTAAGTATAGCATATAAAATCATACATTGCAATGTCCTTCCAGTCAATGAATACTTCAGCTTCAACCATAACAATACATGAGCACACAATAGATACAAACTCAAGGTTAACTGGACCAAACTTGATTGCAGGAAATACGACTTCAGCAACAGAGTGGTCAATGTCTGGAATACTCTACCTGACTCTGTGGTTTCTTCCCCAAACCCCAAAAACTTTAACCTTAGACTTTTGACTATTGACCTCACCCCTTTCCTAAGAGGTCTGTAGGGGCATGCATAAGCGCACCAACGTGCCTACCGTCCCTGTCCTATTGTTTCTTTTATTGTTTCTTTTATTGTTTCCTTTATTTTTCTTATATGTATTCATTTCATGTATTCATAACTATGGTTACCCTTATACTTATTATCTTGTAAGCAATTGACAAATCAAATAAATAAAAATAAATAAAATAAAATAAAATAAATGTGCAAGGTACATAGTGAAATTTATGCTCAAATTAGTATTTGGTATGTTTTTGCACTACCTTACAAGTTCTCTAAATCAAACAAATCCAGTCAATTTAATGGGCCTTTGGCAAGGAGTACCTAGATCAGGGGTAACAAACTGTAGGACCGGATGCTTCACACACAGGCCATGCCCTCCCCAGCTCCACGAAGGGGAAAAACTGCAAAACATCACGTGACAGCAATTTGATGCCGTGAGTTTGACACCCATGATCTAGGTGAATTCAAAGCTCTATAGAATTGTTTGATAAGTGATAGATATCCCCCAAAATAACTATCATGTCAGACTCTTTTTTAAGGCCAAGACAAGAAGCTAAGATGAATCCTTCCTGCTGAATCTTTCTTAGAAAAGTATACATTTGATAGTTCTAAAGCACAATTTTCAAAACCTATATTTTTTTCATTGAGAAAGTAAACTAATAACAAGCACAATTGATTTTGACTTTTAATTTATTATAGTTAACAACAGAAGAATAACAATTTGGAAGCTGTTCTGAGCTCTGGGAAATTACTCAGGTTGCAGATACCATGCATGCTTATATATGCAAACAGTTGTGATACACGTTGAATAAATAGTAATATCTATAGGGATAAAATTATTGGTACTTAATATGATAATTTCAACATATCTTTGTATATATAATTAATGTCAAATTTCATAGTAAATGTAGAACAAATTTTTAAAAATGTCCAGTGTCAGTGATATATCTATTAATAGTTAAAAGAAGGTTTATTCTAGTTCCAAAACTATGGAAGTTGATATTAAACAAAAGAGTACACGGCATCCAAGATGACAGTACATTAGAATTTTTCTGGCAGAAGTCTGGTCAATTTATAGAAAAGAAAAAAACTATATTAGTTTTCAACAGTCTAATAATAATAAAAACTAAAAGATGTATTCTATTTCATATTAGACTGCTAAAATATAAACCTCAAAGAGAAATCCTTGAGTGACTTTTGTTTTTGGAGATATATTCAGAATTATCTGACCTAATTTTAACCACATGCCCTTTCTCTATGTCCTTGTTTTGCATGTGGATCTGCTTAGTGGACTTGAAAGTAAGACTTTAAAAAAGCCAAACAGCTCCTGTAAGTCAGGTATTTGTCTATTCAGAATATATTGCAAATTCATTTTATGTTTTGATAACAAGTGGTTTGCTTTGCTGTTAACTGTCCTATTTTTCAACATGATATCTTAGAGACTATTTATGTTAAGTGTTATGTATGTAGGTTTGAATGATATTGGTTTAGTTTGAATTGTTCTTGTAAAATGTCAAATAGGATTGGTTTAAATAGTGTGGGAAAACCCTGCACTCTGATTGGCTGGCAACTATGGCTGCTGGCTATAAGAAGCAGCCATAGCCCAACCAAGTTGGGTCCATTCGAGCTGTAGTCACTTAATAAACTCTTCACTGAAGCTCTTCGCGTCTGACTCTTCATGCAAACTTAACACTGGCGACGAAGGTGGGATTCCCCTGAAGAAGAGACGATGTGGAAGACGAGCAGAAGAGCGAGATGGCTGCGCTGAACACCTCCCCAGCCCCGTTCAATCCGGCGGCAGAAGACTGGGAATCGTATGCGGATTGCTTCCAAATGTATTTGGAAGGAAACGACCTCGCCGACATTCCCGAGAAGCGGAAGAGGGCGGTATTTCTCACACACTGCGGTCCGGCAGTCTTCAAGATGGTGAAGGCATTGGCGGGAGCTGCAGACTTGAAGGTAATGGAATGGCCTGATTTAGAAAAGCTTTTAAGAGCCCATTACGCCCCACAAGTATTGTGCCTCATTAAGAGACACGAATTTTATCGTCGGGATCAAGGGGAAAGCGAAAATGTTAACGACTTCCTGGCAAGTTTAAGGGACATTGGGGGTGCTTGTGAGTTTACCAACTTAGAAGAGGCCATGCGTGATCGGTTTGTTCTAGGCCTTAAAGATAAGGTCTTACAGAGCAAATTACTAATGAAACCTAAGATCATGTTTAAGGAGGCCATAGAGGAAGCTGTTTCAGCGGAAGCAACCAAGTCCTCAGCAGCAGCCATGGAGAAAATTAACAAGGCCTCAAGCCATTCTGATGTGGAAAAGTCCACAACAACCCATTGCGAGCAAATAGACTCTGATTCAGACTGTAGTGAGGTGGAGGAAGGAATTTATAGACTCAGAATGGAGAAGAAAAGGAAAGACCTTGGAAAAAAGAGGCAAGAATTTTATTGCAGAGGCTGTGGGGGGGGCCACCCCGCACTGAATGCAAGTTTTTAGACACCATCTGCCTACGTTGTGAGAAAAGAGGTCACCTAGCAAGAGTCTGCAAATCATCCAGAACTCCACCTAGTAGGAAGAAATTTCCTGAGAAAGAATTCAAGCCCAACAATTTCAGTGAGAAAATGGGCGCAACTCAGAAGCAAAGGAAAGAATGAAACTCATCAAACAATCACCATTGGTCATTCTTCACCCTTGAGAAGCAGAAAAGTACATGTGAAGGTATTCATTGAAGGAAGGCCTTGCCAAATGGAAGTGGACTCAGGCTCCTATTTATCTATGGTGTCATGGGACACTATTCACAGGCTACTTCCCAACATTCAGAAGAAACATTTCCAGAAGCAAGCATTGACTCTTAAAGACTACCAAGGGAACAAGATTCCAGTAGTTGGAACAAGAGAATTCAACGTGAAGTTTAAAGGCCACACCAAACGTTTGCCCCTGACCATCGTGGACAAGGATCGCCCAAGCTTGCTGGGACTTGAGTGGTTCAATCCACTAGGCATCAAAGTGACTGGCATCAATCACGTGAGCAACTCTGAATGGGAGGAGGCCTTGAAGTCTGAGTTTCCAGAGGTCTTCAGCGAAGGATTGGGCAAGTATATGGGGACCCCTATCACTTTCAACCTAGATCCAAAGGTGCCCCAATTCGTTTAAAGCCCAGAAGGGTTCTATTTGCTTTAAAGGAAAAAATTGATGCACAATTAGACAAATTAATAGCTCAAGGAGTTTTAGAGCCCACTGACCACTCCAGATGGGAGACACCCATAGTCCCTCCAGTCAAGACTGATGGGTCAGTAAGAATCTGTGGGGACTATAAGGGGACACTGAACCATGCGCTGCAGCAGAGCACATATCCAGTTCCAGTGGTGCATCATCTGTTACATTCACTTGGCAGGGGTACAGTCTTTGCCAAATTGGATCTGGCCCAGGCATATCAACAACTAACAGTTGATGATGCCACTGCAGAGGCCCAAACCATTGTGACTCATAGAGGAGCTTTCAAATGGAAAAGGTTACAATTTGGAGTAAGCATGGCACCAGGCATCTTTCAAAGCCTAATGGAAAGAATGCTCCAAGGACTGCCAGGGGTAGTGCCTTACTTTCATGATGTGTTAATCTCTGCTGAAAATGACACTCAGTTACAAGAAAGACTCAGAGAAGTCCTTACCAGATTCAGGAAAGCGGGGTTAAAAGTCAAGGAAGAAAAATGCACTCTTAAAACTGACAGGGTTGAGTTCTTGGGCTACATGATTGACAAGCATGGCATCCACCCTACAGATGCCAAGGTTAAAGCAATCAAAGAAGCCCCTAGACCTAAATGCAAAACAGATTTGCAAGCTTTCCTTGGACTTATTAACTTTATCACATGTTCCTACCTCAGAAGGCAACCATTGCAGAACCATTACACAGATTACTTGATAAAAGTCTGTTTGGGTCTGGGCAGGAAGGAACAATCAGCATTTAACAGTATTAAAAGACTAATCACGTCTGATGCTGTACTGATACAGTTCTCTGAGAATTTGCCTGTTGTACTGACTTGTGATGCATCCCCTTTGGAGTGGGGGGAGGTTAGCCACAGGCTTCCCAGTGGGAGAGAAGCCCCTATTGCATTTTACTCTCGCACTTTGACCAAAGCAGAGAGGAATTACAGCCAATTGGACAAGGAGGCATTGGCAGTTGTTGCAGCTGTTAAGAAATTTCATGAATATCTGTATGGGAGAACATTTACCATTGTCACAGATCACAAACCTTTGTTAGGCATTGTGGCAGGAGACAAGCCTACACCTATTATCCTGTCACCAAGAATGCTGAGGTGGACTGAATTTCTTGCTGCTTATTCATACAAACCTATCCACAAGCCTGGCAGGGACATTGGACATGCTGATGCACTGAGTCGTTGCCCACTTCCTTACCACAAGGAGGACTTTGAACCTGAAACACACACCTTTTTCCTAGAAACTGTTGCCAAGCTTCCAGTTCATGCTGCTGAAATTGCCAGAGAGACTGCCAAAGACACTGTGTTGGCTCTGTTATAGGCTGGATTAAGAAAGGTTGGCCTCTTCAAGATCTACCTCACCTTGCCCAACCTTTTAAGTCCAGGCAAACTGAATTATCTGTATTAAGAGGATGTATTTTGTGGGGTAACAGGGTGGTTATTCCTGCAAAACTGCAAAGAGAGGTTTTGGAAATGTTACATGAGGGTCATCCTGGTATTGTAAGGATGAAGGATTGGCCAGGAGTTATGTATGGTGGCCAGGTATTGACCAAATGGTTGAAAACTGGGTTGCATCTTGTCCCAACTGTCAGGTAGTCAGGCCTGCCCCACCTCTCGCCCCCACACAGGAATGGGAATGTCCTAGGGGCTCATGGTCTAGGATTCACATTGATTTTGCTGGCCCTACCAGAGGGCACACCTTTCTTATTATAGTAGATGCATATTCCAAATGGCTAGAGGTATTCCCATGGCATCCACCCCAACTGATGCTGTCATCAAGCAGCTCAGAAAACTTTTTGTAACCCACAGGTTACCTGATGTGCTTGTTTCTGACAATGGCCCTCAATTTACATCCAACCTCTTTGAATCCTATTTAGCACAACAGGGTATCAGACATGCCCTTACTGCCCCTGGGCACCCTTCGGCTAATGGCAGGGCTGAACGCATGGTACGTTTTACCAAGGAGAAGCTTCAGCAACTGGGTCCTGGGGACATCACTGAGAAATTTGAAAAACTTCTTAGTGTTCAGCACATCACTCCTAATCCATCTAATAACTTATCCCCAGCAGAGTTGTTGATGGGTAGGAAACTTAAGTCTTCCCTTGACCGCCTCATCCCACTTACGCACCCAACGCACCACTAGATTCCACTTCCAAAGTTCGCACATTCAGTGTGGGTGATTCTGTTTATGCTAAGAACCTTATAGGTGAACCTTTGTGGATTCCTGCTGAGATAACTCAAATCACAGGCCCTCGTTCTTACAGGGTGCAAACAGAGGATGGACTCCTCTGGAGCAGGCACATTGATCAACTTAGATCCAGGTTCTCTCAGGAACATCGCACTTGTTCCTCTCTAGTTCCCTCACCTGATGTCAATTCTAGGGGGGAAGGGGAGGAACAGGAGGAAAATCAGCAAGCAAGAATCAACCAACAAGCCATTACGACAGGAACCATCCCAAAACCTGTCACAATGCCAAAATCCATCCTTAGAAGTGGAAGATTGTACATCACTACCTGACTTGGGTGCTGACATTGGGCTGGAGATGGGTTGGGAGGAGAGACCAGATTCTAACAATCAAACAGGGTATTCTTTCACAGGAAGTCCCAGTGGGGAAATGTCAGCAGACACATTTCCTCTCTCACTGGGTGAGAATGTTAAAACTTCTGAACCACGAAGGTCTCAACGTACACGCAAGAGTCCCACCTATTTAAAAGAATACATTAGATAGGTTGGGGTTTGGTATGGACTGAACCTAGTGGGGAGGGGTGTTATGTATGTAGGTTTGAATGTTATTGGTTTAGTTTGAATTGTTCTTGTAAAATGTCAAATAGGATTGTTTTAAATAGTGCGGGAAAACCCTGCACTCTGATTGGCTGGCAACTGCGGCTGCTGGCTATAAGTAGCAGCCGCAGCCCGGCCAAATCGGGTCTGTTATGAGCTATAGTCACTTAATAAACTCTTCACTGAAGCTCTTCGCATCTGACTCTTCGTGCAAACTTAACATTAAGTTATTGTCTTCATTTACTTGTTAAATCAGCCTTAAAATGTTTAATCAAAATTACAGCAGGTTTGGTATACATGTTGGCAAACATGGTTGAAATTGGACATTCAATATGGCATTTCTGCAGAATCTATTTTGTATAAGACTAATATACATAATATGTGAGAAACTTTTTCACAGAAAAATGCACAAATTACTGAAATGTTACTGTATCTACACTGAGTTTTAGTACACTTAATATACACATATTAAAGTCTGGAGCAGAAGATAGAAGACAATAATACTGGTTTTGATTATGGCAAGTCTAGAGACGATTCTCAGTTGAGTTATGAAACTCACTTGGACTTATTTAATACTTTTCTCCCAAACATTGTTTCATAGTTCAGCATTACTGAAATATAAAAGTAATGGTTTAAAGAATGGCCAAGTGAAACATAATTGTGAAATTCTATGGAGATTCTCAGTCATCCAGGTCATGTTTGTCCCAAAACTGCTTTTTCAGGAGATAACTGGATTTTCTGGTTTTTTCTTTGAAGATGTTTTCAGAGAAAAAAGAAAGTCCATTTGCCTCCTGAAAAACCACCTTTGTGACAACCATGAACTGGATGACTGAGAATCTCTATAGACTTTTAGCTATGCACTTTGGGACGAACACCCTTCAAATAGTGTGGCAATATGAATGGATTTCCAGAAAAAATGCAGACTACAGGAACCATTTGTACCTCAGTTTGAGATGCAGACAGTTTCACCCCCAACAGCCTGTGCCTGTCTTCAACAGTAAAGGGACACAGGGTAGAAAACATCCTGCAGCCAAGAAGGTTCCACACTCATTTGCTCTACTCGGGTGACCCACAGGACCCAGATAAACCTCCAAGTGGCCTCAATGACTCTCTAAAAGAATGCAAATGACCAGCTGTCTGCAAGGAAAATAAATCCTTTGATTCCCCACTATTCAGTCAGAGCTGAAGAAGCTTCTTGGATGAGAAACAAAACTTCTTCAAAGAAAATCCAATTGCCCCTTGAAAAAGCACCTTTGGGATAATTGTGCAATATTTATAGAAAATATATATAGATTTTTAGATTATGATTACAAAAAATCACTATAGAATCTATTTTCTACATTCATCTAATCTAGATTTCTTTCTACCAAGAAAAGATACTAGATTTTCTTCAGACATTTTCTCAAGTAATCAGGTATTGTGAATCCAGTATTAATCAATATGGATCCAATCTTGGTCATACTTAAAATATGGCCATTTCTTTCCATAAACTATATAGAATATTGACTCTGACTTGAATTCAATAAACTCTTACTGATATGTTCTTAATTTAATTAGATCTGGACCCAACTAAATATCTCTGAACACAGATGTTCCATTTATTTGTAATGGGTAATTACCTCTGAAATTTTATTCCCTGTGAATTTATTTAATATCTTGTCAAAAACTATTAACTGACTATTATTTTTTAAAATAGTTTATTTAGTAATGTGCATGTTCATATACATTTTAACTATAGATGTTTCCTTAGTTCATGTAATTATCAGGTCATGAGGTATTGATGTTATTGGAGATAGGATTTTGTCTTACTGCAGTATAGATTGTATGTTGGATTTATTGTAAATGGGGCTTCGCTTTAGTATACATACGTTGTTTGGCTGTCTGTCTCTCTCTCTCTCTTTTCATTATATGGATACCATAAAATAAAAGATAATGGTAAATAAGTCCCTGCAGATTTTACTCTGTTAATCATTGCCGATTATAGGATGCTGAAACTCATTAATAAAATGAATCTAAAACAGTTTTCAGAAATAATTAATTTGTAAACTAGATGTAGTTGGATTACTTTTCCTATTACACTTGCTCATGCTATTATATGGGGTCCAATAATATGCGTAGGAGTGTTATCTAAACTAGATAACACCTGGTTGCCTAACATTTAAACTTCCCTTTTTCTTACAAAGGGGCAATGAAAAGTTGGTTAGGGAGAAACTGGGAGAATGGCTCACATCTTCAGAGAACCTTTGCTGCTTTCATTAGCTGCTAAGGTACATATTCATTCCCACCCTCCATCCTCTGGTTGCGGGTGCACACATAAGGGAGAATTTTCTATTGACTCAGGACCAGTAGAAACCCCACATAAGAAACTGTTTGTTAGCCATAAGATATAAGGAAATACATCAGTGGTGGGATTCAATTTTTTTTTACTACCTGTTCTATGGGTGTGGGTTGGTGGGCATGGCAGGGAAAGGATACTGTAAAATCTCCAGTCAGAGGTGGTATTTGCCGGTTCTCTGAACTACGCAAAATTTCCGCTACTGGTTCTCCAGAATTGGTCAGAACCTGCTGAATGCCACCTCTGAAATACATGCAAATAAACCTTACAGTCATATCTTTGATTTATTCAGGTCAGAATAGTACCTTAAGAGCAAGACTCTGTGTCAAGGGTCTTGCTCAACTCTACTACTTGAGATACCTTTGTGGGGAGATACCTTTGTGAGGGGACTGCTATGAAATCAGAGCTACAGCAAGTACATATTTTCTCTATTGGACACAGCACAATTGCCATAGTCACATCAAGATTAGACACAGGGGCAGTCCTCTTCCACATCAAACCAACCTGGTTTTTAGATAAATATTTACCACTTTTTTATTTAAAGTTCAGATACATTTGAAAAAAGTTGTATTATAGTTCAAACATAATGAAAGGGACAATGTCTGGAAGATTGATGCCTATTATATCCTTGGCTATTTGTTAAATCAGTATAAGGTGATGAGGAGACCAGTTATTGTCAGTGATTTACCCCTTCCCATGCAGCAGTTGGCAAAATTAAACTTCAATGGTTTTAAATGGAATTGTTTGCCATAGAAGGGATATGAGTTTGCAACTGAGGAACAACCCTAAACCTTTCCCATTTTGAGCAATCCAGCCATCTTTGTTTAAACTGTGCTTTCCTAGAAACTAATGATGCAAATGACTATATCCCACTGCCATACATCCTGCATGCTTTATGCTTAATTTTTTAAATATGATCTCTTGGCTAATTAATGATTAGCCAAAGAAATTATTGTGACATTATATCAAAAATAGTGATCATATTCCTTGAAGTATTTTAAATGACTTCCTAGGAAAATGCCAAGTAACAGCTGTTCACTGTACTAACTATCCTGTAATAACTATAAGGCATCCCTGAATGCTTGACTCCAAAGAAATAGTATGGTGTCCTACTTGATGATTTCTCAAGGATCTCTTGGTCCTCTGGGAAACTCCTAGGACACAACATTCTGGCAACTGCTGTAAAATGCAATGTAGTAAAATCCAAAATTACTGTGAGAAATAAAATAGCACTTAGATCATCTCACTTATCTCAAAGATCTCCCAGTAGCCAGAGGGGCCACCAAAAATATTTTGACCAGGGCTTCTTCATAATGCCACTCATTGTGCCTTGAAATCCCTGGTTACAGAACTAAACAGCATGAACATTAGTTTGATTTATTAGTACTATTAGTACAAAAGGCATTGTTGAGCTGAAAAAAAGCCACAAATGTTATATAGTTTCAATAAGAGTTTTGGACTTGTTCCTGAAATTTATTACAGTTTCTCCAGAATGCCACTATTTTCTCTTTTTTCCCTCTCTCTCTGAAAACATTGAAAGAAAGCAGTAGAATAATACACTTAGATTAATTCAGACTGGAATGGCTAAACCACTTCTTAATTGATCAAGGCATCTTGGAAGTATGAAAAGGAAAATCTCTATAGGTGTTTCAGCTTCATATTTCTCACAGTACAAAAGTTCTCTGTGTCTGAAATGTATTTTTCAATTTCTCATATTTGCTCAATGACTTTCAAAGCACATTATAAATTCCACTGTCAAGCCAAACAATTATTTTTATTAATCTGCTGAGAATGCCACAGGCCAGAAACATTTTAACACTATGTCCCAAAGGTGTTTTTTTTTTCAAGAGGCAATTGGACTTTCTGGTTTTTGTTTGAAGATGTTTTGCTTCTCATCTGAGAAGCTTCTTCATCTCTGACTGGATGGTGGGGAATGGAAGAATTTATACTGCTTGCAGAAAGCTGGTCATTTGCATTCTTTTAGTAAGTCATTAAGGTCACCTGGAGGTTTATTGTATTAGCAGGGTCACCTGAGTGGTGCAAATGGGTATGGAACCTTCTTGGAACTGTTGAAAGGACTGTGGATTGGAGATAGATGATGTCGTATCTCTCCCCCTCTGTTGAGAGAGGACTGTTCAAGTTTGACATAGATGGTCTCTTTCATCCCTCTTTCAAACCAGTGGTCCTCTCTCCAAAATGTGGAGTTTGCTGAATTCAAAAGAGTGCCCTGTGTCTTTTAAATACAGATGGACTGCTGAATGTAGTCCTGATCTGTTTGTTCTCCTATGTTGTGCCATGCGTTTATGAGGTGGTTGTTTTGTTTCCCCAATGTACAGATCTGCACATGGATCACTGTATTGTATTGTACTGTGTATACCATGTTACCCCCAAAATAAGACCCTGTCTTATATATTTTTGCCATTAAAAAGGCACCAAGTTGTTTCAGAGCTCTGTTATCAGCTACAGAGGCCTTCAGGAAAAGCCTTGCTGAATGCAGAAGAAATGGGCCAGCAAGGTAGGTGTCAGAGTGTGCAAGGCCTGTCTGCAACTGTCTGAAGGTAATAGTTGGGCAGCTCTACTCCATATCCCCACCCTAGCTTAATTTTTACCTGTACATCCTGGAGTGGATGGGGTCTTAATTAGGGCTTATTTTGAGGGTAGGACAGGGGTGGGATTCAGTTTTTTAAACAACTGGTTCTATGGGCGTGGCTTATTTGGTGGGTGTGGCTTGGTGGTCATGTGACTGGGTGGGCATGGCCAGCTCGACATCACTCATGTCAAGGGGCGCTTCTCCTCGCCTGGTCTCTCATGACAGTGGGGATGCTGCAATGGTCATAAGTGTGAAAAATGGTCATAAGTCACTTTTTTCAGTGCCATTGTAACTTTGAATGGTCACTAAATGAACTATTGTATTCAAGGATTACCTGTAGAAAAATACAAAAAGCTTCTTTGCTTGCAAAAAGCTGCCCTAAATACCAATCATTAGATTAAAAATACCTGCAAGCCAGAGTTACAAATCAGGCAGGGTGCCAGAGCACCTTGAGGAATGAAAATAGTTAAAATGCAGTGATAACTATCAAGCAGCCAACTTTTGCTCATAAAGTGAAACCCTTTAGCAGGGAGGTCATTTAAGCTCTCCAGAAAAAGCACTCTCTCAGCCAGTCTTTGAGTACTGAAAATATGTCTTTAAATGAATCCAAATTCCAGCTCCTCTTATAGGATAATGATGGTTTATTCAATATAGCATCAAACAACAAATACTCTAATTAGGCAAGAATGGCTAAAAGCCAGGCAAGGTTAGAGTTGGGTTTGAGTTTGCTCTTTCCTTTTATCATCATTATCATCACCCCACCACACCCAGGCCTATACACAGTTCTAATTCTGGCCATGCCTAACCCATTATCCCTAAATGCTATTAACCCTATAACATGTCTACATCCCTACCCTATTCGGACCCTCACTAACTGATCCCCACCTGGTGCCACCTTCACCAGGTTTTAATCTAAGTCCTAATTACCACCTATATGTGCCCCAACCCCCTTTAACAATATGCACCACATCAATAAAGAGCCAGTTCCAGCAGCCCCGCAGTTGTTGCAGAATCTACCCTCAGTTCTGCTGAGTCATTCCAAAGCCATCGGCCAGCACACAAGCAGAAATACAGATCTGGCAGCAGCAGAGATAAGGTGACATGGCCAGCTGACTTGTCGCGAGGCATATTTGGAGCTGACGGGCTCTGGGTGAACTCGGAGCCTGACACACACCCAGGAAAAGCAATCCTTAGATCCATTTGCACCACTTAAAGCTGGTCTCACTCACCTCACAAGATATCCTAAGGAAATCATCCAGCTTTAAGGAAAGGTCACATGCCCCCTAGAAAGGCAATAAAAAAAATAAGTGCCAAGCTTGCATCCTGCCTCTTGGAAGTATACCCCAAAAGGACAGTGCCAGATAGTATTAAAGCAGTGAGGAAGACCCGTTCCCCAGATAGAAAAAGAAACCACGAGGCAGGAAAAAATTGAAACACAATACAAATAATTAAATCACAACAATAGCTGTTGCTTGTTGAAGCTGAATAGGGAAAATTATCCCATCAATAAACACAGGATTAAACTTCACCAGGCACAGAATTAAGCTAAAACCAGTTTTAGACCAAAACTCAGAAAGGGTATGTAAACTCAGTAAAGGCTATATGGTTATGACATAGCTGAAGTTAATATCTGCACAAATTTAAATTTGTAATTTATATTATAATTTGTAATTTAAAAACTAATATTCTTCTCTGTCAGAAGAAAAAAGGGACATATCTTAATAGACCAAGATAAATAAACTTCAAGTTTTCTAAAATGGGCAGGGGAGCATATGTATATCTACCAAAAACATAATTGTAAAAGATAGAATAAAAATAAAAGTAAAAATAAACCCCAAAAAGGTAAGAGAACATCTGTCTGATCTTGATGAATACAAATCACCACGACCTGATGGATTACATCCCAGAGTTTTAAAGGATCTGGCAGATGTCATCTCAGAAACAATGTACCTCATCTTTCAAAAATCCTAGAGCACTGGGGAACTACCAGAGGACTGGGAAAGAGCACATATGATTCCCATCTTCAAAAAAAATAGACCCAGGAAACTATAGATCAATCAGTCTAACATCAATATCCAGAAAGATACTGAAAAAGAAGATTATGATGATAATGATAATAATAACAACAACAGCAACAACACCAAACCAGATCTGCCAACATCTAAAAATGAGTAAAGTAATAACTAGCAGTCAGCATGGGTTTGATAAAAACAGATCATTCCAAACCAATTTTATTTCATTCTTCAACATAGTGACTAAATTAGTAGACCGGCAAAATACTGTGGACATAATATACATAGTCTTCAGCAAGGCATGTGACAAAGTAGACCACAATCTACTTGGGAAGCTAGAAAAAAGTGGGATATATATAACATCACCATGAGATGGATTTGTAACTGGCTGGCACACTGTACTCAAAAAGTAGTCCTCAATAGTACTACATCTACATGGAAGGAAGGAAGCAGTGGGGTACCACAAGATTCAGTCTTAGACCCATCTTTAAAATTAGCAAGTAATACTAGGCTAACCTAATTTTTGTCTTCAATAAAACACTGCTCATTGCCGCTACTGGCTCGGCAGAACTGGGCCGAACCGGTGTCATACCACCACTGAAACAAACATTTAAATGTCTCAAAGTTGCTCTTTCAAAAGGTAGCTGCAGTTTTTTTTTCTTGAGGAAGAAGAACAATACTTTTCACTTCTCATTCAAGAAGCTATGGTGAGGAAGGAGGGAGGGAATGGAAGGATAAGTACTGACAGTTAAGACTAGGTGGTGGGGATAAATCATAAAAAGGGCCATTTATGTCCCGACCAGCGGTCTCTTGTGGAGGCCTTACCTAGAGAACTCATGATGTTGACTACCGGAGCTCGCTTGCCGCCGTCTGAATAGGTCCCATCAACATCCAGGGTCCTACTGCAGCCAGCTAAGTTCACTTGAGAAGGGGAGACGACACCGTCCCAGAAGGAAGGCGCCACTCCAGCAACAGGTCCTTCCCCATTGCCTCCGGCTGCAGAACTAAGGAGATCTGAGCAAGTGAAGCATTGCCCCGCCTATTTGGACTACGCTTGCACAGTTCCAGGGGGGGAGGAGTGTTGTGACCAGCAAGTCCTCACTCCGGTCCGCTGTTAGCGGGAAGCTGCTGATTGGCTGAACCATTTGACAGCTCCGTATAAAAGGAGCTGTCAAACGGAATCAGCTGTCTCTCTCTCTCAGTTGCTGCCACAAGCTCATGGCTAGCCATGGCTGAGATACAAATTAACAATAAAGCCTGTTAAGCTTTATTACTGCCTCCGCCTCTTCTTTCAGCATGCCAAACACAAAACTGGCGACGAAGGTGGGATCGCTGATGAACTGAGGAAATCCTGAGGCAGGGAGAGAGAGCATCACACGGCTGAAGTCACTACAAAAAGAGCTGTCACTAGAGCTGTCACTTACAAGCAGTGAAATGACAGCACCACTGAACTTCCTGCCTTTTCGGCCGACCACCAAGACATGGACATCATATATCAACAGGTTTGAATTCGTCATGGACGCCGCGAACCTATCGGACATTCCTCCAAACAGGAAAAAGGTGTATTTCCTGAGTTTCTGCGGGGCCACCATTTTCGATACTGCAACCGCCTTGCTGGCTCCTCAAGCAGTCAAGGCTGTCACCTGGGAAGAACTACAGGAGGTGCTCAGTAACCACTATGCCCAAAGCCATCACGCATCGCCCGCCGCCATGCCTTCAGGCGAAGAAGCCAAGCGGAGGGTGAATCCGTGGGTGAATACATGGTGGCTCTATGATTGGCTGCCCTCCAATGTGGGTTCCGAGACCACCTAGATGATATGCTGCTAGACCAACTCATTTGCAGGGTGAGAGACCTTCAGCTACAACGATGACTGCTGGCAAAAGCTGACCTCGACTTGAAGCAAGCAATCAAAGAAGCTCAAGCCGCCAAACTGTCAAATCTATCCGCAGCTGAAAGGTGATTCATAAATAATGCTTAAACCCAGTTGAAATAATTAGTATTAATATTGATTAATTTATCTGAACTGATAGACTCTAAACTTAGTATGTTTAGATATATAGCATCAGCTCATGGAAGAAGTGGTTACAATTGATGCGCAAGATGTGCAAAGTCCTTTCTGGCCACAGCTGCCATGTGCTGTTTGAGCAATACCTATGAATCCAGGAAGATGGCTCACTGTTTCCAGAGGAAATGTTTATTTTATTTATTTATTTATTTATTTATTTATTTATTTATTTATTTATTTTGTCAATCGCTTACAAGATAATAAGTATAAGGATAAACATAGTTGTGAATACATGAAATGAATACATATAAGAAAAATAAAAGATACAATAGGACAGGGATAGTAGGCACATTGGTGCACTTATGTACGCCCCCTACAGACCTCTTAGGAAAGGGGTGAGGTCAATAGTCGAAAGTCTAAGGTTAAAGTTTTTGGGGTTTGGGGGTGAAACCACAGAGTCAGGTAGTGTATTCCAGACATTGACCACTTTGTTGCTGAAGTCGTATTTCCTGCAATCAAGTTTGGTGCAGTTAACCTTGAGTTTGTATCTATTGTGTGCTCTTGTATTGTTATGGTTGAAGCTGAAGTATTCATTGACCGGAAGGACATTGCAATGTATGATCTTATATACTATACTTAAATCGGACCGAAGGCGGCGTAGTTCTAGGTTTTCTAGGTCTAGAATTTCAAGTCTGGTGGCATAAGGTATTCTGAAATGAGTAGAGGAGTGTAGAACTTTTCTTGTGAAATATTTCTGGACTTTCTCAACTGTGTTAATATCAGATACATGATGTGGGTTCCAGACTAATGAGCTGTATTTGAGTATTGGTCTAGCAAATGTTTTGTATGCTGTAGCTAGTAGCGTGATGTTACCAGAGAAAAAGCTATGCAGGATTAGGTTAACAACTGTTAATGCCTTTTTGGCTATGTAGTTACAGTGGGCTCTAGCACTTAGATCATTAGAGATGAGTATTCCAAGGTCCTTGACGGAGTTTGGATCATCAACAAGGTCTTGACTATTCAGCTTGTATTTTATTTTCTGATTTTTTTTGCCAATATGTAAGACAGAGCATTTATTTGTTGAGATTTGAAGTTGCCATTTGTTTGACCATTCTGATACATAGTTGAGGTCTTTTTGAAGGATAGCAGTATTGTCCTGGTGTTGAATAGCTTTACATCATCCGCGAAGAGAACGCTCTTAATATGATCACAGAGGTCATTTATGTAGAGTATGAAGAGAGTAGGTTCTAGAACGCTGCCTTGGGGGACACCACTGTTGACAGGTACAGAATTTGATAAGATGCTCCCAATTCTATCCATTTATTCTATCCAGTTATGCAGGTGTCCAGAGATACCATAAGATTTTAGTTTTAGTAGTAGTTTGTCATGTACCACTGAACTGAAGGCTTTACAGAAGTTATAGAAGTCATGCTACAGCTATACTTCATTGTCCACTTGCATGAGACAGTTCTAGTTGTAACTATTCTATCCTGGAAATGGTATTTTCCTTCTTAAACTGTATGTTGAAGAAAGGACACACTGAAAACAGCCTGAATTGACTTGGTTTGTGTCAGCAAACATGTGGCTTCAATCAGTTCTGTTAATCTGCTGTAGGAACATCCTTTTCCACCTGGTATCTAATCTATTTTCTTGCATCCCTTCTACCTTTCTTCAAATGGATTGATCAACCAAATGAAATTGCTTTGTCTGGATTAATCCAGAAAATTGGATCTCACTGAAAAAACTCACCTCTTGTGCTTCTGTAGCCGGGCAAAAAATTCCCTTCTGCCTCTCATATAATGTTCTTAGGGTAGTTTACAGCTCCCATATCTATCCCCACAGCTTAAATCCTTTTTCAAATTCCAGCTCTTTAATACTTATCCAAGGGCTGCACAAATTCAAAACACTACTGAATAACTACCAAGAAACTAAACATAAATGTATGTTTATAATATAATCATACATATATGCCTCAGCCTATGCACAAAACATTCAATGAAGTGTTTCTATATTTTTTCAGCACTGGTTTAGTTAATACCTAATTTGGAAAAGAGGGAACCTTTGGCACTATAATCAAAAGTCTAATTGGGTGTTTGAGTGATCATTTTTAATCTAATTAAATAATAAGGTACTTTTACAAAATTACACCTTTATCTTATCTAAAGAGACAGATCAGGGGTGGGATTCAAAAATTTTAACAACCGGTACTGTGGGCATGGCTTAATTTGTGGGTGTGGCTTGGTGGTCATGACTAGTTGGGCATGGCTTGCTGGCTGGGCGTGGCTTGGTGGTCAAGTGACCAGCTAGGTGTGGCTTGGTGGTCACATGACTGGTTGGGCATGGCTTGGTGGTAATGTGACTGCGTGGGTGTGGCCAGGTAGCCATGTGACTGGCAAACCAAATACAAGTGATCCTTGCTTAATGGCTGGTTACTTCTAATTTACGACTGACTTCCCCAGAGTTTCTTGACCTGTTTTTGGTGTTTTGACAGCCATACACACACACACACAC
>CM019155.1:75081632-75160420 GCA_009733165.1 Naja naja | reverse complement strand
GCTTCAGCAACTGGGTCCTGGGGACATCACTGAGAAAGGTGAAAAACTTCTTAGTGTTCAGCACATCACTCCTAACCCATCTAATAACTTATCCCCAGCAGAGTTGTTGATGGGTAGGAAACTTAGGTCTTCCCTTGACCGCCTTCATCCCACTTACGCACCCAACGCACCACTAGATTCCACTTCCAAAGTTCGCACATTCAGTGTGGGTGATTCTGTTTATGCTAAGAACCTTATGGGTGAACCTTTGTGGATTCCTGCTGAGATAACTCAAATCACAGGCCCTCGTTCTTACAGGGTGCAAACAGAGATGGATTCTCTGGAGCAGGCACATTGATCAACTTAGATCCAGGTTCTCTCAGGAACATCACACTTGTTCCTCTCTAGTTCCCTCACCTGATGTCAATTCTAGGGGGGAAGGGAGGAACAGGAGGATAATCAGCAAGCAAGAATCCACCCCATGTGTAACGAGCCATTACGACAGGAACCATTCCAAAACCTGTCACAATGCCAAAATCCATCCTTAGAAGTGGAAGATTGAACATCACTACCTGACTTGGGTGCTGACATTGGGCTGGAGATGGGTTGGGAGGAGAGACCAGATTCTAACAATCAAACAGGGTCTTCTTTCACAGGAAGTCTCAGTGGGGAAATGTCAGCAGACACATTTCCTCTCTCACTGGGTGAGAATGTTAAAACTTCTGAACCACGAAGGTCTCAACGCATTACAAGAGCCCCACCTATTTAAAAAGAATACATTAAATAGGTTGGGGTTTGGTATGGACTGAACCTAGTGGGGAGGGGTGTTATGTACGTAGGTTTGAATGTCATTGGTTTAGTTTGAATTGTTCTTGTAAAATGCCAAATAGGATTGGTTTAAAAAGTGCGGGAAAACCCTGCACTCTGATTGGTTGGCAACTACGGCTGCTGGCTATAAGTAGCAGCCATAGCCCAGCCAAGTTGGGTCCATTCGAGCTGTAGTCACTAATAAACTCTTCACTGAAGCTCTTCGCGTCTGATTCTTCATGCAAACTTAACATGGATGGTGTCCATATGTCAGATATATGGTGTTGCATATATTGTCACTGAATGTAAGATATTCTGAGTAAAGCTGCCTTTTGCAACTGATGGTGAATTTGCCAGTGCAAAGGTGTTCAAGTAGAGTTCCAGTTGTTTTGAGATTGCACTCAAAGGTGCTTATTATTATTGGTACTACTTTTGCACAATTTTCATAATTATATTACTATTATAATAATTAAAAATAAAATAATGCAAATATTATTCTAATAGAAGATAATATATGTAACTCAGGGTTGAATGGTGGAATTCTTGATCCTCTCTGAGCTTGGTTGTTTGTTTGCAGAAATTTCATTACTCAACTGTCATTTCTGTTGTTATTCCTACTTAAAACTACTTTTCAGATCCCGAACAGATTTAGCAAGTTGACAAACATAACATTCCATTTTAAATACATGTAGCATGATGGGGAGGGGGAGAGAAAGGTAGGCAGTTTGCCTTAATCTTTTATTTAACTCAGGCTGTAGATTTACATATTAAACTGATGACATTATGATCCCTGTAAAGTAGCCTTAGAATTCTTCTCAAATACTTTCATTTAAATAGGTCTCAATTATTTCAGAGGAATTATACATATGTTAAGACAATTTTTTTTAGATCTAAGTTCCTTGAAAGCAATAAATCTTTAAAAAAAAGGTGAGGAATTGCTTGGGAATGCTAGTTTTCTATTAGTATAGAAAATGCTCATTTTTGTAGATTGCAGGACCTGACTGATCCAGCCTGGCCTTGTATAGTCAGTCCTAATTAATTGGGCTGGTCTGGATGGCAGATCTCTGCTGACTATAAATAGAGTGGGAAGTGAAAACAAAATCCCAAAAGGCAATAGTAGACCACTCTTATATTGTTGCCAACCCCCCCCCCACCTTTTTCACAAAATCATCAAGAGCCTAGTTCAACTTCAAGATCTAATCCAGATAGAAGGTATTTAAATGGGTTTTTTAAATGAAAGGACCTCCAAGTATTCCTAAATGTTTTTAATAGGAAACTGCATAAAAAAGATTTTAAATACTAAAATGACAACAGCATCAGAAAAGAACAAAACCTACAAATAAATTGAGTACAAGTAAATTGAGGACCCAAGATTGTTGTGGGCAATCAGCTGACTTTGTAAAAATGCCACTTGGGGGGCCCAAAAAGCCCTAGTAATAAGCAGGCATATACAATGGAATGAAGGCTATTGCTGAGCACATTGGGTTGTGCTCCAAAAAAATTGTAAGCCGCCCTGAGTCTCCGGAGAAGGGCGGCATATAATTATGAATTTTAAAAAATGAAAAAAAGAGTTGTACAGGAAAGAATAAAAATGTTAGATGAAAGACAATATCAAGTGATACAAAATAAAGTCCTTTGTCTGATCTCTATTCTCAGGAAAAGTCTGAATAAATATCACAGTCTCTACTCCTTCACAGCCACATTCCTTTAACATTTGATGCATTGTTAATTTTAAATATACTCCTATTTTTCCATTTAAAAAAAAACTCAAAGATTGTGTTCTATTTGCTAAAATTAAGAAAATGTTCAATGTATGCTGCAATTTTGAAGGACTAGATACATTGAACATAAATATCTTTCCCCTCTCAACAAAAGGTAGTTAAAATATGATCTTAATTAATCCACTAAAACAGTAGGCAAAATATCTTTCATTTGGTTTGGTGTCATCTGAGTTCATGAAAAAGATTTATTCATTTTTAAAGTTTAAAACATTTACAGCAAGATTTGTTAGAGAATGCATAGTCAGTATATGACTTTTCTCATATTTAATTGAGTTATTCAAAAAGAGTAACGTAGTTTTAAAATATGTTTTAAAAGGAATCAAATAAAACATGAAGTTTCACTTTTCCCTGCAATTTGTAATTGCTTGGTTAACTGTACATAACAAAATCTAACACACTGAATTATTTTATGACTTTGATAGTAGATTAATTTGTTATAGATGGTCTAATTGCATTAACTGCAAGATCTAATTGCATTGATTAGAATATCAATTTAGTCACACCTGATCCAGCATACACATTCACAGCAATTTGTTGGTCCAAACAACTTTCCATCTATTGATTATAGGATTAACATCACTGTTTTGGGCAGCAATCATTATATGTGCAATAGCACAGCAAAATGACACACCCACTTTTCATTCTTGAAAAAGATAAGTGCCAAAGCTGATACTATTAAATCTCTGGTCTGAATCATATCTGCAGTTCAAGATCTAGTAAAACGAATCAAAGGCAATTTTCATTACTGGAAAAGGCCATCCATTAAACATCTACACATATGCACGCATAAGAATCATCTTAATTGTGAACACTTTCTTCTCTGGCTTCAAACAAATGCATGCATTTGCCCAAAAAAACAATGGATTCGAATGTCTTAATTTGATTGAATTTTACAAGAAACCCTTAGTTTAGCAAAATTTACTACAATGGACTGAACATGCAATGGGAAAATACTTTGTAGAAAGCTACAGCATTTGTGTAATAATGTCATTATTCATATGATGCAAATAAGCAATGCTATTAACACAAACAACAAAAAATATTCCAATTATGCATTTTTAATGGAAATTTGGGAATAATAGATAGCCGCCTTCCACTTATTCAAAAGGTATGTTGAATATGGTTTTGCAACTGTATTTTCTGAAATGAATATATTACCAATTTAGAAATGAAATGAAATGCCTTTCCTCAGTGAAAGTAGCAGAATTAACTTTTTCAACACCTGCATGTTATACAAGTTCATTCAGTCCAGAGCTTTTGTGTGGGTATCTATGTGTATATCTTTGTGTGTGGTGGCTACATTTTTTCTCCTACATATTTTTGAAGGAAAAGTAGTCAAAACTAAATCTACTCCATTGTTCAAAGTATAGATCAGAAACACTTGAAACTTCCTCACTTTGTAAAGAAATTGATGAAGAAATTAATAGTATTTATTATTTCTCAAATAATTTTTAAATATTTCATTTAATAATATACATGTGAGAAAGCTTGATATCAAAGGATGTAATCTAAGTACCAAACTATCTTTCAATACAAGTTTTCTCTAAAAATTGTCTTCACAAACTATTTATTTAGGTCAGTCTCCCGCACTGCTGTGTTTGAAGATCAGAGGTGGTATTCAGCAGGTTCTGACCAGTTCTGGAGAACTGGTAGTGGAAATTTTGAGTAGTTCAGAGAACTGGCAAATACCACCTCTGACTGGAGATTTTACAGTATCCTTCCCCTGCCACACCCACCAAGCCACGCTAGTAAAAAAAATTGAATCCTACCACTGTTGAAGATTATTGTAAATTTATATCTGAGAATTAAAACTGTAATAATTCTGATAATTGTTTAACATAAGATTTTATTTATTGTTTATTTATTTGTTCTGCTTTCTCTTAAGAACCTAGAATATCTGTTTAGACATTATTGTGGTTTGGCATACAAAAAAAAAGACAGAAATTAGTGTCTGATTTATATCAATGGTGTAAACAAAATATTGAGGTTGTAATTTTCCACTCGGATACACTCATTGACATTATGTGGATATCAGTGAGATATAAGAGCACATAATTGCCATCTGAAATGTCACAAACTTGCATCTTATAGGAGCAAAAGCAGATGTCACCTTATAATAAAGAGATATAAATACAGATACAGATATATATATATATATATATATATATATATATATATATATATATTTGTTTTCGTAGATTTTCACGGGTAAAGGAATATATATATATATATATTCAAAGCAAATATGCTAAATACTTAGCTCAGAAAAGCTATATATAGACTAGAAGATTGTTCGTAAGTTTTCATCTAAGTTGTTGTTCAAAGTAGCAAACAGCAGCTTTCCAGTAATTCTCAGACAGTTAGAGAACATTTTATATATTTGTAGATAATTATATATTCTGTATTTTTTTTGGTGCTAATTTGTTTATTGCTGAATTAATGTACAGTCTTCTAGCAAGCATTCTTTTTAAAGTTTGTTTCACTGTACGTTTTAGTTGCCTATATCTGCAATATTTTCGCACTGAAAGCCACTCATATGCAGATACTGCATTTATTACATGTAAAGATTTAGACATCAAAAGCTACAGCATTTCACTCAAAATAACGAATATATATCAGGAAATTCAAGAAACTTTATTTCACAGAAGTAATTATAAACTTTATATACAGAAGTAATTATAAACTGAGTTTTCTTTCTCAGAGCAACCCTACACAAATGTTGCTTCTGATTGGTTCTTATTTTAAAAAGAAAGTGTCCATTTAATCTTGGATCCTCATATCTCCATATCTAATTATGATTCTATCAAACTAATTTTGATAGTTTAACTAAAAACAATTGGACTGTTTTTGTTGTTGATGATGATTTACTTACATCATAAACACCATAAGGCCAGTAAAAAAATAATGTGATTAGTTTTTCATTTACTTATTATTAAAATAAATGCCAAAGAAAACTACATACCGATACTGACCGTTTTAAAAAAATAAAGTCATTGAAAACAAACTAATTGAAAACAACCTAATTCCTCACTTCTAGAATACAAATACTATTTATACAATGACAAGTATTTTAACATTATAAAATAGCATTTGCCTCCAAAATCTGCATGTTCTGGCTGTATTTATAACATTCATGTGTCCAATTAAAGAAAGTCACATTTAAAAATTATAGTCGATATCAAGCCAGGTAAATATTTTAATTCCCATTTATTTTAGTGGAAGCTAATTTTCTGTTTTAGATTCTTCTAGTGAAATAAATAAGGGCAACAGTTGTGTGCATCATTCTCCTGCTCATTTACATGATTACAATCTAAGCAAGATATTAAGAGATTCATGGTCATATTGCCTGATTTTGATTCATTGTTACTTCATTCATTGGGAAGGCTCTGAATTTATGAAATTATGAAATATTTAATTTTTCCCACTGTGTCATTTTTCTAAACCACATTCATTTCCCACAGCTGATATTTGTTATGCAGGGTGAAACTTATAGCTCCTTCAGGCAAAGGTAATTTATACTGAATATACTTTAGAGGTTCTTTCAGTACCATTCACCTAATGTAAGCTGCTGATCAGCAGAGGAAGAACTAAAACATCTTACAAGAGGCACCTCTTGCCTAATTTCTTTAGATCAAAATACATCAGAAGGGGCTTAACTCTATATTTACATGGAATTATTTTGCTAGTTCATGTTCTATTTCTAAAAATAAACAGTGGATTTGGTTGATCAGTTTGTTAGGTTTTTTTTTTTCATTTTAACTCAGCAAACTTATTTGCTATTGTTGAGAGTTCTACTGCTCTGAAAAATATAATCGCCACTTTGGAGCCTTTTAACAACTCGGAAATGAGAAAAGATAACTGCAAGGGTATTTTTAGCCTTCTACCCTAGTTTTCATATTTTTTTAAATTAATTATTTCTCCTTCATTAAAAGCCAAAGAAATAAAGAAATATGCTGTATCTCCAAGGTTGGACAAGATTAAATACTGATTAGGGGCCATTTGGAGCTTTCTTTCCCACCATGTACCTAGTCAGCTTCCATCAAGCTCTTGGCCAGCTTTCAGCATACTTCTTTCCCCTCTCCCCCCTCCTTTTTTTTCGGCATGGGAATTCTGTTTTTTCACAGGGCAACAAAGGTTTCTTAGAATACACAATAAGAGATAATACACTTGCACACTAAGACTGGAAAAATACACATTCTCCACATAGGTCCAAGTGTGTGATTGAGCCACAGCAAACATATTTACCATAATTATTTCTGCTTCTGTTACAGTGAAATAACATTAATTTTGAACACAGATGAAAAGTTACAAACTAATGTTATTTCATTGTAATAGATATGGTACAGAAATATGCTGTCACTGCATTCTATTTAGAGCATACATTTATAAAATCTACTTGAATCATACATTTATGAAATAACTCATTAAGTCATTAAGTTGTTTGAGTTTTACATGCTTATAAAAAGAATTGCTATACAACATTTGGAACTATCTAATATATAGAATTTGCAACATAATGTTTAAAAAAAATTAGAAAGGGTGAATTAAGTGAATCAGACTTATGAATAAATTTCTTTGCTGCCTCTAATCAATATTATAAATACAAAGAGAAAAGACTTGTAATAAATAAAAGAAACAGTTTGCTAGACATTCTAGGACTAGGAGGAACAAAAATGAGGTGTCCTTGGCACCAAATGCCATCCCTAACATTCCACTCCTCTTAATTTAGCATGTAACTATGCAACCTACCCGCAAAGATTAAAAGAAGAGCTACACATCTTGAAGCCTGATTATTTTTTATATAAAACATTCTAGTATGTAAATATCTAAAGAATTAATAATTCTTAATTAACTTAGTTTTAAATCATATGTCTTCTCTGCCCACCAAATTTGGTTTAAGGGATTATTACAGTTTGGATCAGTGTCATAAATTGGAACCATGCTATTGCAATGAAACTTGCCTTTTCAAATAGGAGCAAATCCATAAAGTTCCATATATTCATTTTATAGCAAACTTCTGAAGTGGTTGTTAATTGGAGAAAACTTTTCTGCCGATATTAGAATAAAATAAATAAACATTGCTTTAGTAAACTTTAGTAAACATTGTGAGAAAAATTGAACTGCTGATATAATGCATTAGAGAACATAAAAATCCCTTAGAAGCAATACTCATTGCCCCATTTCTCCAATTTCAAATGGAACTTAGTAAGCACACAAAGTTTTGTTATTTAAACATGAAGGAAGGAACTTTGAAAATATAATATGGTTTATGTGAGCAGAAGGACACTAAAATATGGGAAATGTAAATAGTTTAAAACCATTATACTTTAATTAAAGATATCTAGCAAAGTTCCTCACATATTTCAAAGCTGAATAAATTCAGACACTACGTATTCCTGAGGCTCAAGAATCCTCTGGAATTGGTGGTAAAATAAACATTTTGGTGGCTTAATAAAACTGTGCAGGAATACTTCCAAAAGTCCCTCAAAGAAGGAGGTAGAGGAGGAGGAAATTACTCTGAGGACAAATAATGTTGTCAATTAAGATACTTTAAATATAATATACACATGTGTGAAATGATATCTAAGCAGTCCAAATCAAATCAGCTTGGAGATGTCAATTCAATCCAGCAATTGGGGGGAATGTTGTTTCAGTGAAGAAATCTAATTCAGTTCAGAGAATCATTGCAGAGAATTTTATTCCTAAATCTCTGTCTTCTAAAATTAGAACTAGTGCTACAGGAAAAAAAACAAAGGACTTTACTGATGTCTATGAAATCATCTGTCATTATAGCTGTGGGAAATAGTGAGATATTCCAACAGTAGATTTTTTTTATTGGATGTTGATAGCCTCAGTCATAATTCCATTTCTTCATATTTCCTATCAAGACTGATTAACATTACCTCAATTTAATAACAAAAATGATTGATAACAAAACTATAAAGTATTTTAATACCAAAAAAGAAACTATAAAACATTTAAAAAGTAATTAACAAAATATTCACATATTTAACACTGAGAACTGTATTAAATTCTTAAATAATAGAGCTACTTTCAAAGAAGGAACTTTAGAGAATAAAAATTAAATCAGAATATATTTAATTAAACACACACAAGGTAACTTGCATTGCATATATGTTTCCAACAATTTTCTTTCACTTCTATAGCTGTCCCTTGTTTCTTTACAATTTCTTTCCTTAAAGCCTAACTTCTGTGAAATATTCAGTAGGTATAAATGTGCTACGACCACATACTGAAATTCACAGGAATAAATAGGTCCTTTCCATTAAATCAATGGAATGAGTCCCCATTAAAAGTACTTTGTAGACATGTTTATCAAAATCATCCCAATGCCCTTCATGACATTTTTGAGTACATGTCTAGAATACTAGATTGTTTCATTATTGAGTCAAATAAGGTACTCTTCAGCCAAAATTAATATTTCATTTCCATTTGATAGAAACTGTAGAGAATTAAGCTTTACCTGAGAATGACATTTGATCTGAGTTATTCCTTTTGAAGTCAATGTGACTTAATACTGACATGCATTGGATTATACTGTTAAGTATATGCTAGCTATTGAAAATATATATACATATGTGGTAAGGCCTTACAGTTGTGATACTAAATATAATATTTTCATTAAAAGTACATTCTTTTATCTTTAGATCATAAACTTACCTAATTCTAGGAATACTTTAAATAATTTTTAAAAAAACAGTTCTCTATTATTTTAATAGTACTTATATAGAAATTTTCTATTAAAATTAGTAGCAGGAAAATGATAATCAGGAAAACATTTTTTTCTTTTGGGAAAAAAAGTATGAATAAATGTATTCTGAAGCAGAAAAGTACTTTTATTAATCTCTTCCCTTCAAAACATATAAACATTTTTTTAAAATTACATATTTATGTATGTAATTTATGTTTATACATTTGAAGAATCAAAATGTATTCTCTGCATTAAAATGTTTGGTAATTGGACATTCTTATGTGAGAAAATTATTTTTTTAAACATGTTTTTATACAAAAACAGGAAATAATGGCTTATACAAAGAATTACATATTTCAGCTACAATGATGTAATTTTCTTGTTACAGTTACCTGATTCTTGCGCCTATCAGTCTTTCTTAAAAAAAACACAATACGGCATGATTCTTATAAATATTGCATGGACTTTTTTCTTGCAAAAAAATATTTGGTAGTTTCGTGGTCTCACAAAATTACAGATATTGTATCTTCAGTTTTCTCGGAGATAAAGAAACAATATAATTTTGATTGTTGTCTAAAGGTATATTCCTCCCTCAAACCTGACATTTTTATAAGATGCAAACTATACATGCATCTAAAATGTTTTTCTTGAAATTTTGTACATGGTAATCATATAAAGAATTCCCTTAGAAGCAATGGCTATAGAATTGAAATGTCACATTGGACTACATAGCATTGCTCCAGCTCAGACATGTATCAACATCTATCACTCAAGCACATTCCAAACATGCTTTATTCCCTTTTCTGATTAGAGATTACAGTTGCTTGAGTTGTCTTACAGAGTATCATTGGTTTGAATGACAGATGCCCAGGCTAGACTGCTACCCTTCTTATTTTCATTTAGATATCAAACCAATATTGCTGAAAAACTATTATGTCGTAAGCTATTTGTCTAGTTGTTTAAAGCATAAAATACTTATATTCATGCATCCTCAGAAACAGGGATAATTTTCAGCTGAAATGAAAATACCTTCTAAGAAGTCATAAAAAGTATTCTTGATTTCCTTCCTCATTAGAAATATGTAAGATTGATTTCTTAGATTACCCCAAATCATCTAAACCACCTTTCCAGAATATTATAATAATATCTAAGAAAGAAGCATTATCTCTATTCCTATTTAAAAGAGATTCCTATAAAAAGGAGAAAACCCTATTGGAAATACTTAAGAAAAGTTTACTATACCCACAGCTTCCTGACAGGTCATTTTCATAGTGAAATATTACTGTTTGGTTACATATTTGTATATTTCAGTTGGTTACCAATTTCTTAACAAATCAATGCATGACAATGATCAATTCTAAAAAAAATAGTTATATCTGTATCTCAAAGCAAAAGATAGTACATAACAAACCACTTGCTTGGAGAATAGTCTTGCTGCTGTCCCACTGATTTCTATGGGACTGATGCATGCAATTTGTGAATTTCAGCTAAAATCTATGAGGGCATGCTATTCCTCAGGCCAGACTCTGATCAGTTAGCAGGCACATACTCTCAAGCAGGACAGAGAAAGCTTGTGCCCACTCTCCTTTCCCCAGAAGTTGGTTCTTCCAAATATGAAAGCTTTCTCTGCTTTCTCTCCTCTTCTGGCATCGAGGCAGAGACAATTACGGCCCCTAAACACAAAATACCTAGACAGACTTACCGAAGAGCTTGCTGGGAGTGTCCTCGTTGTCATTTGATTCCACAGGCTCAAGCTGGGACTTATCCAGCTCGTCGTCTGAAGCAGCTGTCTTGTCCTCACCTCTCAACTCTGCATTCATTTCACTCTGCACTGACAACAAGAGCTTACTGACTTGTCCAGTTATCATTGGATCCTAGGATGGGGGGAAAAAGAGGGGGAAAAGTGGTAGCTTTGATGTGCGTATTCTGTCTTGTGCGCTCTCTCTCTCTCTCTCTCCCTCCCTCCCTCCCTCCCTCTCTCTCTCTCTTATCTCTTGCTGCTCCTGCTGTTATTGCTAGCTGCAGTCAAGTGGAGAGCTATTACAGATCCAATGAGTTTTCCATTACTCCCCATCCTATTAAAGCTCAACTAGCATGTGAAAGATTCTGGATGCTTTGGAGAAAAACTTCAGTGAAAGCTACATAGCCAACCCAGTTTTAATTGTGAGATGCACTTCCTCTGAATGTTTTTTTACACTTCAGTCTTTAATGTAATGTGGTAAGAGGGAGGGAACTGCAAGCACTATGGTCAAGCAGTGCAATAAAAAAATGATAATACAGAAATGTCCTGGAACACTTGCTTAAAAAATTCACTTCTATAACATTAATCATAACAGAAGGAAAAACTACACAGTATAAATAACATTTCCAGAACATCCCATACCAATATTTTTAAAAATAAAACAGAAATGTTTCTTTTTTAAAAAATATTTTATTAATATTCCAAAGTTTAAAAACATAAAATAAAACTATATGCATTATCAACATCAAGACATCTTTTACATTTCCTTATTCTTTCTTTCATTTTATCACATATAACAAAACAAGAAGAAACATTCATGCATTATGTTTTGGGGATATTAGGCTTCAAAAGTCCCTAATCCCACACATATTGAACAGATATATATAAATAAAATAAGTATATTCACATTCTTAAAAAAAGAAGAAAAAACTTGCAATGGATACTTACTAAAGATTTGCAATCATTTTTGTTTAGACATTATAATTCCATCAAGCCTACACACACACACACACACACACACACACACACACAGAGTGTAGCAATATATGTATGTAGTCTTTAGATATTTCTTGATTATCAGAATATATTGAATCTTCTCAGAAGACTGAGGAGAGGGGAGGAACAATTTTAAGTTTCTTAACATCTGTCATTGGTTTTGCCATTAAATCAACCTGAGTGGGCAAGTAACCATCTCATGCAATTTCCCAACTATGTATTGTTAAATTCATGCCTAAATGGTTCTTATACACAGAACAGGTGATCAAGGTGCAAGTAGGTTGGTTAGCATGTTTCATCTGCCCATTTATACATTAGTCAGTGGTTGCCTAAAGGGTTTTTAATGTATTCATGTTTGAAAAGTGTATTTGATATGACACATGATAATCTATGAAAATGTTAATCAATACAAATAGTTTAAGATGTCATCAAATGCACTTCTTTGGTCAATACTCATATTGCCAAAAACAATGTCACTGTCACTAGGGTTTAATTTGCACAGCCTTAAGTATTGGACTCTGTGCATCAATGCACTCTTCTTCAAATACTGTAGGTAAACATATTTTCTCCCTATTTAAAGCTAAAGCACTTGTACATTTAGTTCAAGCCGAATCCTCCCTTTTGAATACGTTGATAGGTCCACTGGAGGGCAAAATTAATACTTAATTGAATCTCACAGTCATCAAAATAATCAATACTTTTTTATTATTTATTCTTTACAGTCTGTTGACTGTTTCAAATCTCAGAGGAAATGGGGTGGTAGGGAAGGATTCATGGCTTTGAAACACTGTCATTTAACAAGGTAATTTTCAGTGGGACATTAGGGGTTGTGAAACATAATAAAACAAAAATGGTGGCTTATAATAGAAAGAAAGAAAAGAATTATATTTCTGCCATCTAACAAAACAGGATAAATAAAAAAGAAGCAAGTGCAGGGAGAGAGAAAAGGAGGAGGGGAGGGAGGATTGGCTGCCTTTTGAAGGGTTTTATCATATCAAGAGCAGAGCTGAGCTTTCATAATGCTGACATTTCTCATCCTGACAATCCTAAACAAGTGGAAAGGATGAGATCGGAGATATCATCTTTCATCACATTCCCCAGCTTAAGAACCGACATGACAGCTTCTCTCCCCTTTACACTGTTAATTACTAAATAAAATACAACTCTCTGTCAGCATTAGATTATTGCAGATAGCAACCACTAACATTACTCCATGGTTGTTTTTCATATGGTTATTGTTTGGGGGCTTGCTTGTTTGTTTTTCTCTTAACTCCAATGATACTTACCCACAGTTTTCCAAGAAATAAATTAAGCTACTTTTGGCTTAAAGTACTTAAAATGTAACTTGTTCAATCATGGGAAAATCTGCAACATTTCTGGATGAAATGCTTAACTAATCCAGATGCATAAATTAGTTTGAATTTGGCAAATATTTGAAGGAAACTTGGATGAATATATATCTGGGCTTAACTTACTTTCTAGTAACAGTATCTGCTACATTCAATGTATATAGCTTATTATTCAAATAATTTATATTTTAGTATTCCTCTATGAAAATTGACATTTGTGTTACTTTTGCCGAGTTTCCAGTGGTGGGATTCAAATTTTTTTACTACCGGTTTTGTGGGCATGGCTTGGTGGGTGTGGCGTGGCATGGCGTGGCTTGGTGGGCATGGCAGGGGAAGGATACTGTAAAATCTCCATTCCCACCACACTCCACTAATCTGCTTCCCAGCTCCATTCTCCTGTGCAGGGCAACAAAAGAAGACCCAGCCAATCAGCTGGGACTCGGGAGGCAGAGAATAGATGTGGGCAGGGCCAATTAGAGGTATTTGCCAGTTCTCCAAACTACTCAAAATTTCCACTACCGGTTCTCCAGAACTGGCCAGAACCTGCTGAATACCACCTCTGCCAGTTCCAGTTTATTACTGTCAAAGACCAGTATAAGTAATGAACAAATCAGCAACAATTTAAGCCTGGGTTAAAATACATTTGTAAAATGACCTAACTAGTTTCTAATAAGTAAGATCCAGGATACATCTATGTTAAACCATACAGTAAACACTAAAACTATATTAAATAAATAATATATAAAATTACAACATGATAATAAGCAAATAAAATTTAAATCAGGAATAAAATACATTTCTAGAATGAGCTAACTGGCATCTAATGAGTAAGATACAGAATATAGTCCATATTAGATCATAATATAACACTAAAGTTATATTAGTGTGATTGCATCAAAATTACAGCAAAATATCTAAAACTATTAATATCTATGAAGTGATATCTAAAATATAGGAACATTATAATAACAAGCAATGTATTATGGGATTCTGGTCCATCAGGGTTTGATGGATCCTGTTCTGCTGCACAAAACCTAGTTACATGTGCTGTAATCAGAGTATTTCATCTATGACCAGGATCTGGGCATAACCTGAATCTAGATGAATAGGATATCAGCTATTGAGAGAAAGTATGAATCTGGTTCTGATGTCTCCCAAAGTCAGAATAATAAAATTGAAAGGAACCTTGGAGGACTTCTATTCCAACACCTACTCAAGCAGGAGACCCCATACTATTTCAGACAATGTCTAATCTTTTCTTTAAAATATCCAGTGATGGAGCACCCACAACTTCTGAGAGCAAGCCATCCCACTGATTAATTATTCTGTCAGGAAATTTCTCCTTATTTCAAAGTTATTTCTTCGATTACTTTCCATCCATTGCTTCTTGTTCTGCCTTCAGGTGCTTTGGAGAACAGATTGGCTCCCTCTTCTTTATGGCAGCTTCTTGGGTATTGAAAATCACTCCTACTCCTTCTTTTTATTAAACTGGACATATCCAATTCTTCACATGTTTTAGCCTTTAGCCCTAATAAATTTGTTGCTCTTCTCTGCACTCTGCACCAGTGGTGGGATTCAAATTTTTTTACTACCAGTTCTGTGGGCGTGGCTTGGTGGGTGTGGCAGGGGAAGGATACTGTAAAATCTCCAGTCAGAGGTGGTATTTGCCGGTTCTCCAAACTACTCAAAATTTCCGCTACCAGTTCATTGAATACCACCTCTGCTCTGCACTCTTCTAGAATCTTTTTATATTGTAGGGACCAAATTTGGATGCAATCTTCCAAGTTGTATACCAAGGCATTATTAAGTGGTACTAACACTAAAATTTTATGCCATCTTGATCTATCCCTCTGTTAATGCCTCCTAGAACTATGTTGGCTTTTTTGGCAGTTGCCACACACTGTGGGCTCATACTTAAGTGGTTGTTGTCCACTAGGATTCCAAGATCCCACTCACAATTACTACTGTTGAGCCATAGTCTGTAGTTTCTACCTCTTTGGAATCACAGGGGCAAACTTTTTCAGCCAATGGAAATGCACATGGCATTAGGCAAAACAGAAAGGTTTCTGATGATTCTTTATAGCTATATAAAGAGAGCAGACAGGAGTGATGTACTGGTGACAGGAAGATTGGGACTTTCTTTAGATCTGCTTGCTTCTCCTCCTCCTTTATCCTTTGCTTTAGGGTTTGTTTCACCTGATCATGTCCCATCTTGAGAACTGGAGGAAGGAAAGAGAGTAGCCTATCTATACAGGTGAAACTCAAAAAATTAGAATATCGTGCAAAAGTTCATTTATTTCCGTAATGCAACTTAAAAGGTGAAACTAATATATGAGATAGACTCATTACATGCAAAACAAGATAGTTCAAGCTGTGATTTGTCATAATTGTGATGATTATGGCTTACAGCTCATGAAAACCCCAAATCCACAATCTCAGAAAATTAGAATATTACATGCAATCAATAAAACAAGGATTGTACATAGAACAATATCGGACCTCTGAAAAGTAGAAGCATGCATATGTACTCAGTACTTGGTTTGGGCCCCTTTTGCAGCAATTACTGCCTCAATGTGGCGTGGCATGGAAGCTATCAGCCTGTGGCACTGCTGAGGTGTTATGGAAGACCAGGATGCTTCAATAGCGGCCTTCAGCTCTTCTGCATTGTTCAGTCTCATGTCTCTCATCTTTCTTATAATGCCCCATAGATTCTCTATGGGGTTCAGGTCAGGCGAGTTTGCTGGCCAATCAAGCACAGTAATCCCACGGTCATTGAACCAGGTTTTGGTGCTTTTGGCAGTGTGGGCAGGTGCCAAGTCCTGCTGCAAAATGAAGTCAGCATCCCCATAAAGCTCGCTCATGGAAGGAAGCATGAAGTGCTCCAAAATCTCCTGGTAGATGGCTTTGTTGACCCTGGATTTAATGAAGCACAGTGGACCAACACCAGCAGATGACATGGCTCCCCAAACCAACACAGACTGTGGAAACTTCACACTGTACTTCAAGCATCTTGCCGTCTGTGCCTCTCCATTCTTCCTCCAGTTTCTGGGTCCTTGGTTTCCAAATGAGATGCAAAAATTGCTCTCATCAGAAAAGAGGACTTTGGACCACTGAGCAACAGACCAGGTCTGTTTTTCTTTAGCCCAGGGAAGACGCTTCTGATGACATTTGAAGCCCATGTCCAGGATCCATCTGTGTGTGGTGGCTCTTGATGTACTGACTCCAGCCTCAGTCCACTCCTTGTGAAAGCCCCCAACACTTTTGAATGGCCTTTTCCTGACAATCCTCTCCAGGCTGCGGTCATCCCTGCTGCTTGTGCACCTTTTTCTTCCACATTTTTCCCTTCCACATAACTTTCTATTAATGTGCTTTGATACAGCACTTTGGAAACATCCAACTTCTTTTGCAATTACCTTTTGAGGCTTTCCCTCCTTATGGAGGATGTCAGTGATGGTTTTCTGCACAACGGTCAGGTCAGCAGTCTTTCCCATGATTGTGATTCCTACTGAACCAGACTGAGAGACCATTCAAAGGCTCAGGAACCTTTGCAGGTGTTATGGCTTGATTAGCTGATTAGAGTGGGACACTTTGAGCCTAGAATATTGAACCTTTTCACAATATTCTAATGTTCTGAAATTGTGGATTTGGGGTTTTCATGAGCTGTAAGCCATAATCATAACAATTATGACAAATCACGGCTTGAACTATCTTGTTTTGCATGTAATGAGTATCTCATATATTAGTTTTATCTTTTAAGTTGCATTATGGAAATAAATGAACTTTTGCACAATATTCTAATTTTTCGAGTTTTACCTGTAAAAGATTGAATTCAACAGCCTTGGTCTATGTGGATTGAAATTTCTCCTGACGGATTAATAGTGCTAAATTTTGAAGAAAAATGTTGAGCTTTTACCAAAAATTTATAGAAACTACACTCTTAATTCAACTTTTATTATAACTGTTTAATCATAGGTATGAGTTGAAACACAGCATGGAATCTGGAAAACTGCTCTGCTAAATTTGGATAGTAACCTTTCCAAACGACTGAAAAACAAAACTGATGATTAACCAAACTCCCACAAAGGACCAGTGACTAAGCCTGAAAGAGTTTAAGAGAGGCTGGAACATAATTGTCCTCCCTTGGACTGGAAAAATCTGAGGATGGCATTGACAGATCTTTGTCCAGTAACAGCAGTATATTCACAGTGGGCTTTACTTGAGTCAGTAGCATGCATGATTACTCTTAAAAACTTGAAACTACACACGTTTTCCATTTTATGTCATTTATGTTTCATGAACAAAGTTTCAGTAAAAACCATAATCTTGGTTTATTTCCAGGTTATCCCCATTGCAGTATATAGATACATTATAATGACAAGGAATGTATCCAACCCTTGGATAACTATTGCCAAAAGAAGAATTGGCACAGCTGGCACATTAACTGTAACTCTGAAAATCTGCTTCTCAATCTAGTGTCACCTAAATCCAGTGGCATTTGAGGTTCAAGAAGTACCCATACCTGCAGACCTAGTCTTTAAAAATCCAAGCAAATCTGGAAAGGACTGAACTTTAATTCCCTAGAACCTCTGGTCATGACCATAATCCGTTCCAGGACTTCAGTCACAATCCGATTTGGTCGTGACCAGAAGCAAGACTGACTGCACATGTGCATTAAAAAATGGTGCAGAAGGGAAATTGCCGTGGCTGTGTTTGATCACCATCCGAGGATGTGTTCGCGACCACCCGAGGATGTGTTCATGAAACATTTAGCAGATTGTTTTGGTCGGCACCCGATTTGGTCATGGTCAGAAACATTCATGACCCGAGGTTCCACTGTACCTTTCCTTTTAATCAGCAAGATATCCCTTTTTCTGGATTTAATTCCAGCTTGTTCTCTCTTATATCCAAAACATTTTCAAGCATCATTCAAGGATAATAATCATTTCCTTAGAATTGGAAGTAAAGCTGGGTATCAAATTTTCATTAATTGTACTTTAATCCAAAGATTTGAATATAGATTCTGAACAGCATCAATATGGAAAGCCGTATTATACCACAGATTATAGATTGAACTGTCAAACAGTAGTTCCCAGAAGACAAAACTACTGTAAAATTCTCCCTGTCATCTAACTCAGATGGGTACCATTAAAATACCATTAAGAGTACTCTTTCACTAAACAATAACAAAACGTTTCTTTTTTAAGGAACATATCTGTAATCATTAGGAGATTCATTGGATGTTCTAGTATTAAACTTTTGAACTAGATCTAAATTTCAGAAAATATTCATTGATCACTTTAATTGAGCATCATCAGAATTTAAGTAAAAAAGATATTAATTTCATGCTCAAGCTCATGGAGAAAACAAAACCCCAAATTTAAGAATCTTTCCTAAGTTACTATTTCTTCTCTCAGCAACAGTCTATAGAATGTTGCCTCTTCACTCACTTTCATGGCACTTGATGACTTTTATTCTGGTGTTTCTCTGGTGTAAAACTGCTGATGTTTGGTTTTTTAAAAAAATGTTTCACTTGAACCAATCTCCATCAATCAGCCATATTCTCCTGCTGTAGCATCTTACGCAAGAATCTGGTGTCTTCAACATTTTTCTTTTTCCAAACATCCCCTTGATGGTTTTGTTGAACAATTTATTTCATCATAGCTTCATAACTATGAATTAGCATTTGTCACTTATTGTCTAGAGAAATTTGTTCATAATTCTGTTCCATTTATGTTGGAATATAGATCCAAACTTAAAAAAAGTATTTGTCATGATTTTTGGAGTGTATATGCAATTTTTTACAGACTTATTTTCTTAATTTCAAACCACTGAAGACACCTCCCTCACTGATCCAAAACTAATAAGTTCATATATTCAAAGACACATTAAGAACTCAAGTTGAACAGAAATAAATCATAATTTCCTTATAGAAGAGGGTATGCTAGGGCAGTAATTCAATGTAACTAACATAACATTGAACTACGTAATGATTTATGTAACTAACTTCCAGGCTTTTTCTACCTATTTGCAGGGGTGGAATTCTACTGGTTCTATCCATTTCTATTTAACCCTTTGTTAACTTTCTAAGCAGTTTAGAGAACTGGTAGTTAGAAGCAATCTCAGTTTGTTTGTTTTTCACCCTTATTATATTCTTGGCAGACAGCCTAGACTTGCAGTCTCCGGAGCTTGTGAGGCTTGGCTTTCTTAAAGGGGAAGGGTTGTTTTAAGATTTTTATACTGCTGTTGGAAGGAAATACTTCCCTGGACAATCAGCACTTTGAAGAAATCATTGAATAATGAAGCAAAGCTTTTAGTAACAGGGAACCAAGATGAGTGACATTCAGCAAGGCTTCTTGGCTAGCTAGAAGGATTGACATTCAAACATGAGTTTACATACCCTTTCTGAGTTTTGGTCTAAAACTGGTTTTTGGTGAAGCTTAATTCTGTGCTTGGTGAAGTTTAATCCTGTGTTGATTGATGGGATAATTTTCCCTATTCAGCTTCAACAAGCAACAGCTGCTTGTTTAATTATTTGTATTGTGTTTCAATTTTTCTTGCCTCATGGTTTCTTTTTCTGTTTGGGGAGGGGGTCTTCCTCACTGCTTTAATACTATCTGGCACTGTCTTTTGGGGTATACTTCCAAGAGGCAGGATGCAAGCTTGGCACTGATTTTTTTTACTGCCTTCTGGGGGCATGTGACCTTTCCTTAAATCTGGGTGATTTCCTTAGGATATCTTATGAGGTGAGTGAGACCAGCTGGTATTTTTAAATGGTGCAAATGGATCTAAGAATTACTTTTCCTGGGTCTGCTTTTTCTGGAGAGCTTAAATAACCTCCCTGCTAAAGGGTTTCACTTTATGAGCAAGAGTTGGCTGTTTGATAGTTATCACTGCATTTTAAATATTTTCATTCCTCAAGGTGCTCTGGCACACTGCCTGATTTGTAACTCCGGCTTGCAGGTATTTTTAATCTAATGATTGGTATTAAGGGCAGCTTTTTGCAAGCAAAGAAGCTTTTTGTATTTTTGTACAGGTAATCCTTGACTTACAACAGTTCATTTAGTGACCATTCAAAGTTACAATAGCACTGAAAAAAGTGACATGACCATTTTTCACACTTATTACCATTGCAGCATAACTGCAACTGTTGTTCTTGGTTCTGATCTGGTTCAATAGCTTGTGATCCAAAGTAAAAAAGGATGTTGAGGAACAAAGAGTGAAAGGGTGCAGAAGTATTCATCCAGAATTGAAGGTTGGGCTCCTGGGGAGAAGGAGCATGTTTGAGACTGAAACTCATGTACTGTAGATACAAAAAGAAGCACTAATTGGGTCTAGGAAGGGTCACCAATCTGAAACGTTAAAGGCTGCATGATTCTGCAGCCCTCAGTAGGGTGGTTTCTTTCTTTCTTCTTTTCTTTTCTTTCTTTCTTTCTTTCTTTCTTTCTTCTTTTCTTTTTCTTTCTTGGCTGGCTATTTTATTCTTATTGCAGGTCCCGCCAGCCTGCCTTTGCCTGCCTGCCTGCCTGCCTGCCTGCCTGCCTGCCTGCCCTGCTATTCTTTCTTCTGGCTGTTCTTATTCTACAATACTGTAGAACTGGGGTTGCTCTCAGCAATTATTTATTATTAATTGCTAATTGTTATTTCTAATGTCCTCATTTGTTTCTGTTGATTGCATGTATTTTTAAAGACCCTGCACAAAGATTAAAAGCACAGTCCCTGCCTGCAGGCTTACTGAGAGGCAGAGTACAATAGAATAGCCAAATGAGAATCCCACCCTGGGTGTGTGTGTATGTGTTTAGGTGGGCTTCCTAGTTTAGAAGGAGAGAGGGAAGGAAGGGACAGAGAAGAGAGAAAGAGGGAGAGAGGGAGGGGGCAGAGATGGGGATACAGAAAAAGAGAGAGAAAGAGAGAGGGGGGAGAGAGAAAGGGAGAGAGAGAAGGAAGATACAAAGAAAGAAAAGAAAAAGAAAGTGAAAGAAAGAAAAAGGGAGAGAGAAAGAAAGTGAAAGGAAGAAGGGGAGATGGAAGGAAGGGGCAGAAAGAAAGGGAAAGAAAGAAAGAGAAAGGAAGAAAGAAAGAAAGAAAGAAAGAAAGAAAGAGGAGAGAAAATGAGATATATGAATGGACAGATAAATACATGAAGGAAGGAGGAGGAGAGAGAGAGAGAGAGAGAAAGGAGAGGAAGGAAGGACATAAACCCTGGCTTCAGAAGACTTTGAAGTTAACAGCACCTAGGGCTGGCCTGCAAGGGACTCAGAGTTATCATCCAACCCCTGCTCCAGCAGAGATCCCACAGAATCAAAGAACAGCAGGCTTAGTGTGTGTGTGTGTGTGTGTGGCTGTCAAAACATCAAAAACAGGCCAAGTAGCTCTGTGGAGGTCACGTAAATTACTTGCTAAGCAACTGGCCACAGAGGACCTGGTCATTGAGGACCACTTACATTTGGTTTGCCAGTCACATGCCACCTGCCTGGGCCTCACCCTGCCCTCTCCAGGGCTCCCCAAGTCTTAGAAACTGGCAAAACACTGCTAAGCAACTGGGCTGCAGGACCTGGTCATTAAGCAGTAGACCACTTACATTTGGTTTGCCAGTCACATGGCCACCTGGCCATGCCCACCCCAGTCACATGACCACCTAGCCATGCCCAGTCAGCAAGCCACTCCCACCCGTCACATGACCACCAAGCCACACCCACAAATTAGGCCACGCCCACAGAACTGTTGTTAAGAAATTTGAATCCCACCCCTGCCTATTTGATATGGCAGTGAATCAGTTCAATAGCAAATAATATCATGTTCAACTTTTGTTCAATAGCAAATAATATCATGTTCAACTTTTGGCCCAATACAGATCTCTAACCCTGTCTTTTGAGGTTAAAACTCTCTTATTTACTCTTTCTTTCTACCTCACGGATAACGGTAGCTGCATCTTCTTAAGAACTGTTTAATTAATAAACAAACTGTTTAATTAATAAACAAACCAACATATTTCTCCTTGTTACTATTATTTCTTATCTAAACACCTGTTTAAGATATATTTCACATATAATCAAAAAGATCTCTCCCTTGCATAAGTTCTTCTTCCTTTGTTCAGGTCTCCCCGACTAGTTTAATGTTTTCTTCAAAATTATCTTAATAATCTGTTTCTAAAGAACAAAATCTGAGCAATTTAAATCTTAATGCACATTCCCCCAAACTCTATTGCTTTACAGCATCAGCTGATACGACTGGATTCACTATTATTATAGTTTCTCCAAGGAATTCTCTAAAACTTACTGTCTTCAACTTATACTTTGATTCCTTCATGTAAATGGTTGTAGGATCCTGCAAAACTGCCAGTTTAAACTCAGGGGATTTCTAACATTTATATAAAAGTAATTCTATTGAAGAATAATCCTTCTCCTGCTCAATAACTTATCTTTCTCCTGCTCAATGACTTATCAACCTAACCAGCCTTTTATTCTTCTTAGCATATGTACTAGCAGCTTCTTTTAAAAAATCTAATTGAGCACTAATGCTACCTTCCAATCATAGGTTTTATGGTTCTTGAAACAGTATCGGAAGTATAATCTGATAAAGGTAGTATCTGCTTAATAGCATTTAAGCAATAATTTAATTCATCTAACTTTTATTTTTAGGGAACAAAACAGCTTTGTTATTTCTCCCTTTGGTTTAATTAAATGCTAACTGAGATTTACAATTCCTAAATATTTTAATAAAATTTTAGCTATTGCTTTTCTTCCTCATCTGTCTTTAAGTCAACACCTTTCTGCAAATGCTGCCCACTCCTCCATTCCTCACTCATTTGTTTGCTATTTATCTATTTGATACCATTCAATGAAATAATGCTACTATCATAAAATATAGATATATGGATATATCTATTCTTCCTATTGCTATATCTCACCTTCATTGTCTGTTCTTGTCATGCCCTTGGTAGAGTCGGATTCTGAGGGAGAGGAGGAACAGCTGACAGGGAGGAGGTGTGGCTCTGAGGTTGTGCAGGAGGCTGGGGAAGGGCAGAGGCCGGCTGCCCTTCCCCAGAGGAAGAACCATCCCCATCCCCTCTGCATCCTAGGACATGCAGGGAGGAATGGAGAAGGAAACAATGTGGTTTACGAAAGAGGAAGCGGCCATGATCCCCCTCATTGGTGGCAGCTGGGGAGAATAGTATATAAGAGAGACGGTTAAAACGCAGCATTGATGAAGCAAAGTTTTATTTTGGGGTGAAGTTATCTTGGTTAGCATCCTTCCAACAGATTCTAACCCTAACCCTAACCCTTGTTATCTCCTTGAATTTGGTAATTACTTATCCTGGTCCATTGTGGAAATTTCTTCATTGTAGTTTGTTTGGTTTTTTATTTCACCTCTATCTGCTCATTAAGTTTGGGCTGTATTGCTTTCATTTGAAGACTATTTTTGAGTAAATTTTATCTCCAACTGAGAATTATTGAACAATGGGGCCAAGCTGGAGGCATTAAAGGACAGTTCTATTTCACTATCAAATAGTACTGTCCTGCTTATATGTGTGTAGTATATATTAGGCAAAACAAATGATTCAATTCAATTTCCTACTTGCACCAGATGGCAGAAAAAACACGATTGCACTGGGAATGGAACAGGCTTCTTCCTCTGCCTCTCTTCTTATACCCCATTCTGTCCCAAGCCAACTACACTAAATTTAGAAAATGAATATTAGTGTTTGCAGAGGAATTAAGTCTCATCATCATCCAAATCAGTCCAGAATTCTCTTGAGGCACAGATAAACAGGTTCAAATTATCCTACTTCAGCTACATTATACAATGGCATAACTTTAGAGAGGTCTAATACTGAGAATGGTAGAAGGAAAGAAAAGATGATGAATCTTTCCTTTTGGAAAAGAAAATGGGTACATTGCAGAGGTGGTATTCAGCAAGTTCTGACCAGTTCTGGAGAACCGGTAGCAGAAATTTTGAGTAGTTTGGAGCACCGTCAAATACCACCTCTGACTGGACCCGCCCCCATCTATTCTCTGCCTCCCAAGTCCCAGCTAATCGGCTGGGTCTTCTTTAGTTGCCCTATACAGGAGAATGGAGCTAAAAAGCAGGTTAGAGGGGTGGGGAGGGAATGGGATTTTGCAGTAACCTTCCCTGAAGTGTGGTGGGAATGGAGATTTTGCAATATTCTTCCCCTGGAGTGGGATGGGAATGGAGATTTTACAGTATCCTTCCCCTGTCATGCCCACCAAGCCACGCCCACAGAACTGGTAATAAAAAATCCCACCACTGGTACATTGCTGGATGACCTGAAGGACCAGGATAAGGACAGATCATCATGGACCTTATTATATGATTGGTCACACATTCAGCCAGATATTTAGATTAAATTTGACATTTTTATTCACCTACTGCTTTCTTCTCAAGGACCTGAGATAGGCACATGGGTTAAAGGTCTGTTCACAGGTTACTGGATTGATTTGCTTAGTTACTGAGAAGTATTTTGGTTCTACTTTTTGGGGAGGTCTCACTGAATGTAAAAATTTGTTAGAAGTCACTCTTTCTGCAATTCTATCTTAAATATATGCTGTTTCTTGACTGCTCCAATTTGCATGGGTTTTCCCAGCTAGAGTCTCAGGAGGTCATTGGGAGGATTGGTATGGAGGAAGAAAGGCTTTTTTCAGTGTTTTTTGAGTTTATGCATGAACTCTTGATAGTTGCTCAACACTGGATCATTCCCCTTAATGAAAGCTATTGTCCTTTTAACTGCTGCTTCCTTCAGTAAACTCAGAACAGAAGTCAATTGGGAACAATCAGTGGAAAATTCTGTTAGTCTGCCTGCATAAGCATCTCATACTGAACAACAAAAGAACATAATTGATTTTGATCCCCTCCAAATGCCTGTGGCAAACTCTTACACATAAGCATTGGTTGAACTAATAACTGTTGTGCTTCCATGGGTTGATATAAATTCTACTCCAGTCATGCTGCATTAGTTGTATCATGGCATCCTGTAAGTTGATCATTTTTGCATCTACTTGCTGTTGGTGTTGTAACAACATGGCTGTCAGATGCTCAGTGTTCCTTGAAAATTGGAGACTATTCTTAAAGTTACTCTCTTTAGAAGAGAGTAGCATACTTAAAGATTGATGTCAGCACTCCTGGGTAAACCAAACAGGAAACACAATTTATTTATTTATTTATTTATTTATTTATTTATTTATAATTTAGTTTGTCAAGCATGTATGAGAAAACAAGTATAAGTATGAACATAACATATAAACATATAAGTATAAACAAGTAATGAGTATGAATATGATGCAGGAAATGATGGTCAAGACCCATGAACTAATAGCAAGAAACTATGATGACATGAAAACAGAGATGAGAACTGAAATAGGTGAAGTAAAAAATGAGATACAAAGTCTGAATACTAAGGTTAGAATGATGCAGGAAAAAGTGTTAAAAAACGAACAAATCAGAGAGAGGCAAGAACGGAGATGGTAGAGAAGAAACTATAAGATTCTGAACAGAACTGGAAAGAGCTCTACGGCGAATTATATGAATTGATGATGCATATGGAGTTAGAGAAGGCATCATTCCACCTCAGATTTCAAAATGTGGTGGAAGACAAAAAAGAAGATATACGCATAGTTATGATACATATGATAGTGGTGGCCCTACAGAAATCAAATGCGGAAGTTGAAAGTGAGGTAGACGAGATCTACAGAGTATATACTCACTATGCAAGAAAACATAGATTTCATGTCAGGCGAGGAAGTTAACACGAGACCTGCTCTATACTAAAACCAGGGATGATCCTCTTTTCTACAAAGATCATGAAGTGGTCACACTTAAACAAATACCTAGAATAGTTAGAGAGCAGAGAAGGGGCTACCAATTTCTATCTGTGCAACTTATCAGAAATGCTATACCATTTAGATGGCTTATACCAGAAGGGCTTTTGGTCTCATGACAAGATAAAATATATATAATAGATTCAATAGAAAAAACAAGGGAATTTTACGAATGTCATATAGGACCAGAGGAAAACAGATAGACTCACTCAAATATAAGGAATCAAGAGGAACAACTCTCCGAAAAAGAACTGGATTCACTTACTCAACCTCCAAATCTCAGTGAAGAAAAGAAAGACAATAAATTGAGAAGAAGAGACCCTAGAACCAGAAATGAAATGAAACATGCCCTCCATAACCAATGATAATGATAAAGAAATTACCTTATTTTCAGTTAATATTAATGGTTTAAATTCATCTTTAAAAAGAAAACAAACTTTTGAGAAACTTAAAAAGTAAAATGATAATCTGTATCCAAGAAGTGTTATTTATATATCTTTTAAGAAATATAGATCTGGGGAAAATGTATTCGGCATTAGCAAATAAAAAAAGGGGGGAGGTATGGTGATATATATAAAGGATTGGCTGCAACATAAACAAATATATAAAGACCAAGAAGGAAGAATGTTATTTATAGAAATATTTATAAATCAGAAAAAAATGCTATTAGTTACAATTTATGCCCCAAATACCAATCAGAGAGTTTTTTATAATAAGATTTTTATAATAAATAATAGAATTTGAATATGATAATATATGCATTGTAGGGGACTTCAGTTCAGTTCTGGACAAAGATAAAGACTATAGAAGTGAAGGAAAAAAAAGGAAAGGAGAACTCACCCCACGTCTTTTCAAAATATCGTAAGAGAGTTTAATCTGAAAGACGTGTGGAAAGAAATAAATCCGAATAAAAAACAATATACCTTTTTGTCAAATCCCCAAAAATCATGGTCTAGAATAGACCAGGTATGGATGGGCCCCGGGCTAATGGAAAATACTGAAAAGGTTGAGATTGGGACAAACATATGGGCAGACCATAACCCCATATGAATTCAATGGAAAGGAAAAAGGAAATTAGGAAGGTGGACATTCAATAATGCTATATTAAGAGATAAAGCATATACTGAAATGATAAGGAAGGAACTAAGTATATTTTTTGAAATAAACAAAAGAGAACAGACTTCTCTACAAAATCTTTGGGATACGACCAAAGCTTATGTGAGAGGTTTAACTATGGCATACAATATTAAAAAGAATAAAGAAACAAGATATCAACAAGGCTTATTGAGGGAGAAATTGAAAGAATTAGAAATAAGTAGACAAAAAGATTTGAATAATCCAACTATTAAGAAAGAAATTGAACTAATAAAACATAAAATAAATTTAAGTACACAGGAAGATATGGTCCGGAAAATTAAATTGGCAAAACAAAATTACTTTGAAAATGCAAACAAGCCTGGAAGATGGTTAGCTCACAAAATTAAAAAAGAGCAGGAAAAAAGAACGATTATAGCCCTTCAAGATCAGGAAGGGAAATTATATACACAACCCCCAAAAAAGAAAGAAATAGTAAAGGAATTTTTTACAAAATTATATAAACAAGAGGAAATATCAGAAAAATGTATTGACCAATATTTGAATGAAAAGAATTTACCAGAAATCTTGGATGAAGAGAAACAACATCTCAACAATAAAATTACTATAGAAGAGATTAGAAAGGCAATTGGAATACAAAAAGTAAATAAGACCCCTGGACCAGATGGAATTCCTTCAGAATTCTACAAGGAATTCCAAGAAATATTAGAGGAGATACTGGTCGATCTGTACAATGAGGCGTTGGAGAGTGCTAGGGTGCCCAAAACATGGCTGGAAGCATATATCACACTCATATACAAAGAACAATCAGACACCGCAAAAATACAAAACTACAGACCAATATCACTATTAAATGTGACTATAGAATAATGGCTTCAATTTTGGTGGAAAGACTAAAAAGAGTATTAAATAGAATAATCCACACAGATCAGAATGGCTTCCTGCCTCATAGGCAGATAAAAACAAACACAAGAACAATCATGGACATATTAGAATACTATGAGGTGCATACAACTAGACCAGTGGCACTGATTTTCCTAGACGCCCAGAAAGCATTCGATAATTTGAACTGGAATTTTCTCACAAAACAATTAACAGGTATGAAATTTGATAAAAATTTTACAGGATTTATTAAAACAATATACAAGACCCAAGCTGCAAAGATATTACTAAATGGGGAAAGTACAGATGATGTAATGATAAACAAAGGAGTTAGGCAAGGATTTCCCTTAGCTCCATTACTGTATATATTGGCAGAAAAAATTCTTCTAACACAAATCAGGCAAAACCAAGAAATTAGAAGATTAAAAGTTAAAAAAAGAGGCGTATAAACTTCAGGCTTTTGCCGATGATATGGTATTCATAATAGAAGAACCAGTACAGACTAGCCCCATATTATTAGGAGAAATAGAGGGTTAAAAATTAATAAAGATAAGACAAAAATTTTGACAAAAAACTGCACAAAGGAACATAAGGAAGAATTAATTAACACATTAGGTATCCAGATAGTTAGTAAAGTAAAATATCTAGGGATTTGGTTGACAGCCAGGTGTTCAACGATAAGGAAAGATAACTATGATAAATTAATATTAAAAATAATTAAGGATCTAGATAATTGGGCAAAATTACAGTTGTCACTATTGGGATGCATTTCAACAATAAAAATGAACATTTTACCGAAATGGTTGTTCCTATTCCAAACTATGCCAGTCAAGTTGGAGAAGAATTTTTTTGTAGATTTAAATAAATATATTTCAAAATTTATATGGCAGAAGAAAAAATCTAGAGTTAAATTTAAATTATTGCAGGATGCCAGGAAAAAAAGGAAGATTTGGACTTTCAGATTTTGAAATTTATTAACAAGGCGGCTATGGTAAATTGGCTTAGGGATTGGGCTAAATTAGAAAATAGGAGATTATTAATATTAGAGGGTTTTGATCTCCAACTTGGCTGGCATGCCTTTATGTGGGATGAAAAATTCAAACAGCATTCTTATTTTAGAAGGCACCATGTAAGGAATGTACTATCTAATGTTTGGGAAAAGATCAAAAAGAATCATTATCTAAAGGTTCCAATGTGGTTATCTACCCTAGAAGCAGTTACGCACCCAAATGTAATGGATTATGATAATATACTTAGATATAAAGATTTATTGTATGAGACAGGAGAGCTCAAGAATAGGAATCAAATACAAGGAAAAGAGATATCATGGTGGTCCTTTCTACAAATTCAAACCCATTACAAAAAAAAGACAGAGAACAATTTGGCTTCAATATGACTTTCCAAGAATTTGATAAAATATGGTTAGGAGAAGAAAAGAAAGCAATTAGCAAAATATATAGATACCTCTTGGATTATAAATTAAAAGGAGAGCTGGTTACAGACTCCATGATAATATGGGCTAAAAATGTGGGCCATAACATTGATTTAGATAAATGGGAACACATGTGGCAAATAAACTATAAATTGACTTTGTCTGTAGCCTATAAAGAAAATTGATATAAAATGATCTACCATTGGCATCTACCCCCGGCTAGATTGGCGAAGATGTATTCTAATTTACCACCTAACTGTTGGAAATGCAACTATCCACAAGGAACGTATTTTCACATGTGGTGGACTTGCCCATTTGCCCAGAAATATTGGAAGAACATAAAGAATTGGATACTAAATATGACAAAACAAAACTTAAAATTAGAACCTGAAATATTTCTTTTAAGGTATGATAAATTTAAAGATGGGGAAAAAAATTACTACTAAATTTTGCATATTATAACTGCAGCCAGGATAGCCTATGCACAAAATTGGAAATCGACATCTGTCCCTTCGGATGACATGGTAATCAAAAAAATTCATGAATGTGCCGAAATGGACAGTTTAACTAAGATATTAAAAAATAAACAAGATAGTGAATATTATGAAATATGGAATATATGGTATAAGTGGATAAAAGAAATGTAACTTATGACATTTTGACAAGACAAGGAAGAGTTAGAAGACATGTAACTGATGGTAAATGGTATAGAGAAGCTAAAATGTTAAAAGAACGAAGAAGTTATTTTAATAAGGTAGATCACGTTAAAGTATAGGATGAAGATTTTAACCATTGTTCAAATAGGTTGTAAAATGTATTTATGTATATATATATTTGTGTTGGTTTGTTTGTGTGTTTTAAATTTCTGTTAAATAAACAATTTTATTAAAAAAAAATGAGTATGAATAAATGGGAACAGTAGGACAGGGACAGTAGACATGCTTATGCACACCCCCTTACAGACCTCTTAGGAATGGAGTGAGGTCCATGGTAGACAGTTTAAAGTTTTGGGGGTTTGAGGATGTAACAACAGTCAGGTATGAGTTCCAGGCATTGACCACTCTGTTGCTGAAGTAGTATTTTCTGCAATCAAGTTTGAGTTTGTATCTATTGTTTGCCCATGTGTTATTATAGTTGACAGGTAGGATGTTGTAGCAGACAATTTTGTGTACTAAGCTTAGGTCAGACCGTAGGCAGTGTAGTCCTAAGTTGTCTAGGTCCAAAATTTCAAGCCTGGTGGCATAAGGTATTCTATTGTGAGCTGAGGAGTGGAGTACTCTTCTCATGAAATACCTCTGGACTCGTTCAATTATATTAATGTCCATTATACAGTGTCGATTCCAGGCAGATGAGCTTTATTCAAGAATTGGTCTGGCAAAGGTTTTGTATGTCCTGGTTTGCAGTTCAATGTTACCGGAGAAGAAGCTTTGCAAAATTAGGTTAACAATTCTTAATGCCTTTTTGGCAATGCTGTTAAAGTGAGCTCTGGGGCTTAGATCTTTGTAATTTGTAATTTGATGTAATTTGATCAATTACATGAATTATTATACTTTATTGTAAGGCTAAATTAACAGAATTTGGAAAGTCCAAAGGCACAAACTTCCTACCATTTTCAACTGTTTAAACCATTAGGGTATGCCCTTTCTAAATTTCACCCTCTAATCATTAAGCCACTAAATGTTTCTGCTGTCTTGTCTGATTGTTTCCTAGTCAGCTCTCTTCCTCCCTTTCCCCAAGGTCATTCATATATTCCACTACAGTACCTCACTCTTTTCAGAAATAGCTTCAAAGCCAACTTGTTCCTCAGTCACCAAAGATCATAAAGAGACAAATATAAGAGCATCAGAATAATGATTCCTATATTTTTGTCAGAATTTCAAAGCTGTTAGGCTGAAATCTTTTGTTCTCTATAATTTAACCACTATTCAACCATTTACTATGTATACAGTATAGTAGTAACTGTGAAAGGGATCTTGGAGTCCTAGTGGACAATCATTTAAATATGAGCCAGCAGTGTGCAGCAGCTGCCAAAAAAGCCAACATAGTCCTAGGCTGCATAAACAGAAGGATAGAATCAAGATCACATGAAGTGTTAATACCACTTTATAATGCTTTGATAAGGCCACGCTTGGAATACTGCATCCAGTTTTGGTCGTCACAATGTAAAAAAGATGTTGAGACTTTAGAAAGGGTGCAGAAAAGTGCAAAAAAATGATTAGAGGACTGGAGGCTAAAACGGTTACTGGAATTGGGTTTGACAGAAGTACTAGGAGTGACATGATAACAGTGTTCCAATACCTCAGGAGCTGCCACAAAGAAGAGGGAGTCAAGCTATTCTCCAAAGCACCTGAGGGCAGGACAAGAAGCAATGGGTGGAAACTAATCAAGGAGAGAAGCAACCTAGAACTAAGGAGAAATTTCCTGACAGAACAATTAATCAGTGGAAGAACTTACCTCCAGAAATTGTAAATGCTTCAACACTGGAAGTTTTTAAGAAAAGATTGGATAACCATTTGTCTGAAATGCTATAGGGCCATGATGGCAAACCTATGTCATGCATGCCACAGGTGGCACGCAGAGCCATTTGTGTGGGCACACGAGCCCCAGCCAAACTTACCTGCACTGTGCATGCACACATCTCCCAGCTGATTTTTGGCCCATTTGAGGCCATTTTTGCCCTCCTGGAGGCTCAAGGGTAGGCTCTGCAGCCTCGGGAAGCCGAAAAATGGGCCTTCCAGAAATACCGGAAGTGCTGAAACGGGCCCATTTTTCAGCCTCCTGAGGCTGCAGAGTATATACAATATTCTGAATATATATATATATACAATATTCTGAATAGAATATATACAATATTCTGATCAGAAAATAATTTGGTAAATTAATCAAAACAAAAACATGTAACTTCCTTTTTCCCCCAGTGTTGTTTCATCTGCAATAAACTGCAGCTGCATAAATTGCTCAACTTTATGATTCAGAAATAACAAGGGCAACTTTCCTAGATGATACAAGAAAAAGGACTTATTTGGTTTTCATGAAAAAAGCAAACAATACTGTCAATTAATGTGGATTGCTTTGATAATGTCATATTTTGGTTTTAAAAGTGTGAAGAGAGGCACTCTCATATTTGTTTTTACAAATCATTTATCTATCAATCTCAACTAAGTAGATCTGACCTATGTCTAGGCATTTAATTTATCTACAGTGAAGAAAAACCATTTGGAAGAATGATTCTAATCTTCATGCCACTAAAGCCTATAGCAGCATTTTCTCTGTGTAAAAAGTGCAGGATTGCACTTAACAGCATTGTGCACTGTTTTTGTTGTTTTAATATAGGTTTCCATCAAGTTTCATAAAAGCAAACATCCAATACACAGAGATCTGAGCATCCCATCACTACCAAGCATACAATATGCAACTTGCACTATACCCTGTAATAGCCTTTCATTCAAAGCACTTTTATCAAAAGAACAGAAGTCACTTTTCTTTCGTCGTTCATTGGCTCATCCACTGGCTGGCTGCTAGGCACTATTCATGTAATTTACATTGTATACAGAACTCAAGCATCTGCAAAATGGGTTGTAGAAGATATGTATAATTTGATTCTCAAAAACAAAAAATTGAACCTTTCTGTAAGATTCCTTTCACACCTGCAAAAATCAGAAAGTATCATTCAGGATCACATTTGGCATTGGATAACTTCTACTGTATTCTCTCTTACACAGGATATTCCCTGCCTAAAACATTTTACAAAAAAGAAAAAAAACACCAATGAGTTTTTTAAATTGAAATCCTGAATATATTAACTTGGGGGAATATTTTGACCTCAGTGAAGCATAGTTTTAGATCTCTAATCAGTATGTTAATGATCAGTATGTTGATGTTTCTTTTTTTTCTTATTTGTATCCATTTCATGTATTCATAACCTTGTTTATACTTATATATGTTATCTAACAATCATTTGACAAAATAAAATAAATAAATAAATGATGCTCAAATTTACATTTCCATACCTGGTGACCTGAGTTATGCTGGCGCTATCCTCTAATGATTCCTGGAAACTATCAGAGCCCAGACTATGATTGAACCCTAGCAGGAGTTGTTCTGACCTAGGCTTCCCAAGATCATGAAGCAGACTCCTTGTCCTGATAAAACCCCTTTTATTTAAGTTAAAGGGAATTCCTCTCCAGCAAAGTCCTGGCAAACAGTCTTTCATGAGATTTCACAACCACAGACCTTTATCAGACTTGAAGAGTTGCTGGGCCGATATCTTCCAAACGCCATGCTATAGCAGCAATTACTTGGCAACAAGTCAGGAACAGATCTTCACCCTAATGAATTGAACTAATTGTCTCCTGCAAACACCACTCCCCTCTTTATTCCCTATGGGAGGTGCCATTCACCTTCCACCTGAGCCTTTACTCCTGAGTCAACCCTTGTTCCTTAACTGTTCCCTTTTCCTGGAAGTTCTGCATATGCGCACACTGGGAACAGGCTCCAGCTGTTCTTCTGCCCCACTGATCTCTGACTCTGAAGGCAGCTGATAACTGTCAGACGGCCCTGGCCCCATCTCTGCTCTGATGCAGAGCACTCGTCAGAGTCTTCCCCAGACTCCAGGACTGGCCCATGTTCCTCCCCAACCTCCTCACTGTCTGAGTCTGCCACCAGTCCCGCTGGCCACTGGCAGGCCACAACAGGATTGAGTAAGTTTTGGGTACATGGAACTTCAAGATCTGGGTCTTTGACATTTTTAGTTCTGGATGGGGGTTGCACTAACCTGTTCAGACCCAGTTCACAACATAGTGGTTCTCTTGAACTCATGACTCCTGCTTGAAGAGCAGGTGGCAAATATGGCTGAGAGCCTTTGCACAAAGATCTATATACCAATTGCAGCCTTTTCTGGATTAAGACTCTCTGCGTTCAGTCACTCAAGCACTAATCAAGATTACTGCAACATACTCTATATGAAGCTACCTCTGAAATGCATGTAGCAGGGGGAGGGGAATAAGAGGAGATGTTTTTTGGCAGGAAGAGAAGACAGAGGAAATGTGAGAGGAGGAAGGAAGTTTTTTTCTGGGGGGAAAAGCTGGAAGGTAAGGATAGGGAGGGATGCCTGGGGAAAAGGAAGTCTGAGAGGATCGGAAAAGAGGTTTAAGAGGGAAATGGAGAAAGAGGCCAGGGGAAAGGGAGAGAGAGTGAAGGCAATAGTGAGGATAATAGAGGGTTCTGTGGGGCAAGCCTGAGGAGAGAAGGGGATAAGATAAGAGACTTCTGTGAGGTAAGCCTGAAAGAAGGGGGATAGGATAAGAGAGGCTTCTGGGGAGCAATCCTGAGAGAGAGAAGGGGATAGGATAGGCTTTGGTGGGGCAAGCAGAGGAATACACAAAGGAGCAGAGGCAGTGGAAGAAAAACCCAGTAGATCATTCAAGAGAGGGAGAGAAGGACAGAGAAAGGAAGGAAGGAAAGCCGACCAGCCACATGACTACCATCTCGTCACATGACCCGCCTGCTGGGAAAAGACTGGCCGTCACCTCACCATGTGACCTGCCTGAGAGGAGACTGACCACCATGACATTACATGACCCAGGCCAGTAGAGGTACCCAAGCGAGGGACCAGTGTGGACCAGTGGCCATACATAAGGGTCTCCAGCAGCCCTTATAGAGGTAGCACTACAAGTGGGGGCTCATTTGGGATTTCCTTCTGGCCTTTCTCCATAGAGGGGGTCCCATCCAGAGACATGAGCCAAGTGAACAAAATGGACTCCAGTGCCATCACTAAGTGGTGTGAGAAAACTAGAACTGTGATATAGAGACAAGTTTAGCAATTGACAAACCTGGGGATGCTTGCTTACAACAGCAAATTCTACAGACGGTGAGGGCCTGTGTCCCAGACCAGAGAAGATGCATTGTAGATATGAAACTCTTCTCACTCTTATGTGCTATTGGAGTGGAAGATGAGGATCCCAGAGTGCCTTGGGGTTGAAAGCCTTCAATTAACTGAAGACATAAGGCCAAGGGTGATACACCCAACCACACAGGCTATGCCTTCAGCAAAGACATTGGGCCCCCAAGAGGAGATACACATGTAGTGCCCAGCAACAGGTTTTGGAGACTCCCAGGATCACCCAAACACCGACTGTCAGACCAGATGCTGCATCTCTTATTATCAAGATTCCTAAACAATTGGTGACCCCTTCTCCAAGAGTGCCAGTACAAGAGGAAGCATCTACACTAGGGCTCTCTTGGAATCAGTGCAAAAGTTACTGTCAGAAAAGTTACTAACACACCCCTGAACAAAAGTACTTTGAGGCATGTGGTCTCCTCAAAGAACATTTTATTAGGGTATGTCATATTGGCACGATGCTGGTGAAAACTGGATCTAAAATTCCTACCCATTTTCCCCCTAATTAAAAGTAAAAGTTTGACACTTCCTCAGAGGCATCAGCCACATGATCAAATCAGCACATAGTCCAAACGTGGGATGACCTCAGTCTCCACTTCCCAACCACCTGCACTTTCCCAGGGGAAAGAATGTTGTTTTAATAATAACACCCTAGCTATCTCTACACCAGCTCCTTATCCCTCATCTTCAGTCTGTGTCAGCCCTGATGTTTTGAAGAAAGGAAAAAACCCAGTAGAATAGGAAAATGGCCACAGTCTAGCCAGCTTCAGGGTTGACAGGCTACCCCCTGTCAGTTAAAGATATCAGAGTATATTCATTAACTGGCAAAAACATGGTTAACGAAGTCAGCAAGTGGCAACAGACCAGCCAGTGGGAGCTGACAGCCTGGGTGTGGTTTGGCTCTGTGAGCTTTGCTGAGAATTGACAGAGAAACTAACTTGCTTGCTTGCTGAAATTGAGCTCTACTCTGAATAGGAGCTGTGATATGTCTGCTTCTGTTTGTGTTTGCTTGTAACCTTTCCACATTGGAAGAAACTACTGGTATTGTAGATTTACTTATTTTATATAAAAGGAAGTTAATGAATCCTGCTGAGTCAGTCATCTGTGTGTTTTCTGGATTTGAATTTTGCTGCAAAATCTTATCAGGTTATGGGCCCAGCCAAAACCAAAACACACATAAAGACTGAATTGCAAACAAGCTGAGAGAGATTGTCTGTGCTTAAAAGGAGAAAGAAGACAGAGAGAAAAGCTTTGCAGGATGGCTAAGACAATTAAGGAGCCCCCTCTGCCTCATTTGGGTCAGAAGAATTATATTATTTGGGCTGCAAAGATGGAATGTTTCCTAAAAGCTAAGGAACTGTGGAATATTGTGGAAAACCCACTCCAAGCGCCCTTAACTTCTGCAGATCAGAGGCAATATGACAAAGCAATGGCTTATATCACATTTGTTAGAGTTTACAGCGTAAATTCAAATCCAGAAAATACACAGATGACTGATTCAGCAAGATGATTAACTTCTTTATAAACATAATAATATATAAAGTTTACAATACCATTAGTAGATTCTTTCAATGTAACATAAGCAAAAACACAAGCAGCAGCTCAGAGGGCTTAGAACAGAACAGTCAGTTTCAGTTTCAATTCTCAGCAAAGCAAACAGAATCAAACCACACCCAGGCTGTCAGCTCCCATTGGCTGGTCTGTTGCCATGCTTACTCACTTGCTGACTTTGCTAATCATGTCTCTGCCAGAGCAGGAATTGAGTTTGGAAGCTCTTAAAGCCAGGGGTGGGATTCAAATTTCTTAACAACTGGTTCTGTGGGCATGCCCTAATTTGTGGGTGTGGCTTGGTAGTCATGTGACTGGCTGGACATGGCTTGCTGGCAGGGCATGGCTTGATGGTCATGTGACCGGCTGGGTGTGACTTGGTGGTCATGTGACTGGGTGGGTCAAAAAATAGAAACTCACTTTAACAATGCTCTTGGAGCAGGAGATTGGACTAGATGACCTCCGAGGTCCCTTCCAGCCCTGGACTGCTGTGCTGTTTCAAAGCATCCTCTGAAGCTGTGTCTAGTGCCAGGGTTTGTGGTCCTTTCTTCCTCTCCTTTTTCTTTCCCTCCTTCCCTCCCTCCCTCCCTCCCTTTATCCATCCATGCATTCATACATACATATCTCATTCACATTCCTTTCCCTTCCCTCTTTCTCCCTTCCTTCCTTCCTTCCCTCCCTTTCTTTCTCCCATCCCTCCCTCTTTCTTTTTCTTCTTCCTTTTAAGAGAAAGAAAGAAAGAAAGAAAGAAAGAAAGAAAGAAAGAAAGAAAGAAAGCTACCATGCATTTGTAAATGGTAAGTGTTTCATAAAGCACAAAGGCAAAGTATTTGCAAAGGGCATAAAGCAAGATAACCTATATCAGGGGTGGGATTCTACCAGTTCACACCTATTCGCTAGAACAGGTTGTTAACATTCTAAGCAGTTCGGAGAACCGGTTGTTAGAAGAAATTACTGGCCTAATCTTGTAAGGAAGGCAGGAATGAAACATTCTGGTGTTGCTTACAGAAACTGCCTCTCCATTAACCCTTATTACATTCTTGGCAGGATTAGACTTCCTGTCTCAGGAACATCTCTGGAGTTTTTTCCCCCTCCTTTGCTGGTACTTTGCTTGTGTGGAGTGACCATTCAAAGTTACAATGGCATGGAAAAAAGTGACTTATGACCATTTTTCACACTTATGACTGTTGCAGCTTCCCCACAGTCATGAAAGGCCAGGCGAGGAGATGCGTGCATCAATGTGAGTGATATTGAGTGGGCCACACCCAGCCAATAACATGACCACCAAGCCACGCCCACCACCTAAGCCACTCCCACAGAACCAGTTGTTAAAAATTTGAATCCCACCCCTGGGTAACACACTGATGTCTCTAATTCCAAAAGATGACTTTTCCTGCAAATCCTGCTTTATTTCTATCAATTTTGCCCTGGTGAGGTGGTTTTCTGAAAAATTCTCAAGGTATTTAATAAGAAAGACATCTTAATTCAGAAGATGTTCATCTCTCACTTTTGGTGACTATATTAATCCTAGTAATATTTGTAGTAGAGACAAAGGAACTTAGCTTCTTTACAGAGTTGGGCATATTTAACATAAGAACCTACAGTCTCCACAGAGGTGGTATTCACCAGTTCTAGAGAATGGGTAGCAGAAATTTTGAGTAGTTCGGAATACCACCTCTGACTGGACCTGCCCCTATCTATTCTCTGCCTCCCAAGTCCCAGCTGATCAGCTGGGTCTTCTTTTGTTATCCTGCACAGGAGAACCGAGCTGGAAATCAGGTTAGTGGGGTGGGGAGAGAATGGGGATTTTACAGTATCCTTCCCCTGCCACGCCCACCAAGCCATGCCATGCCCACAGAACTGGTAGTAAAATTTTTTGAATCCCACCACTGACCTATATGTGTTGCAGGGACAAAATGTTCAGTGTGCACAAACATTTGGCAATATGGCAGAGCATGATTCATGTGTTCATCTTTTGCATTGTAAGCTTGGCCATGCCAGCTTTAAAGTTATTCAAAAGATGGAACAATATGCAGAAGGGTTGCATGTAAAGGGATGTAAGGCATATTTGGATTGTGCAGTATGCAAATCATCAAAGTCCAAGACATTCCCAGTGAGCAAAAGTAGCACAAGGCAGACAACAAGAGCTCTAGAGAAGGTACATGCAGATTTAGTTGGGCCAATGCAAGCCAGTTTGGGGGGAGCTAAGTATGCACTGGTCATTGTAGATGACTATAATAGATTTGGGTTCTGCTATTTACTAAAGAGGTGCTACAGAAATTTAAACAATGGGTAAGCTTTGTAGAAAGAAGGCATAAACAACAGGTATGTCAGCTGCAAACTGACAGAGGTTCAGAATTCATGTCAACAAGTTTTCAACAGTGGTTGGGACAGTTAGGAATAAAACACAGATGCACAAATCCTTATACAGCAGCTGAGAATGGTGTTGCTGAGAGACGGAATGGAGTCTTACAAACCATGAAGGATGCACTGCTGGCAGATTCTGATCTGAGCAGGTCATATTGGGTTGAAGCCATATTGACTACTAATTATTTAATTAATAGGTTGTGGAGTTCCTCCATTAATGATACTCCATACGCAGTGCTATATGGGAGAACCATCTCTGGCACATTTAAGAATGTTTGGAAGCAATGTGTGGGTGCATATTACAAAAGCAATTAGAAGAAAGGGACAACCAAAGGCTAGAAAGCTCAAGTTGATAGGCTATGAGCCAGGCTCAAAGAGCTATCACTTTAGCAATGGGAGCAAAAGAATAGTGATTTCAAGGTCTGCTACCTTTGCAGAGCAAAATTGGAACAGAATTGATGGAAATTTCTGCAATGATCGTGATGGTGATTCACTTAGTGACAGTAACTCAGTGATGATGTCAGCATTCAGGGAGGAGAAGCTGAACAATATATGAAGCAAGAGAAGGTTGAAACACAAGAACAGTCAATGACATGCAGGTCAGTGTGGAACAAGGGGATTCCACCTGACAGGTATTCTGCTAGTAAAGTTAAAGCATGTAATGTATGATATGAGCAAGGAACTATAAGGAAGTATTGGCATTACCTAAAATTGAACAAATAAAATGGAAAGAATCCATGGACAACGAAATGAAATCCATGGGAGACCATGAAGTGTTCACATCTATTTATTTATTTATTTATTTTTGAACTTGTATGCCGCCCCATCTCCGAAGACTCGGGGCAGCTCACAACTAAAAACAGGAACAATAAATACTTAAAAAGAATTAAACTAATTTTACAAGCCCAAAAATTACAAAAACTAAAATTTACAATAGTTAAAAATTAAGAAACCTATCCCCCCCCGCCAGGGAGGGGTCACAGCTCAGGTTGGTCAAACAACCAGGTCTTTAAATCATGGCGGAAGGTGCGGAGGTCAGGGTATGACTTTGCCACAGGGTAGTAAAGCTGTAGGGTATACAAGAAGAAAGTACTGTCCAATAATGAGATACAATATAAAGCAAGGTTAGTGGCACAAGGGTTTTCACAGATTAAAAATGTGCACTATGATGAGGTATTTGCGCCAATTGTAAAAAGTGAAAGCATCAGGCTGGCATTAGCATTGGCAGCAGCACATAGCCATAAAATTGCATTCCTCGATGCAGAATTAGAGGAAGAAATTTACATGGTTCAAGCACCAAGGTATGAAAGTAAAAGGCCTAACATGGTGTATAAATTGAACAAGGCTGAAGCAGTCAGCCAGGAATTGGAATATATCTAGATAAGATATTGAAAGGTCTTGGGTTCAAGAGTTGCAAGGCTGATGATTGCAAAGGTGGTTTTAACTGGAAAGTTGAAAGATGGGGATTGTCAACTATTAGCATTTGTGGATGATCTTTGTTTCATTGCAAATGATATAGCACAGGTAAACAAATTTGCTAATACACTGGAGAAGAAATTTGAACTAAAGAATTTGGGAGAAATACAAAATTATCTGACACAGCTTGTGCAGTAAGCATTCTAAGTCGCACAGCAGAATTCACTACTGCACCAACCCAATTGCGTTGGATAGGTATAAAAGGGAGTTCTCAGGTATTTGAAGGGAACTATGAATGTGGGTCTTCAAATACAGGTATCTGAAGAATATAAAGTTAATTGGATTTATGTCTCTTCCAGTTATGAAGGGAGGAGTATCAGAGTATATTCATTAAGTGGCAGAGACATGGTTAACAAAGTCAGCAAGTGAGTAAGCATGGCAACAGACCAGCCAATGGGAGCTGACAGCCTGGGTGTGGTTTGGCTCTGAATGCTTTGCTGAGAATTGACAGAGAAACTAACTTGCTTGCTTGCTGAAATTGAGCTCTGCTCTGAACTGGAGCTGTAACATGTCTGCTTCTGTTTGTGTTTGCTTGTAACCTTTCCACATTGGAAGAATTTGAATTTGAATTTGAATTGATTTGTCAATCTCTTACAAGATAATAGGTATAAGTATAAACATGAGTAAAAAAATACAGGAAATAGGTTCAAATAAATGGGGACAATAGGACAGGGACGGTAGGTACTATTGTGCACTTATGCACGCTCCTTACAGACCTCTTAGGAATGGGGTGAGGTCAATAGTGGATAGTTTGAGGTTAAAGGAGTGGGGGTTAGAGGATGTAACAACAGAGTCAGGTAGTGCATTCCAGGCATTGACCACTCTGTTGCTGAAGTTGTACTTTCTGCAGTCAAGTTTGGAGTGGTTTACATTGAGTTTGTATCTGTTGTGTGCTCTTGTATTGTTCTGGTTGAAGCTGAAGTAGTCATTGACTAGTAGAACATTGTAGCAGATAATTTTGTGTACTACACTTAAGTCCAACCATAGGCGACATCATTCAAGGTGTCCAAGCCCAAAATTTCAAGCCTAGTGATATAGGGTATTCTGTTGTGATCAGATATATAGTGCAGATTCCAGACTGATGAGCTGTATTTGAGTATTGGTCTAGCAAAAGTTTTGTATGCTCTAGTTAGCAATTCAATATTTCCAGAGGAGAAGCTTCATAAGGTTAAATTTACAACTCTTAATGCCTTTTGGGCAATGCTGTTACAGTGAGCTCTAGTGCTTAGGTCATTTGATATGAGTACTCCAAGGTCCTTGACAGAGTGAGGATTGTCAACGAGGCCACATCCGCCTAGCTTGTATTTGGTGTACTTGAAGATGGTGGTGGCAGTAGCGGCAGCGTGAGGAGCTCCAGCGGTCATGGGCAGTGCCAGGTGACAAGCCCGCTAATCCCTGTAGAAAGCCTGATGCCCAAGACTGGCCAGCAAGCTAGAAAAGAGCTCCATTCCTTGGTAAGCGGTCAATTCAAAAGTACTCAGCAATCTCCGATTCCTTCCATCCTTGGCCAGCACGCCAGTAAAGAGCTCATTCCTCAGAAAGCACTCAATTCAAAAGTGCTCTATTCAAAAGCACTCAATGATCTGCGATTCCTCCCATCCTTACTAGAAGGTAAGACGGTGGGGCTCGCCAGCACCGGGGGCTCAACGATCATCCTTGCAGGGTGGTGAGATGGTAAGATTCATCCCATCCTTGAGGGGCAGTGAGCACCAGGAGCTGTGTGTCGGTCTTCAGACTTTGCAGCCAGGGTGTGAAGCAGACTGCTCCCCCTGCCATCCCTCCTTCCCTCTTCACCATCTCCATCAAAAAAAGAGGGAAAAGTAAAAGGAATATTGCTAATCTGGACTCCTTCATTAAAAGGACAGTAAATTTGGACTCTTAATAAGTAGGGAAGTATTGTTATATCTGAACTCCTGTGAAAATTGGAAGCAATTTTATTTCCTGTGATAGAAGCAGAAGCATATTAAAGCCAGGAGTGAATGCTTAATACAAATCTGAGTCTACACAGTAAAAATATAAACTGTTCGAATTGCCAGTGCAAGACTATCTACATGCCTCTTTCTCTTAAAAGCAATAAACTTTGAAAGTGTATTTAAATTGACTGGGAGGGGGCCAGAAATCCCATTCCTCAAGGGAAAAAAACAAAAAGTTTCCTGTTGCCTCCCTGTGAATTATTCTGCTTGTTTCTGCTGAATCAAAGTCTGCTTGCAAAAGGGAGAGAATTAAAGTGAAATCATCTAATCTTTCCCCAGACCTCAAAGACAGAAGAATGGTTGGTTTACTCTGTTCTCCAACAGGAAGTAACCAATAAAAAAAGTTTCTTGCATTCCTTCACCCCCATTGAAACCATCTGCCTGCGAGCTCCAAAGTCATTAATCTTTTCTTTGAGAGGAAGAAACTGGCTGTGATTCCCCCCTTTTTGATGACAAAATGCAAATCCAGCCAACACTTTAAATCAGCCATCTCCATAGAAACTGGCTGTGTTTTCCCCCTAAAGAGGGAATTCCAACATTCAACCAGTGATTTAAAAAAGCATTTTTAAAATTCTACCTCATTACCTATATCAATGATTAGATGATCAATTTCTAAAAATAATTAATTTATCAATTGTTTAATTGATTTATTGTTTTAATTGATCAGTGTGGTTAGAGTATTTAGTGCAAATAGTGTGATTACTGATTAATGTAAAAATCAGGATTAATGTAATTTAACTGATTAGTAAAATTAGTGATTTAGTTAATTCAATTGAATAGTGTATTTAACGATTAGTGTAATTAATTAATTAGGCTGATTGTTGCTTAGCATAATTATTTGACTAGAGAGATTATTGTAATTGATTAATTGGTGTGATATTGGCTATATTGATTACCCAAAATTGTTTCATTAAGCAATTTAATCAACGTACTATCTCAACAAACCCACCATGCCAGTAAAAAAATGCAATACCAAACCACAACCTAAAGAAAAAAAATCCCCACCAATGGATTATAATGCACATGCTTTATATGCTTTGAAACTCTAGAAGTTAATGAAAATTCCATCAAATGTTTTCGATGTGAAAAATACACTCATCATGACTGCCTGGAATTACCCAAGCAAATGATTCAATTCCTAGAAACATCCAATCATGCATTTCCATATTTCTGCCCATCATGGAAACCCAAACTGGACAAACATATAGCCCTGTTTGAAAGAGTTGACTCCATAGAAACATGAATATCATCCACTGACACCATAGTAGCATACCTGGACACTTTAAATGAAAGATTAACTACCCTTGAAAAAAAAAGACACAACACAAAAACCTGAACATCCAATAGCTACAAACCAACAACTGCAACCTAATCCACAAAAAACCATAAATCCAACAAATAATGATATCCCAATCCTCGTCAGAGAAGCTGTCGAGCAGGAATGAAAGCATCCTAACGCCATCTTATTTGGTCTAGAGGACATCAATAACAATGATGATATCACAATTGTCCGCAACATCATCAGTGACTATCAACCATCAACCATCTCCCCTGATGAAATACTTGACATTTCCCGCATTGGCCCAGAGCTCAAAAACAGAGATGGCTCTGTGGCCCCATGCTTCTGCAGAGTCATTTGCAAAAATGAATTAAGCAAATGTAAATTCATTTATACTATAAATTCACTTGTGAAAGAAAAACACCAACCATAAAAACCGCCGATCTCGCCCTGACCTAACCATACAGCAACCCTGCTCCCATATATTCAGCACTGAATTCAAAAATCGTCTAGACTAGTGGTTCCCAAAGTGGGCAGTACCGCCCCGGGGGGCAGTGGGATGCCTTAGGGGGGAGCTAAGAGGCAAGGGGGTTGGCAGGGGGCATTTGAAGTGCCAGCCCTGAAGGTTCACTCATTGACTGTAGCACCGCTCCAGAGCTGGCACCTCCAATGCAGAAGCGGTGGCACATTATGTGCCGCTGCGGCCGTGTTCAACACCCCCCTTCTGCCTCTTAGCGCCCTTCTGCCAGCCCCCTTGGGGATGCTAAGAGGCAGCAGGGGGGCGTTCAAGGTGACAGCCGGCCCAGCAGGTTCACCCATTGACTAGCACCGGTCCGGAGCCGGCACCTCCAACATTACATGCCAGCGCGGCCGCGTTAGACACACCGCCCCCCTGCCACCTCTTAGCACCTCTGCTGGCCCCCTTGGGGACACTAAAGGTGGCAGGGGGCGTTTGAAGTGCTGGCCCTGCAGGTTCATCCATTGACTGTAGTAACGCTCCAGAGCTGGCGCCTCCAATGCAGAACTGGTGGCATGTTATGTGCTGCCACGGCCGTGTTTGATGTGCTGTCCCCCTGCCACCTCTTAGCACCCCTCTGCTGGCCCTCTTGGGGACACTAAGAGGCGGCAAGGGGGTGTTCAAGGCACCAGCCCTGCAGGTTCATCCATTGACTGTAGTAACACTCTGGAGCCAGCCCCTCCAATGCGGAAGCGGTGGCACATTATGTACCGCTGCAGCCACGTTCAATGCACTGCCCCCCTGCCATCTCTTAACGTCTCCAAGGGGGCCAGCAGAGGGGCACTAAGAGGTGGCAGCGTGCAGGTTCACCCATTGAGGTGCTACAGTCAATGGGTGAACCTGCAGGTCTGGCACCTTAAACGTCCCCCTGCTGCCTCTTAGCATCCCTAAGGGGGGCAGCAGAGGGGTACTAAGAGACAGCAGGGGTGTGGTGCATTGAACACGGCCACAGTGGCACATAACATGCCACTGCTTCTGCATTGGAGTCGCTGGCTCCGGAGAGATGCTAGTCAATGGGTGAACCTGCAGGGCTGGCTGGCACCTCGAATGCCCTCCTGCCGCCTCTTAGTGCCCCTCTGCCGGCCCCCTTAGGGATGCTAAGAGGCAGCAGGGGGGCGTTCGAGGCGCTGGCCCTGCAGGCTCACCCCATTGACTGTTGTACCACACCAGAACCAGCACCTCGAATGTGGCAGCCCATTGGGGAAAGCTGCCGCCACTGCTTTCCCAAAGTGCCGCCGCTGTAGCATTCTGTCTGCCTGTCTGTCTGTCTGTCCGTCCGTCCATCCATCCATCCATCCATCCAAAAGGTCTGTCTGTTTGCCTGCCTGCCTATCTACCAACCTGTCTTTCTGTCTACCTACCTACCTATCTACCAATATAGATCTATCTACCTATCTACCTATCCATCCATCCAAAAGGTCTGTCTGTCTTCCTGCCTGCCTGCCTGCCTGCCTACCTACCTATCTATCTACCTACCTACCTACCTACCTACCAATATATCTATCTGCCTGCCAGCCAGCCTGTCTGTCTCTCTCTCTCTCTCTCTGTCTCTCTGTCTCTCTCTCTCTCTATCCATCCATCCATCCATGTTCGAAGTGCCGGCCCTGCAGGCACATTGGGAAAGTACAGCAAAGCCAGTCTAGGAGGGAGGGAAGGAGGGAGGGAAGGAGGGAGGGAGAGAAAGAGAGAGAGAGAGACCTGATGCATCAGATTGAATGAGGCCTAATTTAGACTGAGGCCCTTTTCCACATTGAAACATCTTTGCCAGCACATTGAAATCTCTTTGGCTTCTATTAAAGGTTTTGTGCACAAAACATGGTCAAGACTATCAGGAAGCTCTCACATTTTTTTTGAAGCTTGGACCAGATCTCCACCCTAAAAATTATTTTTCCCCAATGTATTACAGTGCCAATTCTGAAGAAGGCAAAACTAAAATGTACTGGTACATTACAAAGAGAACACACACACACACACACACACACACTCCTTCTAACCCTGCTACAGCAGGTGATTGGACTAGAATAGATATCTCATTATCTTTCTCCTCCCTCCCTCCCGCCTTCTTTATTTCTTTTTCTTTCTGTCCCTTTTCTCTTTTCTTTCTCTCTTTCTCTCTCTCTTTTCTCTCTCTCTTTCCCTCTCTCAGGCTCACCACTTTAGATCAGGGGTCGTCAAACTTTTGGACCTCAGGGACTACCAAACTCATAATTTTAAACCCCGGAGACAAGTAATATGAATTTTGACTGACAGTGGCTTTCTGGCATTGGTGGGAGAGATAGAGAGAGAGATCTGATCCAACCTCTCTCTCTCTCTCTCTCTCTCACACACACACACACAGGCAGGGGTGGGATTTAGACCCCTAATCTAAAGCTGTCAAAACTCCAAAAACAGATCAAGTAGCTTGCGGGGGGGCAGTCATAAATTAGAATACTTGCTAACAACCGGCCATTAAGTGAGGACCACTTGTATTTGGCTTGCCAGTCACCTGGCCATGCCCACCCAGTCACATGACCAGCAACCCACACCCATCCAGTCACATGACCAGCAAGCCACACCCTCAAATTAGGCTATGCCCACAGAAATTTGAATCCCACCCCTGGGTGGGGGGCACCGAGGATGAGTTTGTACCACCAAGGGGGTGGTGGACTTAAAAAGTTTGGGAACCACTGGTCTAGACAAAGAAGAAAAGGACCTGTACGTTGACTACTGTGCAGACTGTATCAAAAGTAAGTCACACAACCCACAACCCAGCATCCAACCCTACATCAACTAATCCACCACCACCCCAGACTAGGCACGCATGACCTCAACTACCTCAATTCAAACTACAACTGGCCTTACATGCAAGCTATTCAATGCAAGAAGCCTTGTGAATAAAATACCTGAATTTCTCTTCTTACTAAATACAGCTAAATTCAACATCATATTTGTCTGTGAAACATGCCTCAACGCATCTCTCCCTGACTCCATTACCTCAGTAAGAGACTATCATGTTTACCAATCAGATCGTGAAATCCATAGAGGAGGTGGTGTTGCTATCTTCTATAAAAAGTCCTTACATCTAAAAAACATCCAAGTTACCCAAGAGCTTGCTCTTCCTGAGACCATCATCTGTGAACTGACCTTAAATATCACATTTCGGTTCTTACTGTGTTATAGAGCCCCTGATTATGACATCGAACATGTAAACAAGCTAAATACACTACTAACATGGGCAGCATCCTGCACACACACTTTTATCTTTCTTGGTGACTTCAATCTACCTCATATTAACTGGACCCTAAATGAATGTAATACTGAATCCATACATGCAACCTTCTACAATGCTGTAACAAATCTGGGACTGGAACAACTAGTAACCAGCAATATTAGACTGAACAACTGCCTTGATCTCATCTTCTGCAATAGTTTGAATTCAATTTACAGAATACAAATTAAAGAACCCTTTTCCAACAGTGACCACAACATGATTGACTTTTGTTTTAACACATGTCCACACAAAAATCATCACGACAGAATCCCCAATTATAACTTCAAAAAAGGCAACTATGATCTTATAATCAACTATCTCTCTTCCCTAGATTGGCAACTTCTATTCACTGGGTGCAATACTGTTGAAGACCATTACAACATATTCTTACTAGAAGTCAAAAGAGTCATCAAACTATATGTACCAATAACAGCTCCCAAAACCAGGAAAACAGATTACCCATAACAATAAGGAAGCTTCAATCCAAAAAGAGATCACTTTGGTGAAAAAACAAATCTGGTCACATTGCCAACTTTAAAAGCTGATACAAAAATTTATGCCACCAGATAAAAACCGAATGCACTAATTATCACATTAAACAAGAGGAAAACCTTCTATGCACAAATTCCACCTGTGCTTTCTACAATTTTGTAAACAACAAACTAAAAGACTCAAGTTCATCCCACCCTTGAAAGGACCTAATGGCAAAGACTGCAATGACGACACCATCAAAGCCAACCTCTTTAACACATTGTTTGGCTCAGCATTTGTAAACAGCAATGGATCAAGCCCAGTACTTCCTAGTCGAATTACAGACAATTACAATGATCTAATACTGACAGATACTCTGTAATACTTTACAGAAGACATTGTTGAAAAAGCACTATGCAATCTAAAACCATCCCTATCTATTGGACTGGACTGAATATGTGCCTACTTCTTAAAAATGCTATCCACTGGATAAGAGACTGGATTAAATTGGGAAATAAAAGAATTCTAACATTAGAAGGTTATGACCTACAGACAGGGTGGCACTCATTTTTCTGGAATTTGACCAATAAAAAACAGATGTATTTTACTAGACACATAGTTCGCAAATCACTGATTAAAAATTGGGCTGATATTAGGAAGAAATATTACACTAAAATTCCAAGATGGTTCTCAATGATGGAGGCAATGTTTCATCCCAACACAATGGACCTGAATAAAAAACTTAAATACTATCAAATTTTAGACAGTGAGGGAAGATTAAAAACGAGACAGGAATTGGAAGCACAAGGAATAATGATAGATAATTGGGCCTATTTACAAATTAAAATGAGGTATAACAAAGATATAAAGGATTATGGAATTGAGACAAAAAACATACAATTGGATAAATTACTTCTGGGTTCAAAGGAAAAATTGATATCTAAATTATATAATTTTTTATTAGAACAGGAAATGATAGGGCAACTAGTGAAGGGACCAATGATGGCATGGGAAAAAAATATTGGACAGAGTATAGATCTGAACGATTGGGAAGAAATTTGGCAGAAAAATTTGTCATATACAAAATCGGTGGCATACAAGGAAAACCAATATCAAATGATGTATAGGTGACATTTGGCACCTTCTAGATTAGCGAAGCTATTTCCAGCAGCAAATCCAAATTGTTGGAAGTATAAAGATAAAATTGGTACGTATTTCCATCTTTGGTGGACATGCCCTAAAATAAAGAAATATTGGATAGAAATAAAAAAAAATGGATAGAGGAAATTACAAAATGTGAGCTGGAGTGGAGACCGGAGCTGTTCCTTCTGGGAATGATTAAAAGAAATTACCTCCCCCCCCAAAGACAAATACTTGATTATGCACTTACTAACAGCCGCACGAGTCTCGTTAGCACAGAAATGGAAGAACCCACTATACCACCTTTACATATTATTATTCGGAAAACATATGAATGTATGGCAATGGAGAGACTAACACTTAAATTAAATGAAAAGGAGGATTCAGAGCCCTATAAGATATGGGATAAGTGGTACAACTGGGTGGAACAAAATGCAAAAAGAACAGTGAAGAAAAAAAAAAGGAATTTAGGAAACACAGGATATTTAAGTGGAGGCAAAGATGCTATAGATAATACACTTCAACATACAGTGAATATGAAGGTTAAATAATTAAAGCTACAACCTAAGCCAAATGAATAGGAAAAACTGGTAATTAACATATTTAGATATAATCTATTTTTATGGTAAAAGTGTATATCCAGTTTGAGATCCAAACTAAATGAAGAAAGCGCTTGGTGCATTGTTTTGTATTTGTGTTATGTGTATTTGTATGTTCGTGTGTTTTTAATATTCTGTAAATAAAGCTTTTTAAAATTAAAAAAAAGAATCTCTTCAGTGTCTCAAACATCCACTGACACTCTAAAATCCAGCTTAGGAGTTGGCTGGGCCATGGCTTTTGCGGGTCCCCTTTCATTTTCAACAACTCAGTGATTGGCAGAGCAATCTCAGCGAAGGAGAGAATAAACAGTCTATAAAAGTTGGGCAACCCTAAGAAGCCCTAGATCTGCTTAAGTGTGCAAGGGGGTTGCCAGTCCAGCACTGCTTTAACCTTTTCTGGATCCATTTGTACTCCTTCATTGGCAGCCCAGATAGTCTATAACTGTCTTGTGGAACTCACACTTCGACAGCTTTGCATTCAGCTTTGCCACTAGTAGCTTTTTCAATACTTGGTGTACTAGTTTCACATGCTTCTCTAAGGTTTCACTGAAGATGAGAATGTCACCAGGTAGAAGAGAACTCCTTTATAAAGGTTCTCATGCAGCACCTCATTAATTAGTTGCATGAATACAGTGGGATCTCCTTGGAGCTCAAAAGGCATCACTTTGAATTAGAAGCTGCCCAGTGGGCAATTGAAAGCTGTTTTCTATTCATCTCCTTCTTTACATCCAACAGTAGGTTTCCACAGGTCTACTGGTGAAACCTTCCCCTTGGCTAAGTGGACCAGCATGTCCTTCATTAAGGGCAGCGGATACATGTTTTCTATGCATAATGTGCTTAAAATCAACGCAGAGCCCCATCGACCCATCTTTTTTCTCTTAAAGAGGACTGGGGTGGCTAGCCTGGACTTGGATGGTTGTATGAACCCCCAGACTAGGTTAGTGTCAATGTACTCTCTTAGTTCTGCCATTTCCTTGGGAGTCAAGGAGTACATTTTTGGTTTGGGCAGCTTGGCCCCAGGTGTGATGACCCAGGGTGGGATACAAAATAAACACAGTCACAAAAAAACAGGTGAAGCCCCTTTTATTCCTTCACTTTGCTTCCAAGCTCCAAATATCCTTGACTGGAGACAAAAAACTCCCATGCAAGCAGTTACAAGAAGGAGGAAATGCCATTTAAATTATAAAGAGTAAAAAACACAAACCAGGTAAGATAAGGGCTTGAAGACGTCCGCAGATATCAGAACACACACTGGGAAGGACGCCAAACTCAGAGAGGAACAATAAACTAGAGATATTTCCACACTTTGTTTCCAGCACTCGCCTGTACGCATGTCCGTCCTCTTATCTAATTGTCACAGCTGCAGCCCATGAAGAGGATCAAGGCCCTCTCCTCCCCAGTAGACCACGTCTCTCCCTTATCCTCTTCTCCCTGCATGCCCAAGGATGGAGAGGGGATGGGCCTGGGTCCTCCTCTGACTGCTCAGCTGGCCTCTGCCCTTCTCCAGTCTCCTCCACAACCTCCGGAGCCACACTTCCACTCCCTGTCAGCTGTTCCTCCTCTCCCTCAGAGTCAGTCTCCACCAGGGGCATGACACTAGGCACAAACTCTACGATGCAATCTGTGGGTCAATGGGGGGGCAATATTGCATTCTTCCTTGCTAAACACTTCTGCCAGGTCTTGGTATTCTCTGGGGATCTGGGGTATCCCAGGGTGTGGATCTGAGGCAGCATCAGCAGCTATTTCATTCTGCCTAGTCCCATTCAGGTGCTGGGAGGAGGGTTTGGGCCAACTGCTAGCATTAGTTTTCTGTAGTCATCCTCCCAGGAAATGGTGGGGCACATTTATTCAGCCATGCCAAATCTAGGATGACAGCCTTGGTCATTTTCAGCACCACCACGAATCAAATAAGTTCCCAGTGGTGGCCCATCTCCAGCCACCACTGGGAACTTATAAATAGTCTGTAACTAGCATGGCTGGGATTCCCCTTTTCAGTGACACATCAAGCTGTTCAAATCAGTGACCCATCAACCTGTATGGGGTTTTCTAGGGGATTCATCTTTATGTCTAGTTTGGTGATAGTGGGGATCAGGCAGCGGGTACATTCCATGTCTTTGATGGCCTCTATTTTGCCCCGGACTCCATTTTAGCACCACAAGCTTGGACTTAATAGTGAAGGGGTGGATGGCTTCACTTACCATCAGGTCATCCTCACTGTTGTCACTGTCACCAATCAGTGGCCGCGGGTTCCAAGGGACCAGAGTTCCCCCCTCTCCTTGAGGGGGAGGGGAGACCTCAATGGCTTGGCAGGCAAACTTCTTCCTCTCAGTGGCTTTCCAGGGTGGCTTCTTTGGCTTAGCTGGGGCTGGAACCTTTGCCTGTGGGACAGGAGCTGGGGCCAAGCATTCAGATGCTCAATGATCCTGTTGCTCGCACGGGAAACATTTGATTGCTGCCATGGAAGGTCCCCTCAGTTTTCCTCAGTCTGGTGGGTGATGGGCTGTTGGCTGAGCTGTCTTCTAGGCTTCCTCTCCACTGTCTCCCCCTTTGGTTGGCAGAGCTCAAGTTCCATCACTATGGCCATCCAGTATGAATTGTAGATGTGGTCAGGAACTTCCCGGCAGAGGCAGATCTTGAGCAGCTCTTTGTCCAGACCCTCTTTGAAGTAATGTCCTAAAGGCATTCAGGTCAGTCCCACAGCTTTCCAGCCATCCTTCAGAACTCCTAGACATATTCTTTGGCTGGCTGGCCCTTTTGTTTGAGTTTTTTAATTTCTGCTTCTGTTTCTTGGTCTTGGGCCACATTCTTGAATTTGCTCCTTAACAGCTGCAAAAATTCATCAATGTTCCACAGGTGTGGGGTGCCTTCATCATGTAGTTGAGTCACCCATTCCATGGCCTCCCCTTCCAAGTTATCACTGGTGATGGTGACTATCTCTTGGTTGCTATGGTAGTCATTCCAATACCAGACGACACGTGCCCACACTCACTTCAGGTAGAAGGCTAGCTTGTTTGGAGTTCCATCAAACCTGGCCCAGAACCATGGCAGGACCTCCAGCAGGACCAGAGAGGGAAGACCCATCGGTGGCACCCTGGAGGGACTGGGTGCCATTGGGTTTGCACCCGGACCCATCCCTGCCCTGGGTAATAGGCTTAACCAGGTGGTACTTGATCATGAGGAGGAAGCTGGGGTTGCCCAGGTGAGCTAGCTGGGGTCTGACTCTTCAGCGGACTTCATTGTCTTCCCAGGATTGAGTGCACAGAACAGGATGGTGGAGGGCTAGTTGCTTGGATCCCTCCCACGGTTGACTGTCTGGCAAGGGAGAATTTGCTCCATCCCAAGCTGCGCTATACTTAGAGGCAGAGAACTCACAACAGCAACAGAGTTCTTCTATGGCAGGCTGGTCCAAAGGTTGGGTGCCCACCTGGCACTTGACATCTGCCACCATTGCCACCACTCACAGTGTCTCCAATGGGGTCAGTAGGCTCTGGCATGGACCACAACAAAATCCACAAATGCCTGCAGCCTCTTCAGTCTTCTTCTCCATTTCCCCTGAGTCTTCCTACTGCCCGGGTAGACCAGGTAAGCAGCTGGGGCTCAGGACCCCGGAACAGCAGCTCCTATGGAGCTCAGAATTTAGTAAATCCAGTTTAATGTCAGGGTCCCAACTAACACCACCCCCCAAACAAAATAACTCCAAGGCATGAGGTCTCCTCAAAGAACATTTTATTAGGGCATCTCATGTTGGCATGATGATAGTGAAAACCAGATCTAAAGTTCCCACCAGTTTTTCCCCTAATTAAAAGTCTGTCATTTCCCTAGAGGGGCATCAGTCTCATGGTCCAATCAACACACAGTCCAGACATGGGATGACCTCAATCTCCACCTCCCAACCACCTGCACACCTTGTTCCCAGGGGGAAAATGTTGTTTTGGTTATAGCACCCCAGCTATCTCTACACTCCCCTCCGTACCCCTCAACTCCAGTCAGTACTGAAGCTTTGAAGAAAGGAAAAACCCCGGTAGAATAGGAAGATGGCCACCATCTAACTAGCTTCAGGTTTGACAGTGATATTACAGTACCAGGATTTCCATGACAGACACTTGAAGCACATACTCATACAAAAGTTAGGTGATTTAAAGATTTGGGGCATTGGAGCATATGCTAGATGAATAGGTATCTACCTATTCATCTAGCATTTGGGCCTCCAGTTGTTGGATACGCTGAAACCTTCAACACCCTGGCCATTGTCTGTACCCTATCCCTGGGAGCTAGCCAGGGGTCCCTGGTTGTGGGGACTAATACCAACTTAGTTAGACATCTGCTCATCCTGATTGTCCCAGCAACAGATGACTTGGTGAAGGAGGATGTTCATCCTACACTGCAGACAGTATACTGACACCTGATGCAAGAGCAACAGGCCCCTGCAGAAGGTATGGAATGACTGTGGAAAATGGACTGGGTGGAGAGAGTAATACAACCAGGGGAGGTAGCGTGTCTATGGGCCTCTGTCAGATTGGACTAAGAGGAGCCTGGGCCCTACCTCATTCTTGAATCTAACCCCAGAAGACAGAACATTGGAGTGAAGGTAATCCCAGAGGTGGTCTTCATAAAGGCCTTGTGGCAGGCCAAAGTATGGATCTTGGTCAGGGTCCGGAATGCAGAAACATTTGGACCACACATCTGGACCAGGGTAAAGCAATAGACACAATTTATATAGACTTCTGCAAAGCCTTTGATTCAGTGGTGCATGACAAACTACTGCTGAAACTTAGTTCTTACAGCATCTCCAGACACCTGCACAAGTGGATAGTTATGTTCCTGTCAAACAGGCAACAAATGGTCAAAACAGGGAAGGCCCTATCAAATCCGGGTCCAGGTCCGGGTACAGCACAGAGACGGCATTGGTCGCGCTGGTGGATGATCTCTGGAGGGTTCGGGACAGGGGCTATTCCTCTGTCTTAGTCCTATTAGACTTCTCAGCGGCTTTTGATACCATCAACCACGGTATCCTGTTGCGACGCCTCCAGGGGTTGGGTGGGGGGCACTGTTTTTCGGTAGTTCTCCTACTTCTCGGGGCATTCGCAATCAGTGTTGGCAGGAGGGCAGAGGTTGGCTCCATAGCCCCTTGCTTGCAGGGTGGCCCAGGGGTCGGTCCTCTCTCCCCTCTTGTTCAACATCTATATGAAGCCGCTGGGCAAGATCATCCTTGGCTTTTGGGTGAGGTATCATCAGTATGCTGATGATACCCAGCTTTTCATCTCCACCCCAAACCAACTCAGTGATGCCCTCCCTGTGATGTCCCGTTGCCTGGAAGCGGTGCGGATCTGGATGGGGAGGAACAGGCTCCAGCTCAACCCAGCCAAGTCCGAGTGGCTATGCATACTGGCATCTTGGATGATCCAGGATATTCCATCTTTAGACATGGGGGGAGAGGTGTTGCCCCCCGTGGAAAGGGTCTGCAACTTGGGGGTCCTCCTGGATACACGGCTCAGTTTGGAGGAGCAGGTGGGAGCTGTGACCAGGGGGGGAATTCACCCAGGTTCACCTGGTGTGCCAGTTGCACCCCTACCTGGACCAAGATGCATTACCCATGGTCACTCATGTGCTTGTTATGTCCCGGATCGACTACTGCAATGGTCTCTATATGGGCTGCCCTTGCAGACCACGCAGAGGCTTCAACTGGTACAGAATGCGGCCGTGCGGGTTGTCATGATACTCCCATGTTACACCCCTCCTGTGCAAGCTGCATTGGTTACCAGTTGCCCTTCGCGTGAGATTCAAGGCGCTGGTTCTTACCTATAAAGCTCTACATGGCTTAGGGCCGGGGTACTTGTGAGAACGTCTCCTGCCAGCATCGAATATCCATCGCCCAGTGCGCGCCCACAGACAGGGCCTCCTTGGGGTACCATTGGCCAAACAATGTCGGCTGGTGGTCCCTAGGGGTAGGGCCTTCTCTGTGGGGGCCCCCACTTTATGGAACCAGCTTCCCCTGGGGCTACGATTGGCCCCCGACCTCTGCTCCTTCCACCGTGGTCTAAAGACCTGGTTATTTGAACAATCTGGCCTGGACTGAGGGGGGGAGGCTTGGTTTTAAATGTCTTGTGATGGGGTTTTAATACTATTTGGTCGAATTGTGTTTAATAATCTTTTAACTTCTTTTAACTTTTGTATTGGGTGTTTTTATGTGAGCCGCCCTGAGTCCCTAGGGAGATAGGGTGGCATATAAGATAGATAAATAAATAAATAAATAAATAAATAAATAAATCCAGCACTAGTTAATAGCGATGTCCCCCAAGGCAGTGTCTTGGGACCTACAATCTTTCTGCTTTACATCAATGACCTATGTGACAACATTAAAATTAGCTGCATCCTCTTTGCCGATGACGTAAAATTATTCAACACAACCGACAATGCTGCTGCCCTGCAAAGTGACCTTGACTATGTGTCAGAATGGTGGCACAATTTGCAACTCCAAATTTCAATTAACAAATGCTCTGTCCTACACACTGGCAAAAAAAATCAGAACACCAAATACAAGTTAGGCAGAAGCAATCTCGTAGATGATCCTCACTCTGTAAAGGACCTAGGAGTACTTATCTCAAATGATCTAAGCCCCAGAGCTCATTGTAACAGCATTGCCAAAAAGGCTTTAAGAGTTGTTAGCCTTATTTTGTGAAGCTTCTTCTCTGGCAACATTGAATTGTTAACTAGGGCATACAAAACCTTTGCCAGACCAATTCTTGAATACAGCTCGTTTACCTGGAACCCGCACTGTATATCGGACATTAACACAACTGAGCGGGTTCAGAGGTATTTCTTAAGAAAAGTCCTCCACTCACAATAGAATTCCCTATGCCTCCAGGCTCAAAATTTTGGGCCTGAACAATCTGGAACTGCACCACCTGCGGTCCCATCTAAGCATAGTTCACAAAATTGTCTGCTATAAGATCTTGCCTGTCAATGACTTCTTCAACTTCAATCACAATAATACATGGGCAAACAACCGATACAAACTCAAGGTAAACTGCTCCAAACTCGATTGCAAAAAATACTTCAGCAACAGAGTGGTCAATGCCTGGAACACCCTACCAGACTCCATTGTTACAGCCTCAACCCCTCACAGCTTCAACCTCAAACCGTCACTCCATTCTTGAAAAGTTCTTAAAGGGGGCGTGCATAAGCACACCAATGTCCTGCAGTCCCTGTCTTACTGTCCCCATTTATCTGTATTTACTTCCTTTGTTCTTTTTTATGTTCATACTTACACTTGTTATCTTTTTTTTAAGTAAAACTTTTATTGGGTTTTCACAAAACATAATAGAAATAAAACATCTTTTTTTGAGAGCAGCATGATTCCAGGTTATCACATCCCCACACAGACATAATCTCAGTTACATATTCATATTTGTATTCAAATTCATACGTTATTACTATTTTATCAATTTTTCAATAATTCTTCTCTTCTCTTACTTTCCTCAGCCTTATTTTATAATTATCTCATTCCTTTCTAATTCAATTACATATCTTTTTTTAAATTTCTATATCTTTCTAGTCATTATACTTGTACTTTTGTCTGTCCTACTTACAATTTCATAGATTCTTTTCCATCATCATCCTGAAAGCTTTGGTGGCTCAGGCTATTAAATGCCTGCTCTTAAGATCCAGCTGTCTACAATTACTGTAGGCTCGAATCCCACCAGGCTCAAGGTTGACTCAGCCTTCCATCCTCTCGGGGTAGGTAAATTGAGGACCCAAGATTGTTGGGGGCAATTAGCTGACCTTGTAAAAATGCTGCTTAGTAATAAGCAGGCATATACAATGGAATGAAGGCTATTGCTGAGCGCACTGGGTTGTGCTCCAAAAATTGTAAGCCGCCCTGAGTCTTCGGAGAAGGGCGGCATATAAATGTAATTTAAAAAAAAAAAAAAAGGTAAGAGAAAGAAGAAAATTCCCTCCCCTTCCAGGCATTAAAAAGCAAGGTTCCCCTTATAATTACCAAATAGAGTGTGTCACCTTTATATTTCAAAATTATCCTTTCAAATCTCATTAAACATTTAATTTATGCATTATACAATTATAACATTCAATTTCCAATATCTATTTTATATCATATAACTCTTATCAACTGAATTCCGCTTGGTACTTTTCCTTAACAATACACACTTAATTCTAAAAAAAGAAAATATATATAAAAATAATGAATAAAATGATTAATCCATTCAAGGCTCAAGGTTGACTCAGCCTTCCATCCTCTCGGGGTAGGTAAATTGAGGACCCAAGATTGTTGGAGGCAATTAGCTGACCTTGTAAAAATGCCGCTTAGTAATAAGCAGGCATATACAATGGAATGAAGGCTATTGCTGAGCACACTGGGTTGTATCCCAAAAATTGTAAGCCGCTCTGAGTCTCCGGAGAAGGGCGGCATATAAATGTAATTTTTAAAAAAATCATCCTGACAACTGATATTGATTTCATTATAAATCTTTCACATTTCTCTTCAATTGTATTTTATAATCCTTAAAAACAATTAAATTATTTTTGTTCCTTCCTCTTATTTCCTAGCAAGCATTCCATTACATCACAATACCAGTTTTATCTTTCACTTTAATCACCTATGTTTCATATTTTCTAGCTCATTACTATTTCTAATATAACAACACTATCTCTTGTACCCTTGCAGAATCCTCTCTTTTAATTTATATTTTAACCATTATCTCTATGTCTTTTAAGTAGGCTAATACCTTTAATCCTTGTATGTTTTCCCTGTTTCTTTATTTCCTGTTTCTGTCCCTTATAACTTCTTTTCCTTTTTATCTTTCCCCTCTTTTTCTCTCCACCCTTTTTGTCCCCCCTCTCTCTGATTCTCCCTTCTGTAATCCTCTCTTCTGCTGCTTCCTAATGTTATAGTTACTTTTCAAACTATTCTTTTTTTTAGTTGTTTCCCCAAGGCTTAAATTTTTAACTCCTTTTACCCCCTTTTTCCATTTTACCCCAGATTGCATTGTTTGGTCGTTAAAGATGGCTTCTTCTTTGTCCAACCCTTCTTGTTCTTTAAGCGTTTCTTGTTGTTTTTCATAGTTCAAAATCTCCATTTCTAAAAATTGTGAAGCCAAAGGATCCTCTTCCCTCTTGCAACTCTTCTTTCATTTTTTTAAGTTCCATTTTTAATTCCTCAAGGAGTACTGCCATTTTAAACACTTTTAAACAACCACACAATTGATTTTAATTCAAACCACTAAAAATCCAACACCCAACATTCCAAAAATCACCAAGTAATCCAAAGCTCTTTCTTCTTGCTTCTTCCTTCCACTTTTCCTTTCTGGGGGCTCTGTTATATTGTAGCAAAGTTTCAGTTACAGTATAACCTTTGGAAATCTTTTTAAAGTTTCACAGTTAATTCTTTTTATTTCCAGGTGATACTCTCTGTTATTTCCAAGTCCACCCTTTCTTTTTCTCTCCACTTTCCTCCTTTTGAGGGCTTTAGAATGTCCAAAAAAATCTTTATTTTCCCTTTGACACTTTAATTTCAGTTTAGGATTACCTGTTAGTGTCAAAGTAAATCAACACAAATTTCTTAGTTGAGTCTCTCCTTTTTTAACTTTCAAAGCCAATTGCAGCTATCAATGTGAGAAAGAAAAAAAAATTTTTTTTCCTTTTCCCCTCTCTTCTCTGCTGCTTTAAAAATCTTCTTTTAGGAATAACGCTCTTAATAATTTTAGTTCCAGGGTACCTTGCATAGATGTTATCTCAGCTTAGCCCAGTCTGTCAAGTTTTCTCCCTTTGTCTTCCCTCCTGTTCAATCTTGTCCAGTCAGGTTCCTCTTTGAGGTGGCCATTTCTGACCATCGCTGCAACTACCTTTGGGAAAGGGAAGGCCAAGCTGAGGAGGAGAGATGCGGCTCCCCTCAACTCAGCTGGTGGTCTCCCCCCTCTTTGCCACCTCTACGGGGTGGCTTCAGCCCCAAATCCAAAGGATTGGGCCGCTCCAGTGGCGAGCATGGATCAAAACCGCGCACGATTGCAGATTTCGGTCTGTCACCAAAGAAGCCCAAACCGGTAGCTCCCTTGTTATCTTGTACATGTTTGACAAACAAACAAGCAAATAAATAAATGTTACCAACTTCCCTGTGAGATTGAAGACTGTACTGCCCAATACAAGGGGAAAGGCTGAGGGTGGGGTTTCAACAGATCAATTCTATCTGAAGAACACACAGCTTTCCCAAGAATGGTGGGAGAGGGCTAGAGACCAACTTTGGAAGTGGTGACACCTGTTCTTGAAAGAAAAAATTGATGTGGGATGTGCTAGGAGTGCTCAATATCTTATAAGCCTTTTCGAGAGAGGTCTTGGAGGAATCCCTTAAGTGACTTAGATGACCTCAGGGAGCATCTAGTGGAGTTGAAGAGGACTGGGGTCATCCAAGAATCTTGAAGTTCCTACACTTCTCCCATTGTAGTAGTCTGGAAGAAGAATTGGTCTCTGAGAACGTGTATAGATTACTATACCTTCAATCAGAGGACCATTCGGGATCAGTACACAACTCCTCAGATCGAAGGTGCCCTGCATTGTTTATCGAGAGTAAAGTGGTTCAATGTACTGGATTTCAGAAGTGGCTACCGCCAGATTCCCATGCATCCAGATAATAGAGAATGCCCCTTGGAGTTCTGTGAATTCAATCAGATGCTAAAAGGGTTATCAGGGCCCCGGCAACCTTTCAGAGAGTCAGGGTATGAACAGTGGGAGACATGAACTTGATAGAGGTGCTAGTGTACCTAGACAATATTGTCATCTTTGGAGAGATTCTTGAACAACATGAGGAGCACTTGGAGAAGGTTCTGACCATGAAGAAGGCTCCACGAAGCTGTCATTTGACAAATGCCAATTTTATTAACAATCTGTCACATACCTTGGTCATGTTGCCTCTGTCCAAGGGATATCAACTGACCACACAAAACTTGAGTCTGTCACCTCCTGGCCCAGACCCCAAAATGTGGCTGAACTGAGATCATGTCTACGGTTCTGCTCATATTTTCAGATGTTTGTCAAAGGGTTTGCAAAGATAGCCTGTCCTCTCAATGATTTGTTGAAGAATGCAAAGGCAGAAGATGTGCCTGACCATTTGGGTCACCTCCATCAGAATAAAGGACCCAGGAGTCAATTCAGGCAGAGTGGACTAAGCAGTGCGAGCAAGCTTTTGACCAACTTAAAAGAAGACTAACAAATGCCCCTGCCTTGGCCTACGCAAACCTGAACTGGCCATATGAACTACATGTTGTTGTTGTTGTTGTTGTTGTTGTTATTATTATTATTTATTGCACTTGTATGCCACCCCATCTCCGAAGACTTGGGGCAGCTCACAACTAAAAACATACATTCATAATAAATAAATAGTTAAAAAAGAATGAAACCGAAACAAGCCCAATATCAATATTAAAATTAAATAAAAAGACCACCCCGCCCTGAGAAGGTTATCACAGCCCAGCTTGGTCAAATAACCAGGTCTTCAGGTCATGGCGGAAGGTGCGGAGGTCAGGGGCCAGATGGAGCCCCAGGGGAAGCTGGTTCCACAGGGTGGGAGCCGCCACAGAGTAGGCTCGTCCCTGGGGGACCGCCAGCCAACACTGGCTTGCTGACGGAACCCCAAGAAGGCCCTGCCTGTGTGCTCGCACAGGGTCGTTGGTACTCGATATCGGCAGGAGTTGCTCCCTTAAATATTCTGGACCCATGTCGTGTAGGAATTTGAATGTTAAAACTAAGACCTTGAATCTCACCTGGAGTGCAACCGGAACCCATGCAGGTCATGCAGGAGGGGGGTAATATGGGAGAATCGGGAAACTCCCATCACCACCTGCGTGGCCGCATTCTGCACCAATTGCAATCTCTGGATGGTATGCAAGGGCAGTCCTAGATAGAGAGTGTTGCAGTAGTCGAGTCGAGAGGTGACAAGGGCATGAGTAACTGTACGCAGGGCATCTCGGTCCAGAAATGGGTGGAGCTGGCAAACCAGCCGGACCTGGGCAAAGGCCCCCCTGGCCACGGCCCCCACCTGTTCCTCCAACCAAAGCCGGGCATCCAGGAGGACCCCCAGGTTCCGCGCCCTATCCACAGGGGGCAACACCTCTCCCCTTATGATCAACTATGGACATTCATGACTGGACCAAGATGCCGGTATGTACAGCCACTCAGTCTTGGCCAGGTTGAGTCGAAGCATGTTTCTGTCCATCCAAATCCATACTGCATCCAGGCAATGGGTCATCACGGAGAGGGCATCACTGACCTGGTTTGGGGTGGAGATGTATAACTGGGTATCATCAGCATATTGATGATACCTCATCCCAAAACCGCGAATGATTTCACCCAGCAGTTTCATGTAGATATTAAACAAGAGGGGGGAGAGGACCGACCCCTGGGGATCCCCACAAGTGAGTGCCCTCGAGGTCAACCTCTGCCCCCCTGACAACACCGATTGCGATTGTGAGGTAGGAGGAGAACCACCGTAAAACAGTGCCCCCCACTCCCAACCCCTCAAGGCGACGCAAAAGGATACCATGGTTGATGGCATCGAAAGCCACTGAGAGGTCTAATAGGACTAGGACAGAGGAAAATCCCCTGTCCCGCGCCCTCCAGAGATCATCCATCAGTGCGACCAATGCCGTCTCCGTGCTAAAACCGGGCCAGAAGCCCGATTGGTATGGATCCAGGTAGTCCGCTTCATCCAGGAAAAGTGGAAACTGCTGAGCCACCACACTCTCAACAACCTTCGCCAGAAAACGAAGGTTGGAGACTGGACGGAAGTTGTCTAACACGGTCGGGTCCAGGGCAGGCTTCTTCAGGAGGGGTCTCACCACCGCCTCCTTCAAAGCGGCGGGAAAGACACCCTCCTTTAATGAAGCATTGACCACTGCCCGGAGCCAACTGCAGGTGACCTCGCTGGAGGCATACACCAACCAGGAGGGGCACGGGTCCAACAAACATGTGGTGAAACTCAGGCGCCGCATAATTCTGTCCACTTCATCCTCAGAGACAGGATCGAACTCAGCCCAGATCATATTGGACAGACTACTTGCACCCCGATCATCAGACCACTGCAAGTTAGAGCACAGCCCACCCCGAATCCATGCGATCTTATCCGACAGATAATGACCAAATTCCTCAGCCCTTCCCCGCAACAGATCCACCGCCTCCCCTGGATGTAGGAGAGAGCGGGTGACCCTAAACAGGGTGGCTGGGCAGTTATCTGCGGACGCTATGAGGGCGGAGAGATAAGATCTTCTTGCCACTCTCATAGCTACCAGGTAAGTCCTAATGTGGGCTCTTAACTGGGCTCGATCGGACTGGGAGCGGGTGGACCTCCATCTGCCAGTTGAGAAGTGGGAAGAAACCAGTTCTGCCCGGAACCTCTCAGTATTAGGCTGGAACCATCTAAGTGGCTCCTCATCCCAGTGGTGAGGGACTGTTCTGAGACAACAGGAGGGTGTTCCCCCTCATGGGTCTTGAATCAATGGGTCAGACCCATGGCCCCATGGAGTCCATGAATTCCTGGGCCAAACCCGATACCCCCCCCAGGGAAGGCAGGTTAAAATCACCCAGGACCATAAGCCCTGGGAATTCCACCCCCACCCCCGAGAGGATATTGAGAAACCCAGGCAGGGCTGCTGCCACACAGCTGGGGGAGAGGTATGTTAGCAGCAGACCCATCTGACCACCAGGCCTCCACCTCAGGAGAAGGGTTTCACTCCTGCCTATCTCAGGAACAGTGACCTCCCTTGGAATCAAGGTCTCCCGAATAACAACAGCCACCCCACCACCCCTTCCCTGGGCCCGTGACCGGTGCAAAACACGAAAACCTGGGGGGCATAAGTCAACCAGAGGGACTCCTCCCTCTGGCCCCAACCAGGTCTCGGTGATGCAGGCCAGGTCCGCAGCCTCCTCCTCGATCACCTCACAGAGGAGGGAGGAATTATTAGCCACGGACCTAGCATTAAAATATACCAGCCTGAGCCCAGGGGTCCCAGTTCCCGAGTCCCCAGACAATTGGGAGGAGGCAATAGGGTCGGAGCGTGCCACTGCTCGAAGATAGTGGGGCACCCTCCCAGCACATGATATGGCCCTATGCCTCATTGTCCCCTGCCAATCCCAACCACCCTGGGAATCGCCCTGCTCCCCGGGGCCCCGCCGGCCCCCAACCCCCGCTCCCCACCACCACGATTCTGGGCTGGGCTGCAACACACCTCCTCACAATCATTATCACAATCATTACCCACCCTCCTCCCTATCCCTCTTAAAAATTTATCCAGAAATTTAACTAAAGGGGCCCTAGTAGCCCTCTTCTTCCCCTTCCTAGAGCCCCAACCCCGCCCCCTCCTCCCGCCATACCATCTCTCCGGGTTCCATAACCCATCCTCAAGGTAGGCCATCGATAATATAGTAGGCCATGCCCAGGAGGGGGGGATCCCCTCAGGGCCTGCAACTCTGCTGCCATGTAAGACCGAATCGTCCAGGTGTACACATATCAAAGGGGGGGACAGAAGGTCTGTAGGTGGAAATAATAATGTCTGTGTTATAAGACTTGGTCGAGTCCTATGAACTAACAATTGGGGAGTCCAGGACCAAATCCAGGTTGCCCTCTCACAGCAACCCTGCGGCCGATGTTCCAGGCCTCCTTCCGGACTACACCTCGCTCTCTCACCGCGGGCATCCCCAACGAGTTCCATTTGGATCGATGACCAGAGATGTTGAATGGCTTCCATAGGAAGAAGTGCACCACTCCTGCTGCTCTCTCACCACAGCAGAGGGCGCAACAAAATCTAATAGCCATAGACCAAGTCCAAAGGTGTATAAACAGCACTGGCAGTCCAAACCCAGGCCTCTAGGGTGATCAATCTCACCCACCTGTGGCCTACGGCTCAGAGTTGATGGTCCCAAGCCAGTAGCTGATATATCTTGGGGCCGGTGCAGATGGTACAGGAGGTAAAGGTGGGACAGATGAAATAGATGGCTCAGGTTAATGTTGATGCTAGTTGGGATGGTCTTGGAGGAGTACTATATCAGGAACATGATGGACATCTGAGGCCTGTTGCATACATCAGCAGAGGCCTCACTGCAGCCAAAAAGAACTATCCTTCCCACAAGCTGGAGCTCCTGGTGCTTAAGTGGGCAGTGATAGATAAGTTAAAGGATTACATGTATGGAGCAGAGTTTGAGGTTAAGACAGACAACAGCCCACTGACATACCTGCTGACAACAGCCAAGCTTGATGCCACCAGGCATCAGTGGCTTGAACCCTCTCTGGATTCAAGTTCAGCCTGAGGTACCAGCCGGGTGTGGGGAACAGGGATGCAGACACCCTGTTGAGGAAACCTCATAGTCCCAATTCACATGCTGGAGAATGGATCTAATTGATTCCCAAAGGTATTCAAGTCCTGTACCAAGGGGTCGAGCACTGAGTTTGAAAAGCAGATGAGGCAGAAGTGTGGTTTATCGAAAGAGGCCTTCAGATGGGCCTGAGGAAAAGTGGCAGCTATTATTCCCAGAAAAACATAGGGAAGCAGAACTGATGAGCATGGATATCTGGGGCCCAAGAGGACCTTCAAGTTAGTGACAGATTGGTTCTACTGGCCTTGTATGAAGAAAGAGGTTGAGGACTATTTTAAGTCCTGCCTGCATTGTATCCAGCAAAAGGCCCTACCCTCCAAGGCTGCATTGATGGGTCACCTGCAAAGTCATGGACCTATGGATCTATTTGTGTTGACTTCTTGTGTCTGGAACAAGTGGACAGGGGAATGTATTGGTTGTGACTGATTGTTTCACTCACTATGCACAGGCCCTCCCAAAAAAAGATCAGTGTGCCACCATGGTGGCCAAGGTACTCGTAGAAAAGTTTTTTGTACACTATGAGCTACGTCAGCACATACATTCCAATCAAGGCAGAGATTTTGGGAGCAAACTTGTCAAACAACTGCTATATATACTGGACATTCAGAAGCCATGCACCACTCCCTACCACTCACAAGGAGACCCACAGCTCAAGAGGTTCAATTATACTCTTCTTGACATGTTAGGCACAATGTCTGCAGAAAAGTAGCAACACTGGAGACAACACATTTCTACCATTTTATATGCATATAACAACACAGAAAATGATGCCACTGGGTAGTCTTCATACCGACTGATGTTTGGTAGGGAGGCTTGATTGTCAGTAGATATAGTGGCACATGGATGAAACTTCACTCACTTCACACCACAACTATGTGGTTGAAGAGGAATCTGAAGATGCAATATGAGAAGGTTCAAGCCATTTCAGAGGCCCAAAGACAGAGAAACAAGAGGAACTATGATCTAAAAGTGAAGATACCTGGATTGCCAGTGTACTGGATTCAACCAGAAAGGAGTATAGGACTTCTGAAAGTGTGGCACTGAAATCATGAGACAATACAAACATCTTGGCCATCTTCACAACAGACTGAACTCTGCCCGATAAGGAGGAGATCAGTGACTCGAGCACAGCCTGTTCTGTCCACAGAAAGAGAGGAGGAGGACAGTGATGAGGATGAAGGCTGTATGAACTGGTTGTGGTCACAGGACTACATTGTGACAGCCATCCCCTCATTGGGCACTGAGTTGGGTCCCGAGCAACTCAGGCCAGATGCCCCTGAGTTTGTACCTCAAGCTTGGGAACAAGGAGAAGCTTGGAGAACCCAAGTGGAAGGCAGATGAACATTCCGAGAAGCTGCCAGAACTGGAGAGTGTGCCACCAACTCCAGAGGTCCTTGAGCTAGAGCTTTTCTTGGGAAAAACTTACGGATACTTACAGATTAACAGAGTCAGAAGGGACATTGTAGGTCATCTAGTCCACCTCACCCACCCAAGCAGGAGACGCTACACCATTTCTGACAAATGCCAGTCCAATCTCTTCTTGAAAGCTTCCAGTGATGAACCTCTCACAACTTCCATAGGCAAGCTGTTCCATTGGTTGATTGTTCTCTTTATTTCTAGGTTGAATCTCTCCTGGATCAGTTTCCATCCATTAATCCTTGCCTGGCCTACAGATGCCCTGGAAAATAGCTTGACCCCTTCCTCTCTGTGGCAGCCCCTCAAATATTGGAACACTACTATCATGTCTCCCCTGGTCCTTCTCTTCACTAGACTAGCCATGCCCAGTTCTTGTAAGCATTCTTCATATGTTTTAGCCTCCAATCCCCTAATCATCCTGGTTGCTCTTCTCTGCATTTTTTCTAGAGTCTCAACATCTTTTTTAGAGTGTGGTGACCAAAACTGGATGCAGTATTCTAGGTGTGGTCTTACAAAGGTTTTATAGGGTGGTATTAGTACCTCACTTGATTGTATCCCTCTGTTAATGCAGCTTAGGATTGCATTGGCTTTTTTGGCTGCCACTGCACACTGTTGGCTCATATTTAGCTGATTGTCCACTAAGACTTCAACATCCCTCTCACAGTTACTGTTATTAAGCCTGGTTTCACCCAGTCTATATATGTACTTTTGGTTTTTCTTACCTAAGAGTAAAACTTTACTTTTCTCTACACTGAATTTCATTTTGTTAAATAGGGCCGGGTGTTCAAGTCTGTCAAGATCAGTGATGGGGTTCAAATTCTTTACTACCAGTTCTGTGGGCATGGCTTAGTGGGCATGGTGTGGCTTGGTGGATGTGGCATGGCTTGGTGGGCATGGCTTGGGCATGGCAGGGGAAGGATACTGGAAAATCCCAATTCCATCCCCACCCCACTAACCTACTTTCCAGCTCTGTTCTCCTTTGCAAGGCAACAAAAGAAGACCCAGCCAATCAGCTGGGACTCAGGAGGCAGAGAATAGATAGATACCAGTCAGAGGTGGTATTTGCCGGTTCTCCGAACTACTCAAAATTTTTGGTAGGTTGGGCTATAGTTTCTTTTTGTGTGAAGAGCGATGCAAAGAATGAGTTAAGCAGCTCTGCTTTTTCTTTGTTGCCTATAGCTTCCTTGCCTTCTTCTCTTTTTAAATTTTTTTTAAAATATGTATTACCTGAACAGTGAGGTATCTGGGCATCATTCATTTAAGTACAAATAATAATAGAAATATTAATAATTTTTGTTACATTAATCATACTTACATAATTATAGTGTTATTATACATATTTATATCTAAGTGTGTTCCTTCATTGTTTAGTTGTTCAATATTTTATTAATAACAATCACGATATTGTTTAAACATACATATTATTACCATTTTTAAACATCTAATCTTTACATCTAGCTATTACTTTTAGTATGTTATATAGCCGTGATGGTGGACCTATGGTGTGCATGCCAGAAGTGGCACACAGAGCCATTTCTGCCAGAACACGAGAGATCTCCCAGAAGAGCCCCACTGAGCATGTGCATGTGCCCCCTGCCAGCCAGCTGATTGTTGATGTATCTGCCACGCATGCACAGGGGGAAACATGCACATGGGATATGTGTGCAGATGTGCAGAGGCATGTGGCATGTGGGGGTCGCCCGTGCATGCACAGAGGTGCACGGTGCACATGCAGGGGGTCATGCGTGCATGCACAGGGGCGGTGGGAATCACGCATGCATTGCATCATGGATCCAGGCACGCAAGCGCACACGCACATGCACACTTTTTGCACACAACATGGAAAAGGTTCGCCATCACTGTTATATAGTATCATAAATACTTTGAAGCATCAATACTATTTCTTTTTGAAATCCAGTCATCCCCCCGTTGCAACATCTTGTCTTTTAATAGGTCCAAATATTGCTCAATAGCCTGTCAGTAGTCTGCCATCACCCCAGGGTCTCAATTGTCTATAGTCTCCAAAAACCAGCTTATAAACCATGTATTAAGTCCTGGTGTTGCTCCTCAGGCAAATGCAATAGTTATAATTCTTTGTGTCCCACAATTAATTAATTAGTCCCATTTTAATGATCTAGGAAGATTTCAAGTGTCTCCTTAAATCCATTCTGTAAATTCAGTCATAGACCCTAATATTTGAAAATCACTTGCTTTAAGTGCCTTTCATGTTCTCACAATTACACCTCTAGTAGCCATAAAGTAAAAATATAGCACAATGAATAACACAGACGACCTCCAGGTGTTACGTACATCCACTTCTGTATCCTTGTCTAATCAATACTTCCCAAAGTTGTAGGAGTGTAGTAAATATTCCATTCACCAGTAGATGGTGCCTTCAGCTTAGATTTCAACGCTGCACAAATGACCAATCTTTATTTCCATTTTTTACAAATAGTCAATATTCAAACAAGTGGTTCCAGCACTTTAAAATGCCTTACCAACATATTACCAATAAAATTTAAAGATCCAATATTTCTGTATTTTAAGGATTTTGCATTCTTCCTTTAGTTCCTTCCCCTCTCCCCATCTATAATTTTTCTCTTTGTAATTAATCACCGCTTTGACAAGTATTTCAAAGAGTCTCTTTTCCAAGGTTTATTTCCTTTGGGGCTAAGTTCTAAGTAAAAAAAGAATTGCCTCACCCAGTTCCAATCTCTGTTCTTCTACACCACTCCAGCATTTTCTTTGTTTCTTTGGCTGCCCCACCTTTACGGCAGCCAAATGGCTGCTTCTCCTCTTCATCATTGGATGGGAGGGAATCCCTGGGTCCAGCTGAGAGCTGCTGCTCTATGCGATCTGCAGGGTGCCCCTCCTTTATTTGTCACCCTTACAGGATTACTTTAGCCCCCAAAGGGGCCTTCAATGAGGATTCGATGTGGGTTCATGGAGATCCGCTCCTCGCATCCAATCCCTTGCCATCTTCTCTCTTTAGTGGACCAACTGTTTCCTTGATTTTTTTCCCTTGTTATTTATATTATTACTGGGCCTTGGTGGTGCAGGCTGCTAAATGCCTAGCACTTAAGTTCCAGCTGCCTGCAATTATTGTAGGCTCGAATCCCACCAGGCCCAAGGTTGACTCAGCCTTCCATCCTCTCGGGGTAGGTAAATTGAGGACCCAAGATTGTTGGGGGCAATAAGCTGACTTTGAAAAAATGCCGCTTAGTAATAAGCAGGCATATACAATGGAATGAAGGCTATTGCTGAGCACATTGGGTTATATCCCAAAAATTGTAAGCCGCCCTGAGTCTTCGGAGAAGGGCGGCATATAAATCTAATTTTAAAAAAAATGTTGGAAGAAACTTTTTTTTATTATCTTTCACTTTTGTTGCAAGTCTTTGTTCATTCTGAGTCTTTGCTTTCCTGACTTTGTCTTTACAGATTCTGGCTATGTCCTGATATTCTGCTTTAGTTGTGTGTTCCTCTTTCCAATTTTTGTACTTGTCCTTTTTGTCTTTCAATTTGTCAGAGAGAACTTTGTGCAACCATTGTGGTTTCTTCTTGGATTTCTTGTTTTTTTCCTCATTGGTATTGTGCTGGTCTGGGCTTTTATGATAATATTTTTCAGTGTTTCCCAAGCTTCTTCAGTTGTTTTCCCCTTTAGGATTTTCATCCAAGGAATCTTTCCCAAGTTCTCTCTGAGAATCCTCTCACATGCCTCACAACAGTCAGAACCAGAGAATAGGTAACAATTTATATTGTTACTTATATAATCTTTTTAAAGATCTACTACTGAATTGAAATCACCCACCAGGCATATATTTTTGTATTTCACCTCTATTAATTTTTTATATAATTTGCCATAAAATTATTTCTGCTTGTCGTTTGGGGCATATATTATTGTAAGTAGTGTTGTTGTTGTTTTTAATGTATTATTATTTCTAGCATTAGTATTCTGCCGTCTTTATCTGAATATATTTGTTTGGGATTTAATCATTCTTTGATATATACCGCTATTTTTCTTTTCTTTGATCAGTAGAGATTTCCAAGTTTTGCTAATTCTAGACACTTGGCATGTTGTTTTTTTATTTGAGTTTCTTGTAGACATATAATATCCAATTTTTGTTTCTGTAACTTAGTATTTGTTTTCTATACATACATACATACATACATACACACACACACAAACATTGCATACATATATTACATACATATACATACATACACACACATGCACAATTCCTTTCTATCCATCATCTCTCATTCATTTTAATACTCCAATTCTTATTTGCTTTTTGGCTTGCTTCCCATACTCCTCTCTTGGATTTTTATCTCTATCAGCATCTATATCTTCACCATTCAGACTGAATATTTCTCCCATCTCTATCCTCCTAACCTACCAGGTCTTCAGAATAACCACCCAAGCACCTATCTCCCTTTCAATAGTATTTTCCGGGTTATCCAATTCCATTTTTAAATCTCTTAGTGCTTTTCCCTTGGTTTATTTCATCAGTCATTATTATCTTTATCATCTTCTCCTTCCCATCTTCTTGCTTTGTTTGCTGGTTTGTCTGTTCTGTTTTTTCTTCCATTCTTTCTGCTATCTCCTCTCTTTCCTGTGCTCTTTGATCTTCATTCATCATCAGTTGTAGCACATTTTCTAGTTTCCCATATATGCCTTGCACTAAGAATCTCTCTGTGATTCTTTTTCATAGTACTTCTAATGCTTTGAAACATCAATGCCATTTCTCTTTAAATCTCACTGCTTTCCCCCTAATGGAGCATCTTGTCTTAATTTAATAAGTCTTGCTCTTACTCAAGTCCAAAAGCAATATATTCCAGTCAAATGTTACTCCTCAGAAAGTTCAATAATCATAGTAATTATATCTCAGAATTATTCATCAATTCCATTTAAGTAATCTAGGAAGCTTCCACAAGTCAAAAATCACTTTGCTTTACTTAAAAGTCTTCCTTCTTCTCATAATAGAGTCTCCAGTAAACCTAAAGTAACTAGTTATAGAACAGTAAGTGTCACCACAGTCCCACAAATGAATGTTTAAACTTGTAGGGGTCTAGTATATTCCATTCACCAGTGGATGGCACCATTAGCTTAGGTTTCAATGTTTCAAGTCTTATAGATTTAATTAATCCAAATTTAGTTCAGTTTATGGAAGTAATGTCAATTATTCAGGTAGATTCAATTAGATAGTCCAGCATTTTATAATGCCTTTCCAAAACAACACCTGCCCAATTTAAAAGTCCAATTTTCTATGTTTTAAAGAGTCTTTAGCTTCTCTCCCCTTAGTTCCTTTCTTTTGGGTCTAGGATTTTTCTCTCTATGGTAGTTCGCTGCTTTAAAAAATAGTTCTAAGAATCTCTTTTTCTGGATTTTCCTCTTTCTTTTTTTCTTTAAATTTAGGATCTAAATAAAAAGGAATCTTCTCACCCAGCTCCATTCATTGTTCATCTTCACCTTTTCTGCACATTTCTTTGTTGCCTCAGCTGTACCAGCTTCATGGCAGCCATGATGGCTGCCTATATTCCTCATCAAGGGAGAGGGAAGAAGCCCTGAGTCTAGCAGGAGAGTTGCGGCTCTCCACAAACTGCAAAGCACCCCTTTTTTCTTAACCACCCCTACAGGGTGGGTTTAGCTCCTTTCAGAGCCCTCCAACAGGGAAAACTCAGCGTGGGAGTGCGGAGAACCACTACTTGGGATATCGCCGCAACATCAGCCAGAAGTCAAAATAATTTTGTTCTAAAATTCTATAAATAAGGAAACTTTCAGAATTCTGAAATGACATTGAAATAGGGAAAAAGCAAGGAATGCTGAAGATTACAAAAATTCAAACACTTGTTTAAAGAGAAGGTGGAGACTGCAGGTTGAGTGGTTAGCAGCATAGGATAAGAACAATGGCCAGTGATAGGATTCAAGTCATTTAACAACCGGTTCTTTGTAATTACCAGCTGGGTGGGCATGGCCAACTTGACGTCACTCACAGCAAAACCCACCGCCCACCACCACCTCATTTTGATCAAACAATTGATCAGCTGCTGCCATTCCGAGCCCTTCCCCCCCTCTTGAGATGACAAAATAAAAGATCATGATGGGATGGGGACCCCACCGCTTCACCTTGCCACTGCCTGCTAAGCCTGCCTGATGCATGCTGGCAAAAGGAGGCTGAAGGGACAATGGAATGCCCATTTTCTGCCTCCATTGGGTTGTCTGCACCACGCTGGACTGGGATGGGGAGGTGGGGGGGGAGCAAAAAGCCCACTTGGTCTGCACTCACCAACATGATGGTGAATCTGTCTTCCAGTTCACCCGGTTCAGGTATCAGGAGCTTGAGTGCAGATCGTGCACCCTGAAGTCTGTCTGTTGAGAGTCCATGCTCCCCACATTGGCCATGGTGACAGTCCTTCCTTGAGAAAAGGGAGTGGGGGAGATCAGTCCACCTCTCTGCCTGGGTTTCTCCTGGTGGATTTCAAGCTCCAAACTGTTGCTGCAAAAATCTTACAGTTCTGAACCTGAAGTGATGGTAGGTGAGGGCTGCCTTGAGCACAAATGTACCATGACAAAGGCAGAATGCTGTTGCTGCACAAAGGCAAGGAGCTTGGCTGCATGGGAGGAAGCGGAAAACAGACAAGGAAGGCTCACTGGGCAGGTAGAGAGCTGGGCCGTGTTAAAGGCAATGGAGATTGGCAAAGGAAGGCTCACCAGGCAGACAGGGAGCTGAGCCGCGTGGGAGATAGCTAGATGAGGAGTGGAGATCAGTGAAGAAAGTCCCATGAAGCAGAGAGCTGGGCCATGTGGGAGGCCATGGCAAAGTCAGGCAAGCAGGCTGGGCCACAGGGGCTGCATGGTTGAGGCAAGCAAGCGAGAAAGCCAAAGACCAGCAGTACCTATGCTGCAGCATGATTCTAGGCACCGGCCAAGGCAGGCAAGGCAAAATAAGGAGTGGCTGGGACTCCTGGGAGGGAAGGGGTGGGGCAGGGCCAGCCAATGGTGGAATTAGCTAGTTCTCTGAACTGCACAAAAAGTTAACAACTGGTTCGCCCGAACTGTTGTGAACCAGTTGAATCCCACCTCTGACAATGGCACACAGATATAATTTCTGAATGTCTTTTACTTAACTGAAATTCTTAAGTTCCTGCCAGGCAGATAGCAAACTATTAGAAAAGCTGAAGGTTAATTTTAGAAGCCATGTTAGCTATTGCCCAATAATGGATTACTTTAAGTTGATTTTGATCTGGGTTATTTGGTTTGATCATTCTAGGGCATAATAATTGTGTTCCTTTATTTTTTGTTCTTTGCTTTTTTCCTTGCATGCCTTGCAATGCAGTTTATAAGTTACAACCCCCACAAACACACACACATTGCAGTCTCATGATTGTATTTTGGTGCTTGCAACTTGCTTGTATTTATGGCCTTTTGCAGCATTCTGCATCATGTGACTACATTTTCAGGTGTTTTTGCCAGTTTCTGGCATTTATTACCAGTTTCTGACAAAAGATACCCATTGGATTCACTTAACCAGGCATTTGTTTAACAACTGCTCCCCAAAAGGTTGTAAATTGGCATAGTTACATGGTGTTCACTATACTACCCCCACAACTTACAACCACAATTCTAGGCTCAATTTGGATCATATAAAAGATTATCTGTATGTTCCATCCATTGCAATTGAATTATTTCTGCACTGGATATTATTAGAGGCTGGCAGAAATTGTGGAAGAGAGATTTGTAGAAAGTGCAAGAACTTATTACCTTATCTTCAATGCCCTAATGAGATTCTCAAAAGTGAAATGTTATATAAGTAAAATGAAGAGGGCTAAATAAGAAGTCTGCGGTAGAATGTATAATTAAAAATTAAAGTGGTAAAATTATTTCGGATGACACTGAAGTAAGGGAATACTGTAAGGAGTGTTTTAGAGGTTTGTCCACAGTAGCATTTATAATGACCTGCCAAAGACTGGAATGGAAATTGATGTTATAATTATTAGTCTCATTATTAAGGAAAGAAAATTATAAATTCTGCAAGAGTGTTGAAAAAAAATTAGATTTAAATGGTATAACTAGAATTGTTAGAATGTGAATGTGGATGCACTTTGTTTGTGGACTGACTGTGGCTTCTATAATATGGTTATGAAGACTGCATCTGTACCTCACAAGTAGAAAAAAAGTGGTTATGTTGCTCTCTACAAGCAAACAAAAGTTTCCTTTCTAGCTTAAGTGCAAAATTAAATGCACTTAATTAGCTTAAGTGCAAAATTAATTTGTTAAATGTGCCTGGGTATATGTGATGGCAGAATTTCTGATCAAAATGGTCCAAGAGCAAAATTTAAGATACATGATATAGCTTTCTGCAATACAGGCATGCAAAATCAGATTTTTGTTATTTAATTGGATAAATGTTGATTAACACTTCAAACATTTAACACACACATTCACACACATTGGAAAATTGCACCTTTACAATATTTTAAGCTTGCCTATTATCACAGCTTGTACTTAAATCCAGTCTACTGAAAATAACTGCTTTAAAAGGTGCTTGGGTTTGACTGGATCCACTCATAGATTTCTCTTACCTATCCAGATCCATACTGGTTATAATGAAAATGTTTTAATAAAGAAAAAGAAAACATTTTTAATAGGAGTATTGAACATACATAGGATTTTTCAACATCTAAACATTTCAAATGTAAGCATTTGTCTGTAATCGTTAAAATAGTCCTGCAACACTATAGTTCATTTAAAATGCTGTTTTTTAAACATAATACTTGATTTTTATTTGGTTCCATATTGTTGGAAGAAATGTCCATCTAGGTTCAGTTCCAAGTGGGAAGAAAAACACTGGAAACATGGAAGCTGTTTGGAAAAATGGTTTAATGGTGGACAGGACCACATAGTTTGAGGTCCTGGGCAATCGAGCACATGAGTGAAAGTGAATGAGAGAGATTTATATTCTCTCTTGAGCTTTGAACTTCCTACCTGTTCCGGTGAAAGAAATGTATTCGGATTGGTTGTCAGACTCCCTTGGGGTCATGCAGGAGTAACTTTGTAGATTGCCTTGAGTCCCAGGCTTGGTTGAATCTTGCTGGGTAATATAATCTTCCCAGGTGCCATGTGGTGAGATGGATAGAGGGCTAATCCTATTATGTCCTGAGGATGAAGGTCTTTTGTGTTGTAGATAAGCTGGCACCAAAATATCTGCTGGGGTTGAGTTTCTGTGTCCCTTAAGATTTCTATTTCGTTTTAGGGGAAATATTCTGCCTTTTAATATTTCCTAGAATATGTCATTTTTGTAGGAAAAGGGTGGGTGCTAACTTTCTACAATCCCCCTCTTTTTGCCAAAATATGTGGGTGGACACATGCTATTGGCAAAATATTAAAAATTGATCAGATCAGGGATACTTGATGTGTGCTTTTAATTTTTCTGATGCAAAAGGGAAGGCATCGATAGAGGCAGCAGAAAAGGATTCCTTCAGTGGCTCCCAAAAAGAGAGCTTTCAACCATGAAGGTCTAGCAGCCAGGGCAAAATTTCTGGAAAGAAATTTACAGTATTCAATTTTCTATCCCAATTATTTCAAAGGTCAGATATCACTTTCTGTGAGCTTCCAGTCAGGTTTCAAGCAAGCACAAGTCTCAAAATTCTTCACAGCCATACTTTTCCTTTAAATTACAGGCTGTTCATTTCCAAGGGATAGTTACTAAACCTGCCCTAGCTCTTAGTTTGCAGGGTTTGAAAGGCCAAATTGAGGTTAGCCAGTGTGCAATCCAGACTATTTAGCATTTTTAAAATTACAGATAATGAGCCCTGTGACTCCTACTCATGAGACCACCCGTGCAATATATCCTGCTTTACTGGACAACTGGGCAGCATCATCAGGGCTTGGGGCTTGGAGATCTCTTTTCTGCTATCTCTTCAAGTGAGGGAATTGCCTGAGGGGGATGTCCCTCCCCATGGAATTAGCAGAAAGATATGGCTGCTTGGGCCTTAATGCCACAGAGCAAAAACTAACCTAGGAGAAGCTTTGTGTGGAGGTAGCCTCAGTCTAATTCTGAATGGTGTGTGTCTACGTGTATGTGTGTGTGCTTGTGTATGCAGCTACTTCTAAAATACAGGAAATACAGACATTCTGGACAAATTTCCTTCCCACCAGACAGAAAGCTAAGGTATTCAGAACTTGCTGTTTCAACCACTCCCAAATGCCATCCATACATGAATCAATTTAACTGTTAACAATGTAAATGAGACAAGAAAGAAAATCTTACAATGAATTCCCATCCTCCCCCATAGTCTTTCCAGCTGCCTTCTGGGGATTGAAAAGTGTCTTTTAGTCTTTTACTTGTCCATCTCAGGGTCCTTTCTTTCATTCTGCTGGGTGGCATTAGGCTTGGCTTAGTGGTAAGGGTGGTCAGTCAGTCTTGAGAAGGTCTGCTCCACTCTTGTTGCTGTGATGACTTTCTAGTGGAGGACTGGATCCAAACCCAATTCCTGGCTCAAATGGATGGAAGGTCTCCTCTGGAGGCAGCATCTGGGTCAGCGTTATCTGCTTCCACAGGTTGCAGAGTCATCTGTGCAGGGCTGAAAGACATGAGAACAAGACCCCCTCCCCCCTTTATGGGTAATCCACCCAGGAAAGGCATTGTTTGAGAATAAGAGATGGGGAGGTAGAGTGGGGGTGGGTAGATAACTTGCAGGCAGAATTTGAGGGGGAAAATTAGTACTACAGTAATTAAACAGATAAAGTAATTATAACAAAATGGAGACATCACAGATGAGGAAGAAAGAAAAATTGGATTCACATGCTTCAGAAAAAGGATGGTCAGGGGCTTCTGGGTTGAGCCTTCTCGAGAACGGGCGGCAGTTTGTGATCGTCCACGACCGCAGCCTGGCTCTTGCGTCGGAGAGCCCGATCCTGCAAGGTTGGGGCTGAAGCTGCCTAAGTAGGGGCGGCGAGGAGAAAGAAATCTGCCAGCCAGAGTGAGGGGCATCTCCCCTTTGGGTCTGGTCTTTTCCCTCGAAGGCGTCAAGAAGTGGTGGTCAAAATAGCCACCTCGAAGAGAGAGGTCTCAACGGGATTAAGATTGGTGCAGGAGGAGAGAGAAGTCGACAGCAGAGGAACCGGGAGTATCGGATGGTAAGATCGGCACCAGGATTAAGATAAAGATGAGTTTTAAAAAAAAAGAAACAGAAGCGGCGCAGTTCAAATGAAGAAAAAATAAGTAAAATATTTTTGACAGCTATAAGGGGCTTGAACGGGGAAAGGAAGAAGCCAGCGTGGAACTTAAGTTTGGGGCTCGAAAACTTTGAATATCAAAATAAAAGGAAAGGGTTAAGACTCTGTGCAGAAAGTGCCACTTTGTGGAGAAAAATTGGAAGCTAAAGAAGAAAGAAACTATCTTGTTCCTTTGTGGATTGGGTTGTTACATTTAAAAGAGACGCAAGACTCATAGAAAGTGAAAGCTTGAATACACAAGGCGGACACGGACTAATTGGTGATATTGATATAGACTCTGGACCTGGGTTAGGATCATAGAAAATTTAAAGAAGAAGAAATAAGGAAAATAAAATTCTGGTGGCCATCAAAAGAATTAAAAATGGAGTTTAAAGTATGAAAGAACTGCTACAGGAAGTGACTGAACTAACGGCTTGTTGCAGAAAACATGGGCATTCAAATGCTGAATAAAGAAGAAGAAGGAGCCTTGGAAGGAGGGGCCAGCACAAAGAGAAATACAAAGACAATTTAAAAGATTAATACAAATAAAAGGGAAAGGAAGGGTGGCTAAAAAGGAACCTAAGAAGTATCTAAAAGAACATTTATGAAATAAGCATGTTAGAAGGTTCAGAGGAAGGGAACAGAAGGTAAAA
>CM019155.1:74963130-75080632 GCA_009733165.1 Naja naja | reverse complement strand
ACGCCAAGAAGTGGTGGTCAAAACCACACCCCAAGAGAAGGTCTCAACGGGATTAAGATTGGTGCAGGAGGAGAGAGAAGTCGACAGCAGAGGAACCGAGTATCGGATGGTAAGATCAAGGCACCCCGGATTAAGATAAAGATGAGTTTTTAAAAAAGAAACAGAAGCGGCGAAGTTCCAAGTGAAGGAAAAATAAGTAAAATATTTTTGACAGCTATAAGGGGCTTCAACCGAAAGGAAGAAGCCACGAAGAACTTAAGTTTGGGGCTCGGAAAACTTTGAATATCAAAATAAAAGGAAAGGGTTAAGACTCTCTGCAGAAAGTGCCACTTTGTGGGAAAAATTGAAGCTAAAGAGAAAGAAACTATCTTGTTCCTTTGTGGATTGAGTTGTTACATTTTAAAGAGACGCAAGACTCATAGAAAGAAAGCTTGAATACACAAAGACGGACTACCGGACTAATTGGTGATATTGATATAGACTTCTGGGTTAGGATCATAGAAAATTTAAAGAAGAAGAAATAAGGAAAATAAAAATTCTGGTGGCCATCCAAAGAATTAAAAATGGAGTTTAAAGTGAAAGAACTGCTACAGGAAGACTGAACTAACTTGGCTTGTTGCAGAAAACATGGGCATTCAAATGCTGAATAAAGAAGAAGAAGGAGCCTTGAAAGGGAGGAGCCAGCACAAGAGAAACATCTTAAAAAGACAATTAATACAAAGATTAATACAAATAAAAGGGAAAGGAAGGGTGGCTAAAAAAACGGAACCTAAGAAAGTATCTAAAAGGGGAACATTTATGAAATTAAGCATGTTAGAAAGGTTCAGAAGGAAAGGGAACAGAAAGGTAAAGAGAGAGAGGGATTCAAACTGGATAGAGAAGGAGAGCAGGATAAAGGGAGGAGAAGGAGCCAGCAATGCGAAAGCCATTTTAAGACAACTAACACAAAGATTAATACAAATAAAAGGGAAAGGGAGGATGGTCAAAAAATGAAACTTAAGAAGGTAATTAAAAAGGGGAACATTTATGAAATTAGGCATGTTAGAAAGGTCCAGAAGGATAGAGAGCAGAAAGAAAGAGAGAGAGAGGGATTCAAACTGGATAGAGAAGGGGGATAGCGGATAAAAGAGAGGAGAAGGAAAAGAAACAAGAACAAAAGATAGAGAGACACGGGAATTACATAATGAAGAAAGAAACTTGTTTTATAGAGATAATGGCTAATGTATTAAAAAGGGGTTCAAACTGGATAGAAGAGAATGGGGATAAAAAGGAAAGAAGAAAGCAAGAAAGATAATATTACATGAAACTTGTTTACATAGAGATAATGGCTAATGTATTAAAAGGGGTTCTGCATGAAGAAATGGTAATAAGAATATATTGTAATTATAAAAGTGTAAAATAATAGGGGTTACTGACAATTTTACTGGTAAAAGGTTACATTTTTATTTCTTATTTACAAAAGAAAGGTAAATGATTAGATAAATTGAATTAATTGAAATGATTTTAGAAAATGCCTAAAAATGAGATTTGTCAATAACCAAGATTAGTTATTTTTATTATTATCTTGGAACCATAAATAAATCTTAGGGGGGATATGTATTGCAGAACCCGATTGATTAGAGATATATTGTAAGGGAGCTTTTCTTTTCTCCTTTTTCTTTTTTTCTCTATCTTTCGTTTTAAAGGGAATGATTATGATTATGCTACTATATTAACCACTGAGGTGACACTTTCAAAGTAGTAAAAGGGGCAAGTCTAGGGGTTTTTTCTCATTTTTTAGTGTTAAAATTTGTATGGATTTAGAATTATGGAGAGAATATGTGATGAAAGGGCAAATCTGACGGACAAAAGAATTCTGTAAATGATAAAGAGTATTAACAATGTGAAGATAATTAAAGGATAGATATGGATGAACTTTATCTTTAATATGATGGGCAAATATATTGTTATTTGTAAGATTTATAAATGAAGTTTTTAAAATATATATATATATTTGCAATTAACTCGAAATGAACTGGGGGTTATACAGATTGAGATTAAGATTTGAGATTAGGATTAATTTCTTTGACCCTTTGTCTGCTAAAATGGAATAGAAGTGAAGTCAAATGTTTAAAATGAATATAGATCTACTGTCATATTTGCATGTAAAAGTGTGACCAGGGAACATGCTGTCTACTGAAAAGAGCTGTTTTAAAAAATTGTTAAAAATTGAATAAAATTTGTTTAAAAAAAAAAGAAAAGAAAAAGGATGGTCAGATAAAATCATTTAAACACACAGTAAATGCAAGAATGAAGTTTTTCCTGTAAATGAACTTAAAACATTCCCTTATAAACTTGAGCTTTTTTTAAAAGCACAGAGAGGAAGAAAAATGATCTGTTTTCTTCACTCTGTTCTGTGGGCCACACAAAACAAAATGAAGTCTTTTTCTTTCCTTTAACTCTTTTTTCTCTCTAACAATTTAAAATTCTTGATTCTAGGGATTAGAGACACTTAACAGTTACATTTACATCAAGGACACACAAAGACATATACACACAAAGACAAGAAAAACAAAACAGAAAAGGAAAACAGAACTCTGATGTTTACACCCACTGGTCATTCCCACCACAAATATCAGTTAATATAGGGAGGGCACAAATCTTAACAAATATACCATCTGGTTATATGGAAGACAGAGAGGAAGAGAGAAAAACAAACAGACCCCAACATTCCTATTTATATATTTCCCTTTTTTTTAAGTACCTTTATTTAGCCAAATTGATTTTTCAGCTTCATCTCAACCCTGAGGAAAGCCCACTCTTTACACAATTTGCTCACATATTTTTCCTAAATCTCCTAGGGGGCGTTCCTGTTACCTTGAGCTACAGCTTCCCATGTTCTGTCTCAGATGTGGGCTTCACTTTGGCTTAGCCGGGCCACATTCATCAGTTTTCAGGCAAAAAAAAGGGTCTGGGGAGGACTCTGGTTCCCTCACAGAATACGGGGACCTCCTTTCCAGGGAACACAACTGTCAGTTTTCAGACCAGAAAGGTGTCCAGGAGGACCTGCTGCCCCCTATGCAGTCAAGTACGGGTGCCTCTCCCTTTCCCTAACAGAAAGTCCTATGCTCTGGTAAACCCCTCAATGCTCTCCAGAGTCTTGTTGGTAGACCAAAGCCTTTCTGCAGTTAGGAAATGCACTGAGGGAGCAAGATCCAGCTGTGATTGGGAGAAGAGCCCTCTCACTCATACACATAGGCATACACACAGTTCCCACAATTTTCTGGGCTTTAAAATTAAAATTTAGAGGTACTCACTTTCTTTCCAAGCAACCATTGAGGTCAACATTCAAAACCCCTTTAAATGTTTTGTTCCAAATGACCAAGGTCCAGGAAAACTCATCCACAGACTCAATAGTCTGCTGCCAGCAAGGGAGGCTTAACTGGGCCAGGTCCATTGGTCAGGTTAGCTTGGAGTCCCATCACTGGGTGCCAAATTGTTGGAAGAAATGTCCATCTAGGTTCAGTTCCAAGTGGGAAGAAAGACACTGAAAACATGGAAGCTGTTTGGAAAGATGGTTTAATGATGGACAGGACCACATAGTTTGAGGTCCTGGGCAATTGTGCACATGGGTGAGAGTGAGAGAGCTTTATACCCTCTCTTGGGCTTTGAACTTGCTTCCTGTTCTGGTGAAAGAAATGTATTCTGATTGGTTGTCAGACTCCCGTGGGGCCATGCAGGAGTAACTTTGTAGGTTGTCTTGAGTCCCAGGCTTGGTTGAATCTTGCTGGGTAATATAATCTTCCCAGGTGTCATGTGGTGAGATGGGTAGAGGGCTAATCCTATTATGTCCTAAGGGTGGTCTTTTATGTTGTAGATAAGCTGGCCCACTCTTTTGTCTTGTAGATTAGTTGACACCAAAATATCTGCTGGGGCTGAGTTTACTTAAGATTTCTATTTCTCTTTTAGGGGCTATATTCTGCCTTTTTAATATTTCCTAGAATGTTTCATTTTTCTAGGAGAAGGGTGGGTGCTAACTTTGTACAACATCAACCTTCATCATTGAAAGCAAAACAAAATCATAATTCTAATCTTAATTAAAAACTCATTTTGCAATTAGGATGGATCATAATACTATTTTTAGTTCTGATAATTTCCCAATTTATATTAGTAAGTAAATCAATTTAAATGAGTTTAATGACTGGGTCAAACTGAATTTCATGCACTGGGTTGTTTTTTTTTTACATGGTAATTGTTCTAAAGTGTTCTTTTAATTCCACATTCATTCAATAAATTTTAATAAAATCTATATCCATAATGTTATGTAGTATTGTCAAAAATATCACATTATTTTCAAATGTATTATTTATTTGTAAGAAGTAATACAACAAGCAAGACATTCTAGAGATGCAAATGATTACATTTTAAAAAAGATGTTATTTTTAATACTGAAGTTTGTTCTAAACTCTTAATACAGCCCTAATTCAACTATACCTACAATAATAAGCATGCTAAATAAATGCAAACAGATCAAAAGGAAATAACTTGTGAAGCTGTAGGAGAAGGAGAAATCAATACATGAAGAACACTATGTCCCAATTTTTTTTTTCCATATGCTCTCAATAGTGTTTTGAAATGTTATCTTTGTCCAGCCATTTAGCAAATGATTATGGTAATGAATATCCAAGATAGCTGTTTACTTTGATTTACTTTGTTTTAGCTGCTCAGCTCAGCTTCAAACGGCACGAAGTTGTCCAGTACAGCTGTATCACCAGTATGATGAGTCCCAGTTATCAAGAGGAAAAAGAACATGTACACTGTGCCTCCTGTGCTTAGCCTGCTTGAACTGTGGAAATCTGGATGTGAAGCCCTGAGACTCACACCAATTTAATAATTTTTTTTTAAAATATCACTGACGTAGAGATACTTTGCTTTCTTCTTTTAGTCCTTTGTGACCTTTGCAACAAAGCCAATCTTGTGTATACATGGGTGTATATATGTGTACACACACAAACATATAAACACACAAAGATAGAGAGATAATAGGAGACAAAGAGAGAGAGAGAGAGAGAGGAGATACTTACAAGCCTATTGCATCCAAAGATATGTAATAAAGTATTCTGGAACAGCTCCTGCATAAAGTGCTTCATATCATTGATATTTCCCTTTCCCTAGAATATTTCTCTTCCCCATAAGTCTTAAAAATACTTCCCTTAGCTGTTTATGGATCCCACCCCCAATTTTTTCTCCCTTTCTTTCCCTCCCTCTGTCCATTTATCTCTTTGTATGGTGGACAGCTCAAATGAGCAACTTCAGACTTTGACTAATACTCACATAAGTCTTGGTAAATAACATTCTTCACACAAATCTATAACTAATAATAATGCCCTTTATTAAGCTTTCCTGTGAAACAATATGTCTAATAAAAGCTGTTCTCCCTGCTGTTTTAATTATAATAAATCACCTTCATTATGATGCATACTTCAATATCACATGCCTTGTGTTTTAGCTACCTAGGATACAACTGTAATGAGAACAGAGATCAGATGCATCACAAAGTTATTTATACACATTCATTTGGGCAAGTGTGTACATAGAAAAATGCTGTCATCCCCTTCTGCTTTGCAGCATGAATTTCAATAACTTTTATCTTACCTTTCTGTTCACAATATTATTGCTGAAAAAGGGGAGAAGGGATCCCTAAAATATTGAATACAGAAATAATTGTGCCCTGAATGCCATTTGATAGCATTGAAAAATAAGTCCTTGCAGTGCAATTATTTCTCAATAACCAGAAAAAGAACCACTCTGTGCAATGAATCAGTCAGGAGACTATAGGCTGTTGTGCATCAGTACCTGGGGATTTCTTGTCAAAGTCAACTTCCTTGGTATTCCCATGAGAACTGCACTGGGCAAAGGTGTGAAAATCTGATTTTCTAAAATGGATCAGTAATTCTCTATGAAGGGGGAAAGGATCAATAAATCTTTGCTAAGTAGATTGCAAAGAAAAAATTATTATTTCAGTGACAATACATTAGGATCCTCCAATCTCAATAAACTAAAGATGCAGTATTTCTCCACCAGCTATTTTTAACTTCTGATATATTTTTGTAATTTAGGATCATTCTGCAATGCACATATATTTATATTTCTTAAGCAATGTTCCATGTTGAGGTTGATTTATGAGGAGATGCCATTATAATGCCAAACTGGAAGTAGAAAAAAGAAAATTCTTAGTTGTTTATAAACTAATAGATATAATATAAACAAATGACATTAAAGCCTTGCACATTTATATATATCTTATGTCAGAAAGTGGAAATTTCTGGTGTTGCTATGCAGTTTACAAACTTGTGGGGATTTGGAGGCAAACCAAATCCACCAATCACAGGGTAATACCAGATGCCCTGGACTAGCATCACAGGCCACGCCCCTTGGTATATAAGGGGCAGCCCAACAAGCAATTTACTTCAGGAGGGAGATCAGAGGCCTAAAGGGAGGTCAAAGGCCTAAACAGAGGTTAGAGGCCTAAACAAAGGTTAGAGGCCTAAAGAGGAAATTCTGAGGAGATCTAAGATAGTAAAGAGGAGATCAGAGATACTGAGAAGATCCAAGACTCTGAGGAGATATTGGGATCTGACAGACTGAGGTCTGTGTATGAGAAGATATAGCAAAGGGATCTGAGAGAAGAGAGAAAGGGACTTTCTAAAAGAGGTTAGCTATATCTAAGGAGAGGTTATGAGAGGAAGAACTGTGAATCTCTCATAGAGACTTCTAGTTCCTTGAAGGACTGTTTAAGAGGAACGAAAGAAGAAAAGACTCTGTATATATTTAAGAATAATATATTTATTGATTGTTCTACTCTGTTATAAATAAATCTGTTTTAATCTGACACAACTTGGCATTGCAATTTATTGAATGACTCCGTGAAATAGATATAGGTTTAAAGATCCAGGACATATTCAATTAATATTAACAATTGGTAGCAGAGGGCGGCTGGTTAAACCTATCTATTTTCAAGTCATTCAAAAATGCCAACTCTAAAAACAACTAGAAAGAGTGCCAGACTGATGGCCAGAGCCAAAGCAAGGCTCCTGGCATCACAAAACAGAGCAGAACCAGAGTCTCAGACAGCATCAGCAAAAATGTTCCAAGCGCCAGCTAAGAAGACAGCAAGCGACATGGAAAGGAACCTGACAGCTGTCAAAACCTCTCACTCACTCATGGCTCCGAGTGAATGCTTCCTGCCTCCTGAATGCTTACAAGCCTCACCCAGCTCAACAATAGGTGAGGCAGCAGAGATGAGAAGAATGCCACTTCCCATCTCAAGCCAAACCATGACCAGGGAAGAACAAATAAGGCTTCAAACAACAAAAGCGTTCAGCTTACTATCAGTAAGCAACAACCTGGCTCCAGATCCCTGCAATCAAGCCTACCAGATTGCACCGGAGGAAGCAGTCAGGGCCAGGACTGGGGCCCATGAAGGCAACAGACTGGTAAGGGTCACCCAGTCCTGCCCTGAAACCCCCCTAGCCACTGGCATAGCATGCACAGAAAGCCAAAAGCACTCACTTTTGGCTTTCCCGCCAAACAAGATGGTGGACCAAAGGCGGGAGATTCAAATATCTCACTTTAAAATGGCGCCTGCCACCTTCCTAGGTGAAGAACAGACCCTATCCAGCCAGCATGGCTACAAACTAAGAACTGCAGCAGCCCGCTATAGCCAGCCAGCCCAAAGACTGACCCCACCAAGCGGCGCTGAGCCCGCCATGCGGGCACGTCGCTGGCTCAGGCCACCTGGGCCCACGCCCAAACGATCAGCCGGTTGCGGCGGCCCAGCAACAGGAAGAAGACAGCTCGCCTACCGAGCTGGAAATTCAAAAAGCATTAAAAATGCTAACCGCGGCATTTGGGAGCAACTTCCTACACCCCCAGCCACCCGGTCTACTCTAAGCTACCCCGAGAGGCCCTGGTCTACTCACAGCTGAGATGGGGCCCGTTCTACCTGCGGTCATCTAGACGAGCCCCAGACTACCGCGGCCTGCCAGGAAGACTCCCAGCTCACCGCTCCCTATGCTGCCACCCCCCTGGCCTACGCTAGCACCTTCCAACCCCAGCTGGCCTACCCAGGCACCACCCATGCGGCTGCAACCCTCCCCAGCGCTCCTCTGATGACTGCAGCTTGCTTACCTGGTCCGATGGCAATTCTGGCTCCAGCGACGTCTTCGGCCTATGAGGGCCTCTCCTGGGGCTCAACGGTCCAAGCCGGAGCTCAGGAGGCAGGCCCGAGGCTTTCTGGAGAAGCCCCAGCAAAGAGCCTCTTCTCCAGCGTCGTTCCTCTTCAAATGGCCTCCGCACATGCTCAGACGGGACCTCCCGAGGCAGGCCAGAGGCCTACCTCAGGAGCTCAACCGATGAGCTCCTTCTTCTGCGAAGGCGAAGCCAGAATGAACTCCGCACATGCGCAGAAGGTTTTTGCTCCCCCTCCCATCTGGGAGGAGCAATTGCTTGTGTCTAGGCCAATGGGGAAGAGGCCTGCTGTTACCATACCCCTCCCTTATTCTGCTGACAGGGGATTTCAGCACAATGGACAGCAGAGCAGCCCTTTTACACAAACAAATGCTAATTTATTACCTTTAGGGTTTAATAAGTTGTCTGTCTCTGGAAGAAACTTGCATGAATGGGCCAGGGAGATCCAGGTAATACTGATGAGGGAGAATGGGCTTAATTTACTAATAAATCCTCCTCACAAGCCCTCGTCTATGGAAGGAGACATGCTTCACCATAAAACTTTTTGTCTGATTCTCCTATCAATTGATCCAGCACTTTACCCTAGCATCCCCCATGGGCTTACTGTATGTGAACTTTGGGAAGTTTTATTTAACATGTTTAACTCAAATTATAACACAACAGCCAGAATTTCCAGGGAATTCCATTCGTCCAAATTAAGGGCTGGAATGGATATCAATGAGCACCTCTGTAACTTAAAGAGGATGAGGGAGGAATTAAATTTAAGGGGAGAACCCGTCCCTGAATGGAGTTTAATAAGTATAATAATTAATTCCTTGGATGTCAGTTGGGACAATTTTATTTCCCAATTGGATAACTCCACCTATAATGGTATGTCCCTGGAAGTTCTGACTGGTAAGCTCATTGCAGAATTTAATTTCAGAAAAGATAGGGCATCTTTCCATAAAGAAAAGGGGATGACTAGAGGGATTGGAAGTCCCAGTAGGGTAAACACAATTGGTTAGTGCTATGGATATGGATCAATGGGACATTTTAGGAGGGATTGCCCAAAAGTTGTAGGCCCAAGGACAAACCAAAGTGGATGCTCAAACAGTAGAAACAGAAAGAGGTCACCCACTCCTGAAAAGAACCCCCAAACAAAACCTGTCAACCAGAGAAGGGGTAAAGGGGGCTATGTAAGTAACAGAAAGAACCAGTACAAACCAAGTGATTTTACAAGCGTGTCTGAGACGAGTTACCCCAGGCTCACCAAGCAAAAACATGAGCAATTGTGGTTGCTAGACAGCGGTGCTAGCAAGCACATGGTTTGTAACAAGCTGTTGTTGAATGACCTGGTTGACCATGATAGCACTGTAACCATGGCTAATGGCCTAAGAACAAAGGCCACAGGTATAGGGAATGTAAGTATACATGGGCTTGGTAACATTGACAATGTGTTATATGTTCCAAAGCTGGAACATAACCTTCTCAGTATTTTAAAACTCACTGGAAAATGTAATGTAAAAGTGACCTTCTCAGAAGGAGAAGCAATGGTAACCAAGGATGGCAATATGGTGGGAGAGGTTATCAGAATCAATAACCTACCATATTACTCCCCCATTACAAAGCTTGAGGAGTCTGGTACCAGCAACCAGGTCAATGCTGGTGAACCAGATGGTGACTCCCAAGCAGAGCCTGAGGTTGACCATGAGGGATATACACAAGAGAAGGGGAAAACTAATTGTAATATAAATAAAACCAAACATGTAAGATTTATCACAGAGCGCAGTGATGAACAGTCTAAGGGTGCCAAAAACTTATCCATTGGCAAACCCCTGCACGATGAGTGTGCCCACCTCCTACACAGGAGGATAGGTCACCTCAGTTTCCCGATTGTGCAGAGGCTACTTGAGTGCTCTAGGGGGTTGAATGTAAAAAGTTGTAATGTATTTATGGATTGCTCTGTTTGCAGGGGAGCCAAGTCCAGGGTGAAGCCAACGCCCAGAAAATCCCAGAGGCAATCCAAACACATTTTTGAGCTGGTGCATATGGACCTGGTGGTTCCATTGAAACCCTCCCTCGGTAAGAACATCTACTTTCTCACCATAGTGGACGACCATAGTAGATATGGGTTTGTGTACCCCCTCAAATCCAAGGATCAGACGTTTTCAAAATTCAGGGAATTTTATAATTTGATCCTAAACCAGCACAAAATCAAGATTCAGAGAATCTTGACAGACAGAGGTACCGAGTTCAATTCTAATAACTTCTCTGTCTGGTTGAAGGAGGGATAGTCCACCTTAGGACAGCTCCTTATTCCGCCTTCCAGAACGGAATTTCAGAACGACGGAATGGTGTATTACAAACAATGATGAGATGTGCCCTTGAGGATGCTGGCCTAAATTTCGCATACTGGGCAGAGGCCATATTGTATGCCAACTACACTCTCAACAGAGTATGGTCGAGTGTTGTAGAAAACCCCCTATGAGATGGTCTATGGGTGCAAACCTAGTTTAAGACATCTGCATGTATTTGGGGTGATGGCCGATGTGCAGGTCCTCAAGGAGTTAAGGAAGAAAGGGGACAGGAGGTCGATCAAATTAAGATTCATAGGTATGAGCCTGGGTCCAAGGCTTACAAATTTTGTGGAATGACAAAGGATTGTCATCTCAAGATGGCCACCTTCTATGAGAGCACAAACTGGAGCAGAATCCACGCCAATGAGATTCTGGCTCCCAAACAAACCCATGATTCGGCAACAAAGTTAAAATGCAAACCCCATCTAATGATGGTAACACATCTGGCTCAGGAGGTAGTGGAGAGGGCAATCTCCATGCCCTTAAGGGAATCCTCAAAAAGCAAGTGGGGAAGCCCGAAGAAGGGCATCCCAAAATTAAAACTGGTAAAATTAATAGTGATGAAGCTGGTGACAATTTGGACAATTTGGATGATTCAAATTGTGAACAGGAGTCAGTTAGTAGACTAATCTGCACTACTAAAAATAAGAAACCTGAAAGGTTTAATGACTTCATCACTAATGTAAATTTGGCATCGACCACTCCTCAAAGATATGAGGATGTTTTAAAGCTATCTCCAAAAGAGCAGGGAAATTGGCATGCTGCTATGGATTTGGAGATGAACAGCCTCAGGAAGCTGGAGGTGTTCACACCTGCTAAATTGCCAAAAGACAAGAAAGTAATTGGCACAAGGTGGGTTTATAAGAAGAAGCCACTGGATGATGGGAACTTCTTATACAAAGCAAGACTGGTGGCACAGGGATTCTCGCAGAGATACCCTGATGATTTTGACAACACCTTCTTGCCCACAGTACGCCCTGAGAGCATAAAGACAGCTCTCACTATAGCGGCCATACATGGGGAGAGTGTTCTGCAGTTTGACATACAAACGGCCTATTTGCATGCCAAATTGGACAAGGAAATCTATGTAAAGGCACCTCCGGGCATAGATCATAGGGAAGATGAAATCTGGCTTCCTAACAAAAGTCTCTATGGTCTGAAGCAGTCTGGGAGAAGGTGGTATGAATGCCTTACCGAGTGTCTAAGGCAAATAGGTTTCACTGCCTCACCAGCTGATGAATGTGTTTTCATCAGGCAGCAAGACAATGTCAAGAAACTGTCCTTGTATGCGTTGATGACATTTGTACATCAGCAAATCAGTGGAGAGTAAATCCTTCTCTGATCAGGTAAGTAGAAAGTTTGCACTGAAGCCTCTAGGCCAGATTGACAAATTTCTGGGGTTCAGTTCACAAAAACTGAGAAAGGATTTGAGCTTTCTCAGTGGGATAAAATCTTAGATTTGATTGACAGGTGCAACATGGCAGAGGCCAAGCCCTGTGACACTCCAATGCAAACAGATTTCCCAAGAAACATGTATAGTGATAGTGAGGATTTTGTACACAAAACTATGTACAAATCCATATTGGGCTCACTCTTGTATATAGCAGGTTGGACTAGGCCTGACATCAGCCTATCTATAAATATCTTATCTAGGCACTCTGAAAATCCCAAACAAATACATTGGACTGGTGTCAAGAGGGTTCTTAGATACCTTAAGGGCACAGCAAATCTCTCACTCATACTTGAACCTTACATTTCGGAAATTCCTCAACTCTACACCTACTCTGATGCCAATTGGGCAGGTGATACCAAATCGAGGAAGAGTACTTCAGGTTATATTGTATATCTTAATAACTGTCCAGTACATTGGTACTCAGGTAAGCAAAAGTTAATTGCCACCTCAACAGCTGAGGCTGATGCATGCTTGTCTAAACTCTCCAACAACCTAGTATGGTTGATGAACTCTTGAAGAGTTTATGGAGAACCCGAATACCTATAATTATCCACGAGGATAATCTTGCAGCAATTGAAATTTCAAAAGCTGAAGCCGTGAGCCACAGATCACGGCACATAGACATAAAATATAAGCATATTAGACAGTTGTCTAAAACAGGTTTCATAAAGATAATAAATACGGAAACGAAGGAACAAATCGCTGACATTTTCACCAAGCCCTTGCCTAGAGAACAACATATGTACCTGCTCGAAAAATTACCTTTAACTATGTAAGTATAATTATTCTAATGATTGTAAATAGAGTGTGTGTATATATATAGCCCAATATATATATATGTATAAAAAATTCTGTAAATGCATAGAGAAGGGGATTGTCAGAAAGTGGAACTTTCTGGTGTTGCTATGCAGTTTACAAACTTGTGGGGATTTGGAGGCAAACCAAATCCACCAATCACAGGGTAATACCAGATGCCCTGGACTAGCATCACAGGCCATGCCCCTTGGTATATAAGGGGCAGCCCAACACAATTTACTCAGGAGGAGATCAGAGGCCTAAAGGGAGGTCAAAGGCCTAAACAGAGGCCTAAAGGTCAGAGGCCTAAACAGAGGTTAGAGGCCTAAACAAGGTTAGAGGCCTAAAGGAGATTCTGAGGAGATCTAAGATACTAAGGAGATGGAGATACTGAGAAGATCCAAGACTCTGAGGAGATATTGGGATCTGACAGACTGAGGTCTGTGTATGAGAAGATATAGCAAAGGGATCTGAGAGAAGATCTATAACCTAAAGAAAGGGACTTTCTAAAGAGGTTAGCTATATCTAAGGAGAGGTTATGAGAGGAAGAACTGTGAATCTCTCATAGAGACTTCTAGTTCCTTGAAGGACTGTTTAAGAGGAACGAAAGAAGAAAAGACTCTGTATATATTTAAGAATAATATATTTATTGATTGTTCTACTCTGTTATAAATAAACCTGTTTTAATCTGACACAACTTGGCATTGCAATTTATTGAATGACTCTGTGAAACAGATATAGGTTGAAAGATCCAGGACAAATTCAATTAATATTAACATCTTACCATTCCACTCTTCCTCTATAACTATTCTGTATGTATCCTGCAGTTTGGATCTATTCAAAGATATAAACATCTGTTAAGCATTTTAGGCATAAAGTATAATAAGAAACATGCAAAGATTCTCAGAGTGGTTTTATTTATTTATTTAGCATATGGCACTTGTTAGCCAGGGATCACCAAGGTGGCTGGCTGCCTCTATGAAAGGAATTTTTTCTGGTGGTGTTATCTTTACCCATGGGCTCAGAAGTGGGATCCTATCAGTTCGCACCTATTCGCTAGAACCAGTTGTTAACATTCTAAGCAGTTCGGAGAACTGGTTGTTAGAAGAAATTACTGGCCTAATCCTGTAAGGAAAGAAGGAAGGAAACATACTGGTGTTGCTTACAGAAACTGCCTCTCTGTTAACCCTTATTACATTCTTGGCAGGACTAGTCTTCCTGTCTCTGGAACTTCTCTGGAGTTTTTTTCCTCCTTTGCTGGTACTTTGCTTGTGTGGAATGATCATTCAAAGTTATTGTCAGGGAGTAAAAACTGCTTCCAAACATCCCTGCTAATTAGAGGTGGACCGTGCCTTTCTTTGCTGTCAACTTTGATTAAATAAAACCCAGAAAGTAATCTAAGAAACATATTTTTATTTACAAAAATAATAAAACCTAACGGACTACATACCAGCAGCTTAATCTCACATCAAAGGCATATATAGGAATAAAGAACAAAGGAAGTTACAAGAAGTGAAGAAAAGACTTTTAAAACATGCACAGTGAATCAGAAAGTACAAGACTGTCTTATCTCATTGCTACAGGGACAACATAACAAAGTTCTAGCTAGCAGGCAAGCTAGAACAGACAAATAAAAAAAATGTAGTGACAGTTACAATGGCACTGAAAAAAGCGACTTATGACCCTTTTTCACACTTACGACTGTTGCAGCATCCCCACAGTCACGAGAGGCCATGCAAGGAGATGCGTGCCTCAATGTGAGTGATGTTGAGTTGGCCACGCCTAGCCAGTAACATGACCAGCAAACCATGTCCACCCAGTCACTTGACCACCAAGCCACACCCACCATCTAAGCCATGCCCACAGAACCGGTTGTTAAAAAATTTGAATCCCACCCCTGCATGGGCTGCCTGAAAACCGATAGGCAATTGGGGGGGCTCCTTTCTTGTCCCTCCACAGTTTATTTGCTCACGGGAATTGAGCCAGCGAGCTTGCCAACCTCAGTGGCACCCAGGCCCAGTGTCTTACCACATGAACCACCACAGCCCCTTCTCAGACTGGTAAATTAAAAGGAATCCCTAACAATGCTTTTTAAAAATAAAGTGATACAATAAATATAAGGGTTCAACTTACATTAAAATGTCTAATTTATATTAACAGGTTCAAGATATTCTACTACACAATTGTTTACTGAGTGAAAAATAAATCTCAGTAATAAATGTATTTTCTTCCCACCCGCATTGGCCATAATGAATACTTGTTTTCTTGGAAAAGATATTAAAGAATGTTACCTCTCAGTTTGTCTGGGATAACTTAAAAACAAAACAAAACATTTCCAAGTCTATTCTACATGCTTGGAATTTCCAAGAGGTCTCCTATCCCAGTGGTAACAGTTTTTATTTTTGACATCAACAAGATGCTGCTGCCATCTGCTGAAGACAATGACCACTGCATTCTAAATCAACTGCATGAGAAAAGGCAGATATGCTACATGTTAATCAAACGAGATGCTAATGAGATGGGATAATAATGAGATTACAGAGGCAACTTCAGAAGAGATGCAAAAATCTGAAGAAAATCAATTAGTGTGGTTTGTACTTGTAGGGATTTATCATAATTATAAAGAAAATGTTTTAAGCATATGTTTTCTAATTGGTATTTCTATACCAACATTATGTCTCATATTACATTCTATTCCCCTTCCTTACCACTGATCTATTGATCTTCCTTCAAATATTTCAGTCACATTTATATCATATTTACTGTTTCTTTTAATGGAATATTATCTTGGGCTGCACTGTATGATATTAGATCTTTTAAAAGCATACTGTTTAAAAGATGCAAATATTGGTCCTTCTGACAGGAGGGTATTGGAGATTTTGAGCACATGAGAAGGAGGAAAAAAGGGAGGCAAGATATGGGATTGGTAAAAGTAGGTTTTTCTTAGAAATGAGTCGACCACAATTCTATCCTCCCCCACTCCCGCCTTCTGGAGAAATGACTACTTCTGAACCAAATCTGATGTAATCTGAAAAGAGGATGGAAGCAAATGGAAGAAAAAGCAAAATAAAGAAAACTAGAGTAACAACACATATTTTTACAAAAGGCTGCAGAATTATAACAGAATATATAGGGAAAATGTCTATCTTTCCTCAAAATGTAAACTTATGAATGTTGGGCTTTTTCTGCTTGCTTAGAAATGGGGGTATAAAACGATTTTAAATGTTATTTCTTAAGTGATATAGACATTGAGCAATCAATCAGAATAAAATAGTAAACCTAAATTATATTAAATGTTTATTTAATATTATAACAGTACTGATATACAGGGAATATAATATTTTCTTTTAGCAAAAAAGTCATGACTGCTTTTATTTTTCTGCTCATAAATTAGATTGAATGTACCATATTTTTCGGACTATAAGACGCTCTGGACTATAAGACGCCCCTAGCTTTTGGGAGGAAAGCAAGAAAAAAAACCTGCCTCTGCCTCCCAGCAATTTGCCTCCTTGAAGCAAATAGCAAACGGCCTGGTCAGCTTCAGCATAGCCTGATTTAGCATGAGTAGCCGCAGTCACCTATCCCTGCCGCCTGGAACGGGCCAAAAATGGGATTCATGAAGGCCAAAAATGGGATGCGCGGAAACAAAACATGGGATGCGCAGAGGCTGAAAATGGGGCATGCAGAGGCGGCAATAGGTGGCAGTGGTGATGGGTGATGCCAGCACCGATGGGCGGCGCAATCCCTGCAGCCTAGAACAACTGATCGGTGGGATTATGGGAGGCCGATCCAACCACCAGTCAGCTCCTCATGCTAAATCAGACTGTGCTGAAGTTGACCAGGCTGTTTACTGTTTGCTGCAAGAAGGCAAATTGCTGGGAAGCAGATGCCAAAGGGTGGGGGCCGGCAGATGGGCAGGGCTTTGGCAACATTCGCTCTATAAGATACATAGACATTTCCATCCACTTTTTTGGGGGGGAGTGCATCTTACAGTCTGAAAAATACAGTATATCTGAAGACCACTAAAGGTTATATTAAAAATATTTTAGGTAGCAATGAAACAACATGTCCGCCTCGCTGGGTACTTGAGGATTTGCACTGAAAAACCACTGTACTCACAATTAAGGGTTGTAGTAATCAAGGTTTATTTCTTCAGTCACTCTCACAATAGTCCCAAAAGGCAACACTGGAGTAATTCCAAGTAAAGCTAGCACTGACAGCCATTGCCTCTCAGTGTTTATTATAGCTGCTTGTCAACCCCACCCAGCTAACCTACATCCACTCACTCTTCTAACGTCTCCACCCAGAAATTACTCATACCTAACCTAGCCATTCACCTCTAACTCCCCACCACCCCAGGAACAACAAAACAGACAATATAAACAATAAAACAGTATGAAATCCTCCCAGTCAACCCTGTAGCGCTCAGAAACCTCCACATTCCATTGATCGCTCCAAACGCCACTAAGCTACAATTGAAACCACCGCCAAACAACTGATGCTCTTTCTGGCATTCCAGAGCAGATGTAGCTTGGCTTAGTCCATGGAAGACGCCCCAGTGAAGGAGACACCCGCCCTGAGTAAGGAGCAGTCCATGGGCGATGCCAGGATCAAAGAAGCAGGCATCACTCCCCCCCATTGCAAGAGAACGAAGAGGAGGGAGGCAATGAAGGAGGCACTTTCTACAGTGTCAGGCTGGCAAGACTCCACCGTGAGCCCAACATGTGCCCCCCCAGCTTCTCCTGGAAAACAAACGCCACAATTATATCATATTCATTCAGATTCAGCTTTCCCACCAACCGTTGTGGGGTTCCTATAGTGGTATATTTGTAGTAATCGAGGGGCTGCTATATCAGTATGCCATACCCACGAGGCCTCATCTATAGGGTATCCCTTCTACTTAACAAGATATTGTAATACCTCCCCCCGGCTGTCTCCGAGAATCTAGAATTTCTTCTATTTCATAATGGTTGTCCCTCACAGGGCCCAGAGCCTTAAGTCTGGGTTCTTTCTTTTTTTAATTAATAAAAAGTTTTTTATTTTTTTACACATCTCTTCACGTGAGCAACATGGTTCCAGATTACAACATTTATGCATAGTCATAATTACATTTTCAACTTTCTTGTTTAACATCACATCAAGTCATCATCCATTCCTCTAATCTTTGAATAAGTTTCCATTTCATATTTCAAGATTGGTAAAAGTAGGTTTTAAGTCTGGGTTCTAATCTTGTCATGTTTGCAGGTTTCAAGAGGCTACTATGAAATACCAGGTGTATCCTCTTGAATCATGATGGTAGGTTAAGTCGATAGGTAACAGGATTAATTACTTGTATTATTTGGGAAGGACCAATAAACTTTGGATCCAGTTTTTTTACCTGCTACCCCTAAGTTTATATACTTGGTCAACAAATATACCCACTCCCCAATTGCAAAGTTAGGTGAATCAGTCCTGTGTTTATCAGCTTGGCTGTTATAAGCTTCCATAGCTTTGGACAATGCCTTTTTCACCTCTGTCCAATGGATTGTAGATTATCCGTCCATTTAGTAATCATTATTGAATCATTGGCTACATGAGGCCATTCAGGTATAGGAATAAATTCCTTGCCATGTACCACATAGAAAGGGGTATATCCAGAACTACTGTGTACTGTGCTGTTGTAGGTCACTTCTACTATAGGTAATAGGTCCACCCAATTGTTTTGTTGGTAAATAATATAGCATCACAAATATTGTTCTATTGCAGCATTTGCTCTTTTGGATGCTCCATTTGTACATGGATGATATGCCGTACTTAAACCTTGAGACTAGCCAATTAGCTATATGAATTCTTTCCAGAAGCGTGCAGTAAATTGAACTCCTCTATCAGAAATAATACATCTAGAAACCCCATGTAGACGATAAATATTTTAAAGGAACAAAACAGATAACCGTTGGGCTGATGGAAGCCCTTTACAAGGTATGAAATGAGCCCGTTTAGAGAACAGATCAATCACTGCCCAAATAACATTGTATCCATTATTATCTGGCAAATCCACAATAAAATCCATACTAATCTCCTGCCAAGGTTGTGTGGGTTCAGCTACCGGTTGAATTAAACGTAGGGGTTTCCCCACACGTATTTTTGTGGTGGCACAGATAGGACATCTTTTAACGTATTTCTCAATGTCATTTCTCATAGAAGGCCACCAAAATTGTCTCTTAACTAAATGCAAGGTTTTCAGGAATCCATAATGCCCGCCTGTTTAACATCATGGCAGCGTTTTAACAGTAATGTTCACAATTAAATGGGCACATACAATTTATTTCCATGCCACGTTATTCCACCCCACATTTCCACTTGATTACTATTATCTGCTAATCATTGCCTCTGGAAGATCCATTGTCATTATTTTTGTTCTTAAAGAATCAATGCTCTCGTGACTTGGGCTGAGAGGCTGCCCTATAGTGTCTCTAAGGCTATCAAACTGAGGTAATCGCGATAAGGCATCCACCATGAAGTTCTTCCCAGCTGGCATGTATTTCAAAATGAAATTAAAATGTCTAATGTCCCAACGAACTTGCTTTGGAGATAATTTACATGGGGTTTGGAGGGCTTCAAAGTTCTTATGATCTGTCCACATCTCAAATGGATGTGGACCGCCCTCCAATAAATGCCTCCATGTAAGTAAAGCCCAACGAACAGCATACACTTCTTTCTCCCAGATGGTCCAATTTCGCTCTGTCTGGTTGAATTTCCGTGATGTATAAGCACATGATTGTAACTCTCCTGTATCGTTCTTCTGCAATAATACAGCTCCCACAGCCACATCGCTTGCATCCGCTTGGATAACAAAAGGATAATTGGGATTTGGATGCCTTAACACTGGTTCTTTTGAAAATAAAGTTTTTAAGCTATCAAATGCTTTCTGGAAATCAGATGACCATGATAGTATTCTATTAGGCTTTGGTTTGTCAATACCTAAATGTTTGGCCCGAAGGAGATTGGTCAAGGGTAATGCAATGTCCCCAGACCATGAAATGAACTGCTGATAAAAATTGCCAAACCCTAAGAAACTTTGTAACTGTTTTCTTGTGGTTGGGGGCTTCCATTCCAATACAGTTTTTACCTTATTTGGATCCATTTCTGTACTATTTGTGGAGATACGATACCCCAAATAATCCAACTGTGGTAGTATGAAAATCTCATTTGGACAACTTCACATACAACTGTGCTTTTAGTAGTTTTTGTAACACTTGCTGTACTAATTGGATATGCTCCTCCTTAGTTTGTGAGTATATTAAAATATCATCAAGATAAACCAATACTCCTTTATATATTACTTGTGTAATACGCCATTTATCAACTGCATAAAAACAGCTGGGGCCCCTTGCAATCCAAAAGGCATCACATTAAAGTGATAACTTCTCAAAGGACAATTAACCAAACCAACTGAACCAAAGGGGGGGGGGTTCTTTCTTTTATAAAGTAATTTTAATTGTTTTCAGTATTATTGGGCTTGTATTGTTTAATTATTTTTTAAGTAAATTATTGTATTGTGTTTTATACTGTGAGCTGCCCTGAGTCCTTAGGGAGAGTGGGAGGCATACAAGTCTAATAAATTATTATTATTATTATTATTATTATTATTATTATTATTATTATTATTAAATGTGGTCTTCCACTCATCTCCAGGGTGAATTCTTACATTGTAATATGCCTCATGTAAATCAAGTTTGGTGAAAATCCTCCCATTCACCAAAGTGGCCAACAAATTCTTTATTAGAGGCAGAGGATAAAGGGGTTCCATACATATAGCATTCATGGAAATCAAACAGCAACATGTGACCTTCCGGGTGTAGTAAAACCTCTTTTCTAGGTTTTTGTTTATATATTTCCTCATTTCCTCCATTTCTGTAGGAGTCATTGAGTCATTACTTTGCTCCAGGAACCAACTCGATCACACAGTCTGTTGTTTGGTGTGGCAGTAATGAGTCAGTCCCTTTTTCATTAAAAACATCTGCCAAATCATCATATTCAGAGGGATAGGCCGGTCTCCCTAAAGATAGCTCTTTATTTTCTGAGATGTTATAGACTGGGGAAGACTGTTGATCCATCTTATTTAATGGATTTGGTCCAATTGCTAAACGTAATTTATGATACCCTCCTTCCTGTGTTATAGTTGGCTCCCACTTATTAAGCCAAGCCAATCCTAATATTAAAGCCTCGGTCGTGTGGGATACCACCACAAATGATATCCACTCCCAATGTTCTCCCATCATCAGTTTAACATATTTTGTTCTATGAGTGGCTGGAACTCCTCCCATCTACTTGTTCAAATTTAATCAGGTTGTTCAAAGGAATAAACCTTAAACCAAGTTTATTTACCACTGCTTGTGTTATTAGACAGCATATACAGCTCGAATCAATTAGCCCCTAATTTCACCCCTTGATTCACACGTGTATTCCACACCATAACTGGAATTATAAATAGGCATATGAGATTACTTACCATCAGATCTTCCACCCGAGTATCATCTGGTCCCGCATCATCCATCAGGAATGAATGTTCTATTGATCTATCTGATTCGATACTACTTTGCAACTGGATCAGTCCTCTCGAATCTTCATGGAACTTCCAAACACAGGGTCCAGTACTACCTCTGTCTATAAATATTCCTGCTAGTGGTGTTTGTGTTACAGACAGTGGTGGTATTTGACAATCCAATGCTCTATGGCCGGGCATATTACAACAAAAACATCTAATTTTGGCCTGGCAATGGGGAGGAGGCCCTCACTCCAGGTTGACATAAAGGACCAGTAGTCTTCCTCATTCCTGCAGTCACGCCCCTCTTAATGTTTAACCTTCTTAATCCCTCATCGAGCTCGATAGCTATTTGATACCAATCCTTTAATGTTTTTGTTAACCTCCAGTAAAGACATGCCAGCCCTAGGTCATGGTCCAATCCCTCTTTAAACAAATGTATCAGCAATCTCTCAGACCAAGTAGGTAGTTTACCAGCAACGCTTTGAAAGTCTTGTATATAATCACGTGCTGGATGTCCCTTCTGCTTCATAGTCAAAATCTCTTCCTGTGCTTGTTGTCAACTTGTTCTGTCTTCAAACCTCCCTTGCAAAGCAGCAAGAAAGAGTCCAACATTACCCAGCTCAGCAGATCATTGCCGATGTAAGTCAGCTGCCCATTCATTTGCTTCACCTACTAACACATTTATTATTGCCACTACCATGGCCCAATGAGACGGGAAATAGTGTCCATACATGTTGAGATGATTTGTTACTTGTCCCAGAAAAAAGGCCACTCTACCTGCACTACCGTCAAATGATGCTATTAAGGGGGGGTCCCCACCCACCCTGAGCTGGCACCCCCCAACAGGCCATAGAACATTACGGTCTGACATTACATTAGAGGAAATCTGACCCCTCTCTGCAGGTTGCCCTGGAGTCCATTCATATGTATCAGATAATTTAGGATCCTCAGGTTCCATATAATGACTTTCTACCCGAGTAACTTTAGCCCCTTTCCTTATATCCGATCTCCTAGACTTTAACCCAGAACGCCCCAGTCCTCTGTCTAATTCCATATCTTGAAACCCCATAGGGCTAGAACTGTATAAAGGATCACGAACTGACATATAACTGTGTCTATAATCCAACTCTTCTCTGGCAGGAGATAATGCCTCTCTTTTCTAAAACAAATATTTTTATTAAACATTTATGTAATTAAAAACAAACAAATATATATGTATGTATGTATGTATATATGTATATATATATATATATGTAGGTCTTGGTGTATTCGGGTCTTGTCCCATGAAAATCTACGAAAACACACACACACACACACACACACACACACACACACATATATATATATATATATTTGTTTTAGTAGATTTTCACGGGTAAAGGTATGTAGGTCGGTCTTGTCCGTGTAAGATTGAGAATACCTTGGCACGCTTCGTTTAAATCTCATCCATCATCTTCAGGCTGGTGTCTTCAGCTTTGTTCTTGATTGGAACAACACAGCCAACAACACAGCCAACAACACAGCCAACCAACCCACTTACAGCAGAGCCAGCACACCACACCTCCCCTCCAGTATTTATAGAGAGAAGGCAGCTCAGATCACACTTTGCTGGCACAAGCACGAAGCCGAAGACACCAGCCTGAAGATGGCGAGTGGGATCTCGTCAAAACATCGCCAAGGTATTCTCAATCTTACACGGGACAAGATCCGAATACACCAAGACCTACATATCTTTACCCGTGAAAATCTACGAAAACATATATATATATATATACACATACATACATTTTACAACAAGCTTTGAGCGATAGTTGCACTTATACTTTTCTATCATTGATGTGTTCTACTTTGTTACAATAACTTCCTTGTCCTTTTAGTGTCTTTGATTCTATGCGTATAAGTTTACAGTTAATTACATGTCTCCCTTGTTTTCAATATATTATCAAATTATCAGATGTTACTTTTTCTTTAACTAATCGTACCAGATGTCCCATACTTTGTAATAATCACTATCTTGATTATTTTTTAAGAGTTTGGTTAGTTTGTCCATTTCAGCACACTCATTTATTTTATTGATTAACATGTTTTCTGAGGGGGTCATGGCCGATTTCCAGTTTTGGGCAAAGCTTATTCTGGCTGCAGTTATGGTATGCAAAATCAAGTACTGGTATTTCTTTTTCAAATTTAGTTCTATCATGCCTAATAAAAAAAATTCAGGTTCCAGTTTTAGTTCTTATTTCATTATTTCTAATATCCAAGTTCTAATTTTTTTCCACTACCACGTGTGGAAATACGTTGCCTGAATGTAGTTGCACTTCCAGCAATTCGGTGTTATAGTGGGGAACATCTTGGCTAATCTCACTGCCGCTAAATGCCAACAATGAACCATTTTATATATAGACCTTCTTTGTATGAGGCTGACATCGTTAGTCTATAATTTATCTGCCAGAGATGTTCCCACTGACCTAAATTAATATTGTGGCCCACATTCTTGGCCCAAATTATCATGCAATCTTTAACAGTTTCCTCTTTTAATTTGTAGTCTAATAAGTATTTATAGATTTTACTGATCATTTTTCTTCCTTCCCCATGCCATATCTTGTCTAGTTTTATGTTGGGTCATGCTAAAGCCGAATTGTTCTCTATCTTTTTTGTAATGTCTGTATTTGTAAGTAGGGCCACCATCCTATCTCAATTCCCTGGAGTTGTAATTGGTTCCTGTTTTTTAGTTCTCCTTTTTCATTTAATAAATCTCTATATCTTACAATTTTATCACAGTCCAGAACATTTGGATGTACAACTGCTTCCATTGTTGATAGCCACAATGGGATCTTAGGATAATGGTTCTTTTTCATTTTTTCCCAGATATTTAACAAAACATTTCTCGTCCAGTGCCTTTGAAAATATGAGTGTTGCTTACTCTTCCCGTCCCAGATAAATGTGTGCCAGCCAAGTTGGAGGTCAAAACCCTCTAATGTTAGAATCTTTCTATTTGATAGGTTAACCCAATCTTTAAGCCATGTGGATATAGCAGCCTAATAGTATAATTCAAGTTCTGAGAGACTAAAGCCTCCTTTCTTTCTCGCATCCTGTAATAATTTATACTTTATTGTGGCTTTTTTTTTCTGCCATATAAATTTAGAAATTTGTTTGTTTAATTCTTCAAAGAAATTTTTCCCTAATTTGACTGGCACCATCTGGAACAGGAATAGCAGCTTTGGTAAGACATTCATCTTTATTATTGCAATCTGGCCTAATAGGGACAGTTGAATTTTGGCCCAGTTATCTAGATCCTTCAATATTTGTGTTATCAGTTTGTCATAATTATCCTTTTTGATTGAGGAGCACCCAAATCCCAAGATATTTTACTTTATTCACTCCCTGCATGCCTAGGTTATTTGCTAGCTCTTCCTTTTGTTTTTTGTGCAATTTTTTGTTATCAATTTAGTTTTTTCTTTATTAATTCTCAGCCCTGCCACCTTTCCAAATTCTTTTATTTCCATCATTAGAATGGGACTTGTTTCTTTTGGGTCTTCCAATATAAACGCCATATCATCGGCAAAGGCTTGGAGTTTGTACTCCTCTTTTTAAATATTTGGTCCTTTAATCTCATGATTCTGTCATATTTGTGTTAATAGTATCTGTTTTGCTAGTATATACAACAATGGGGCCAGGAGGCATCCCTCCCTCACCCCTTTACTTATCCTTATGCTATCCATAGTTTCTCTGTTCATTAATATTTATGCAGTTTGTGTCTTATAGATTGTCTTAATGAATCCCAGATGTTTTTGGTCAAATTTCATGCCAATCAATTGGTTAATAAGGAATTTCCAATTCAAATTATCGAAGGCTTTCTGGGCATCTAGAAACATCAGTGCCATTGTTCTATGGGTGCATTTCATACAATTCTAAAATATCCAGAATTATCCTTGTATTTGTCTTCATTGTCTGTGTGGAAGAAACCCATTCTGATCCGAATGGATAATTCTGCTTAGTATCCTTTTTAACCTCTCCAACATTATTGTGGCTAGTATCTTGTAATCCACATTTAAGAGTGATATTGGCCTATAGTTCTGTATTTGTTGTGGATCCATCTGCTCTTTATGAATAAGTGTTATGTATGCTTTTGTCCATGATTCTGGTACATTGGCGCTTTCCAGAGCTTCATTGTAAAGGTCCATCATTAGCTCCTCTAATAATTCTTGAAACTCCTTATAAAATTCTGATGGAATTCCATTCAGGCCGGGAATCTTATTTGTTTTCTGTGTTCTAATTGCATTTCTGATTTCTTTTATAGATATTTTATTGTTTAGACTTTCTCTTCATCCGTTATTTCTGGAAAGTTTTTCTCTTTGAGATATTGGTTAATAAGTTCTTCTGATGTTTCTTCCTGTTTGTATAGGTTTGTGAAAAAGTTTTGGGCATATTTTCCCTTCTTGGTCTCGGACAAGCTACTATCACTCTTTTTTCCTGTTCTTTTTTTAATTTATGGGCTAGCCATCTCCCTGGCTTATTTGCATTTTCGAAATAATTTTGCTTTGCTAATTTGATTTTCCTAGCCAGGTCCTCCTGAACATTCAGATTTATTTTATGCTTCACCAAATCTATTTCTTTTTTAATATTTCCATTATTCGGATCTTTTTGTCTACTAATTTCTAGGTCTTTCAGTTTCTCCCGCCAATCCTTTTGTTGTTGTCTTTTTTCTTTGTTCCTTTCAATATCATAAGCAATAATTAAGCCTCTTACATAGGCCTTTGTTGTGTCCCATAGATTCTGTAGGGATGTTACGTTCTCTCTTGTTGATTTCGAGGAATATTTTTAGTTCTTTTTCTATCATTCTAATATATTCCTTATCCCTTAATACATTATTGTTAAGTGTCCATCTTCCAACCCTTCTCTTTCCTTTCCATTTAATTTGAACCAGATTATGGTCAGCCCATGTGTTTGGTAATATCTCTATCTTTTCAATATTCTCCATTAAACCCGTATCCATCCATATCAGGTCTATTCTTGACCATGAATGGTGCAGATTGGAGAAGAATGTGTATTGTTTTTTAGTGGGATTTAATTCTCTCCATGCATCTTTCAAATTTAGTTCCATCACCATGCTGTTAAAGATGGGCAGGAGTATTTTCCTCTTTCTTTTATTCTTTTTAGAGCTTTTATAGTTGTTACGTCAACTAAAAAGATACTCCTTTGGTCTTTTTAGCTGACACTTTATCCATATTAACCTAATACTATGTAGCTTTTTCTCTGGTAATATCACACTACTAACTAGAGCATACAAAACATTTGCTAGACCAATACTTGAATACAGCTCATCAGTCTGGAACCCGCATTACGTATCTGATATTAATACAGTTGAGAAAGTCCAGAAATATTTCACAAGAAAAGTTCTCCACTCCTCTACTCATTGCAGAATACCTTATGCCACCAGACTTGAAATTCTAGACCTAGAAAACCTAGAACTACGCCACCTTAGGTCTGATCTAAGTATAGTGCATAAAACTATATATTGCAATGTCCTACCTGTCAATGAATACTTCAGCTTCAACCATAACAACACAAGAGCACACAATAGATACAAACTCAAGGTAATACGACTTCAGCAACAGAGTGGTCAATGTCTGGAATACTCTACCTGACTCTGTGGTTTTTTTCCCCAAACCCCAAAAACTTTAACCTTAGATTGTCTACTATTGACCTCACCCCTTTCCTAAGAGGTCTGTAGGAGACGTGCATAAGCACACCAACGTGCCTACCATCCCTGTCCTATTGTTTCTTTTTATTTTTCTTATATGTATCCATTTCATGTATTCATAACATTGTTTATACTTATACCTGTTATATTATAATCGCTTGACAAATACATAAATAATTTAATAATAATAATAATAATAATAATAATAATAATAATAATAATAATAATAATAATAATTTATTCGACTTGTATGCTGCCCTTCTCCCTAAGGACTCAGGGCGGCTAACAATAAAACAAGACCAAATTTACATAAAACAAGTATTAAATATGACAAGTCAGAATAAATAACAATAAAACATTAAAACATTAATTAAAATAATTAAAACAGTAAAAATCCCACCCGGTCATTCCAGGCCGCCTGTTGAAATAACCAAGTCTTTAGGTCCCCGCGGAAGGAGCAGAGGTCAGGGCCAAACGGAGATCCACGGGAGATGGTTCCAGAGGGGGGGCTCCCACGGAGAAGGCCCTAGCCCTGGGAACTGCCAGCCGACAATGTCTGACCGACGGTATCACCAGGAGGCCCTCCTGTGGGAGGAACAGGACGATCGGCATATGATGATACTGGCAGGAGGCGTTCCCGCAAGTACCCTGGACCCAAGCCATTTAGGGCTTTATAAGTTGTTACTAGCACCTTGAAGCTAACCCGAAGGCAACTGGCAACCAATGCAAGTCACGCAGGAGGGGTGTAACATGGGAGTATCAGGACACCCCCATCACAGCCTGTGTGGCCGCATTCTGCACCAGCTGCAACCTCCGAGTAATCTGCAAGGGCAGCCCCATGTAGAGAGCGTTGCAGTAATCGATCCTAGAGGTGACAAGTGCATGAGTGACCATTCGAAGGGCATCTCGGCTCAGGTAAGGGCATAGTTGGCGTACTGTACGAACCTGGGCGAAAGCCCCCTTGGCTGGTCCTCCAAAGAGAGCTGTGGATCCAGAAGGACGCCCAGGTTCCTCGCCCTATCCACAGGGGGCAACACCTCACCCTCTATGGCCAAAGATGGAATATCACCGGAAAACCGAGATGCCGGTAAGAACAGCCACTCCGTCTTGGTCGGGTTGAGTTGGAGCCTATTTCTCCCCATCCAGACCCGCACTGCCTCCAGGCACCAGGACATCACAGAGAGAGCATCACTGATCTGGCCTGGGGTGGAGATATAAAGCTGGGTATCATCAGCATATTGATGATACCTCACCCCAAAACCTCGGATGATCTCACCCAGCGGTTTCATGTAGATATTAAACAGGAGAGGCGAGAGGACCGACCCCTGTGGCACCCCACAAGTGAGGGGCCTTGGAGCCGATCTCTGCTCTCCTGCTAACACCGACTGCGAGCGGTCTGAGAGGTAGGAGAACCACCACAGAACAGTGCTCCCCACCCCCAGCCCCTGGAGCCGCTGCAGAAGGATACCATGGTCGATGGTATCGAAAGCCGCTGAGAGGTCTAATAGGACTAGGACAGAGGAAAAACCCCTGTCCCGAGCCCTCCAGAGATCATCCATCAGCGCGACCAATGCTGTCTCCGTGCTGTGTCCGGACCTGAAGCCTGACTGATATGGGTCTAGATAATCAGTTTCCTCCAGGAACAAGGGAAGTTGCTGCACCACGCTCAACAACCTTCACTAAAAAGCGAAGGTTGGAGACTGGATGATAGTTATCTAAAATGGCTGGGTCAGGGCAGGCTTCTTGAGGAGAGGTCTCACCACCGCCTCCTTCAAGGTAGCGGGAAAGACTCCCTCACTCAAAGAGGTGTTGACAACTGCCTGCAGCCAGCCGCGTGTCACCTCACTGGAGGCGTAGACCAACCAGGAGGGACACGGGTCCAATAAACACATGGTGGAAGACAACCTCTGCATGATCCTGTCCACTTCATCAAGGGAGACCGGGTCAAACCCAACCCAGATAGGATCAACCAAACCCGCTGCCACCCCCTCATCAGACCACTGCCAGTCCGAGTCCAAGCCGGCCCGAATCCGAGCGACCTTATCCGCCAGATGTAAACTAAATTCCTCTGCTCTGCCCTGCAGGGGGTCCGCCCCCTCCCTCAGCTGAAGGAGGGAATGGGTAACCCTAAACAGGGCTGCAGGGCGATCATCGGCGGACGCAATCAAGGCCGAGAAGTAAGCACGCCTCGCCACCCTGATCGCTTCCAGGTAGGTCCTAATATAGGCTCTTAGCTGGCCACGGTCGAATTCGGAACGGCTCGTCCTCCACCTGCTCTCTAGGCATCTTCTCCGCCGTTTCATCCCCCGGAGCTCCTCCAAACCAGGAGATGACCGGGCTCCGGGGAAGAGGCAGCAAGGGGACAACCCGGTCGAGTGCCTTCAAGTCTGCCTGTTGCCAGGCGGCCGCCAGCACCTCGGCCGGGCTGTGGTCAAGGGAGGTGGGCAAGAACCCCAGAGCCGATTGAAACCTCTCCGGGTCCAATAAATATCTGGGACTGCATTGTAGTCTCCTACTATGCATACATTTGAGTATTCAGTTTCTACTATCCTATGGTGGAGCCTAGAATAAAAATCTTTTTGATTTATATTTGGAGCATATATTGTACCTAATAATACCTTTTTCTGGTTTAGCATTATTTCTATAAATAGCATTCTCCCTTCTTCATCTTTGTATATCTGCTTATGATGCAACCAGTCTTTTACGTATACTACAATGCCCCTTTTCTTTTGGTTTGGAAGAGCCCAATACATTTTATCCAAGTTAGGAGATGTTAAGAGGTCTGCCTGGTTTTCAACCCCACCCAGCTAACCTACATCCGCCCGCTCTTCCAATGCCTCCACCCTGCAACTACTCACCTAACCTAGCCATTCACCTCTAATTCCCCACCACCCCAGGAACAATGAAACAGACAATATAAACAGTAAAATAGTATGAAATCATCCCAGCCAACCCTGTAGATATCACAGTGCTCAGAAACCTTCGCATTCTACCGATCGCTCCAAACACCACTAAGCTACAATTGTAATCGCCACCAAACAGCTGATGCTCTTTCCAGCGTTCTGGAGCAGCTGCAGCTTGCCTTAATCCATGGGTGATGCCTAGGGAGAAGAGGCAGGCATCGCTGCCTCAGCAGGGTGCCCTCCCTGAGTAAGGAGTAGCCCATGGGTGATGCCAGGATCGAAGAAGCAGGTATCGCTCTCCCCCATCACCAGAGAATGAAAAAGAGGGAGGCAACAAAGGAGGTGCTTTCTCCAGTGTCGGGCTGCCAAGACTCCACCATGAGCCTGACACAACACATAATTCTATTTTTAAAAACGGAACAAAGGATTCATATGAAAAGAGCATCCATGGCAAAGAAGGAGTGTTGGCTTACCTGAACGCCTTTTCTCAGCATGACAATGGAGAATCCACACACATGGATTGACACATGCCTTTCTGCCCAGAGGCTGAGTCATCAATCTTTGCCACACCTCTCCACCAATGGTCAGGACTCCAGTTACGATGAAGGCACAGCCACCTGATGATCTGTCTTGTGGTATTGGCTCAGCCCCACTTGGACACTGGACCAGATGGTCACCAGGGTGGGAGTGGATTCTCTATCATCATCCTGAGAAAAGGCATTCTGATAAGCCAACATGCCGATTGGAGAATCCTCACACGGGACATACCAAAGAAGCGGTCTGGTCCTACGACTCCCCATCTGTATGCACCTGTTGCAGTACCCTTCTGCCAAGGGCTGCCTCTGCTGAGGCAAAGGTGCCCAGTTTGCAGTGCCTTATGAAGGCAGATGGGGAGGACCACGTCACCACCCTGCAGTTGTCCTCAATTGAGGCCTGTGTTGCCCATGCAGCTATGGTAGCTGCATTTCTCGTTGAATGGGTGGTTATTTGTCTGGGTACGGGAAGAGCCTGAGTCTCATAGGCCTTGGCTATACATGCTCTTATCCAACCGCCTATGGTCAATGATGTGACCTTGGTACCCATGGAAGATGGTTGAAATGACACAAACGGGGCTTCTGTTCTACAATGAAATGATGTTCTCTTGATGTATCTGTGGAGCGCCCCCCTTACGACCAGAGTGTGCCACCTGGATTCCAGGTCATGAAATGGAGCAGGACAGAAGTCCGGTAGCACGATTTCCTGGGCCCTATGGAACCAGGAGTTTACTTTGGGGACAAAGGAGTGGTTCAGTCATAGAACCACCCTGTTTGTGTGAAAGGTGCAAAGGTCCTCTCTGACAGAGAGAGCTGCCAGCTCCAATTTTCACCTGGCCAAGGTAATGGCTACTAAGAAGGTGACTTTGAATGTGAGATAAGGCAGACTAGTAGTCCGAAGTGGCTCTAAGGGTACCAAGGTGAGGGCCTGCAGGACATTAGACAGGTCCCAAGTAGGATACCTGTGTACCACAGGTGGTTTTAAATTAACCGCACCTCTGATGAAAGTACGCACCACCGGATGGTGGGTGAGGGAGTCCAAATCTCCATAAGTCAGCACTGTGGACAAGGCAGCTACTTGTCTGCAAATAGTGCTAGGTGATAACCCCTTGTCCAAACTGTCCTGTAACAGATCCAGGATCTGTGGGATAGAAGTGACAGTCAAGTCTATGCCCTGCCTAGCACACCACTTGGAAAATGCCTTCCAGGTAGAGTCATAAATTCTATTGGTGGAAGGTCTCCTGGAAGCCTGGATTGTCTGTATCACCTTCTTTGAGAAGTTGTCCTTCCTCAGGATTCTCCTCTCAAGTAGCAGACAGTCAAGTGGAGCCACTGAGGCTCCGGATGTTCCATGACCCCCTGGCTGAGGGAAATCCTTTCCTGAGGAATTCTCCAAGGACGGGTCACTGATAGGCTTACCAGGTCTGCGTACCATGGCAGTCTGGGCCAATGGGGAGTGAGGAGCAGGATTTATGCTCTTTCTAGCAGAACCTTCCAGATCACCCCCAGGATGAGGGAAAGAGGAGGGAAGACATATAATAAGCTGCTGGCCATGGGCCATAAAGGGCATTGACACCTTCTGCTCTCAGAGTCAGAAATCTGGAGAAAATCTGGGCAGTTGCGAGTTTGCTGGGGTGGCGAACAAGTCCACCACCGAACAGCCGAATCTCTGGGACAATTCCCTGAAGAGGTCCACTCGGAATGGTCCATCTTGGTCCTGCTCAGGTAATCCTCCTGTGCATTTGTTGCTCCTGAAATGTGCTCTGCCTTGATGGAGAACAGGTGAGTTTCTGCCCAGAGTCACAGTTGTTCTGCTTCGTGCATGAGAGACTTGGAGTGGGTCCCACCTTGTCGGTTGACATGTGCTTTGGCAACCATGTTGTCCATCAGGATTAATATGTGTTGTCCTGATAGTGCTCTGGAATTGATGTAGAGCCAGATGAATTGCTCGGAGCTCCAGCCAGTATGTTGTTTTTGAGGTCCATCTGGGACCATTGTCCTTGTGCCAGCTGGGACTGGAGATGCCCCTCCCCCATCCAAACAGGCTGGCATCTGAGGTCAAGGTTACATAGCTGGGCTTCTTGAACAGGGTTCCTTTGGTCATTGCTGAGGAAACCCACCTGAGGGACCTGAGTGTCTCTAATGGTACTCGAATATTGGAGGTGTCCTCTCCTGACCTCTGGAATGATAACAGAAATCATTGCAGGGTTCTGGAGTGTAGCCAAACCCAGGGAACTATAATTATGCATGATACTATTTTTCCCAGGAGTTGGGAAAGCACTGCCAAGAGAACAATTCATTCCACTTGGATTTGGTTCACCAAGGACTTGATGCTGCCTGATGCTCCTGAGACAGGTAAACCTTGCACAGCCTGGTGTCTATCACCACGCCCAAGTGTAACAGACAGATGGATGGAACTAGGTGACTTTTTAGAAAATTGATAGAGAACCTGTGTTCCTGAAGAACACAGATTGTCATCTCCAGGTCTTTCTGTGCCTGCTGGCGAGAGCTGGACTGAATGAGGATGTCATCCACATACCACTGGACACGCACCAGGATTGTTCACTTTCATGAAAGTTCTGGGGGCCAATGACAGGCCAAACAGCAGGGCTTTGTACTGAAAATGGTACCCTGAGTAGTAGAACCTGATGAACCTCCAATGGGATGGGAGAATGGGAATGTGAAGGTAAGCCTCTGTCAGATCGATGGATGTCAGGAGGTTTCTCCCTCTGATGCCCTCCAAGATTGTCTGCAGAGTTTGCATTTTGAATCTCTTGTATGTCAAGTGGATGTTCATTTTTTTGAGGTCCAGAATTGCTCTCCACCCCCACCCCCTGAGGCCTTCAGGACTATGAATAAGATGGAGTAAAACCCGTGCCCCCTTTGGTCCTCCGGCACTGGCTCGATCTGGATGTCCAACAGGTGTCGGATTGCCTTGTTCATAATGCCTCTCTTGATGAGGTTTTTGGAGGGGGGGCAGCAGGTGAAGGTTCTCAGAGAAATTCTAGAGTGAGGCCATATCGTACAATCTTCAGGATCCAAGAATCGGTGGTAATGTTCTCCCATTGGCTCTGAAATAGGGCCAGGTGGCCACTAATGGGAAAAGGGTCTTGGCAGTCACATGGACCAGTGAAAGGGGTGGCCTCCTGAGCCACAAAAGGACTGCTTGGACTAGAATTGTTGTTGAGTCCTGTCTCTCAACTCAGAATTGTCTGATGGATGGTCAGCTCTAGGGAGATAGGATCATTGGAATTAATTAAAGTTCAGTCCAGAGTCAGTCAGCTGAAAGGGTTGCCTGTGGGCATAAGGAGGGGACCGGCTATCCACTCACCTGGTAAGGAAGGAGAAGACCTTGCACTTTTCCTTGTTCTCAACAAGGAAGGGGTTCAAGGTATCCCCAAATAGAGAAGTTCCTGTATAGGGAGCGGAGGTAAGCCTCCTGTATAGGGAGAGGGGGCAAGACTTTGTCCTGGCATCCTCTTGCCATTGACAGAGCCATAACAAGCGACAAGCTGTGACATTGGAGGCAAGGGTCCTGGAAAAAATGGGCTGTGTGTAAGGATGAATCAGCCACAAATTCAGTGGCTGCCACCAGCTTGTTAATATCCTGGTACATCTGAATTTCCTCTGGGGGAACTCTTGCCTGTAAATGTCAAATCCAGAGTAAAGAAGTCCTAAGGAATAAAGGTAGTGGTTGCCGCTGCCTTAACTGCCCATGCATTGGCCTGATGGGTTCTGCAGAAATTTAATTCTGCCTTCCTATCTTCGGCTTTCAAGGTCTCTGCTATATCCCCAGACACAGCAGAGGAAGATCAAGAGAAGCCAATGGCTCATCCAATGTAGGCAGCTGGAGTGCCTCAGAAAGGAGGGGAGCCATGTTAAAGAATTTTTTATCATTTCCCCCCAGGATAGGAACCTGGATGAATCCATTGTCTCTGGACAACATCGGCAAACAGCTTAGGGTAGGGAATGTCCTGCTGCATTATACTAGGTTCTGAGAACACCCTGCTGTTAGGTCCCTGGTTATCTGAGGCCTCTGCTGGAGTGTGGGACTCTGAACCTATCTGGGCTTTGTGAAGCAATGATTTAAAGAGAGCATGACTGAATAGTCCAGTAAAGAGGGGAGGGTCAGGGGACAAGTCCTCATCCTCTGAAAAACCCTGCTCCCCCTGGTCCTCCTCCTCCTCTATCACTGATGCTCTGCTCCTAGATGAATGGGCCGGTGGTACTGACCCCTGATGCCTAATTGCCTCCATAGGGAATTGGTATGGATCAATGATCTGCATTGAAGGCTTAGAGGCCAAGGAAGGAGGATGGCTTCTCATCTGCAGGGTAGAGGCCCCACCATGTGAGATGGTGTCAGCCTTCAAGAATCTTTTCTATTGCTGTCTTTCTGGCTGCCATAGTAATGGGGGGGGGGAATTAATTGGGCTTTGTGGGGGAGGAAGCATGCTGGAGACTTTAGAGAATGAACTATAAAACTTGGGGGAAACTTTATTGTTTATGCTTACTTGCTTATTGCGCAGCCGCAACATCTTATCAAACTAGGCCAAGGTCAATGGCCAGATGTCTGCATCATCACCTGAAAATGCCTCACATAACATTATACACATCTCAGATTGGATGAACTGTTTGAACTAATGTGGGTGGGAATGCTGCCACGACTTTATATATGTGATTTCCCGCACCTAAATTCTCAGATCTCAAATTCTTTTGATGCTACCACTTGATTTCCAATAAAAGTTCTTTTCTCTATAACAATAGAGACTAAGAGTGTCTTTCTTGGATATTGAATGGAGCACTATCTGACATTATTCAAGATCTCAGTTTTAGCAACCCATCCAGAGAATTAACATTCTATCTTCTGAGGGGGTCTGAAACACAATATCTAACTCAGCTAGTGACCAAGATTTGGGAGCTGCTGGAAGAACAACCTTCCTGCTCCTGGGTGCTGCAGGGGAGGCCAAGCTGCAAGCAGGTCTGCATCTCGAAGAGAAACCAGGGGTCCGACCCAAATGGTCTTTGAGAGTCAGAAGGAAGGAACTGGAGGAAACACCCCCCCAGGGGTGACAACTACCAGACGCCATCTGGGAGTGGAGGCTTGGCAAGAGGAACAGAAGAAGAATCTTCTGCTAGCACAAGCCTTAGATCTCTTAAATGAAGCTGTGGAAGGAAGCCAACCTGTCAAAAGGTATGAATTGCTGATTCATGAAGAATCTGGGAGAGAGAAGGGAGAGGCAGCAGCCACTGGGAGCCCAGCCAGCCACTCCCATATATCAACCTGGACCAGTTCAACTGGCAACTGCCACCCAAGGGCCCCCAGCAGGGGAGCAGTTGCAAGAAGGTGTCGAATTCCAAAGGTGCCTCTGTTGGAAGTAAAGTATGGGGGGGATCCTAAAGAATTAGGTTTCTTCCTAACCCAAGTTTGGAACCATATGGAAGAATATGGTGATGATTTTATATCAGAAGCAGCTAAAGTGAGATGTGTCACCAGGGCTTTAGAAGGAACTGTTACGGGGTTGTGTTTGTTTTTAGTCTTCTATCTCTATGTGCCTCAGTGAGGCATTTCCGGTTCCTGTGTGTATTTGCATACAAGTCTTTAAGACGTTTTTAAGGTTTGTCTCTTTTGCATTTTTACTCATTAAACTTATCTGAAACATGGTGTCAGAAGTGGTTCTGCCCTCAAAGCCGAGCGATTGAAGCAAGAATTATAGCACCATGGCAGTAGCTAATAGCATACCACCCCTGGAGCCCATGAGGGTGAGTGGGGATTGTGATAATAATTGGGATACTTTTAGGGCAGAGTTTGAAGATTATTCTCTGGCTGCAGGCCTAAATGATAAGCCGGCTGCGGTACAGGCCACCACATTAAGAAGACTGATGAGTGCAGAATGCCTTCATGTTTATAAACACAGTTTAACCCTTATGGAGGAACAGAAGAGTGATACTAAGGCTATTTTGGATGCATTGGAAACTTTTTTTAGACCTCATAAGAATGTTATATATGAAAGATATATTTTTGGCAGCTGCAAGCAAGAAGAAGGAGAGGCAACAGATACCTTTGTTACACAGTTAAAGGAAAGGGCAGCAAGCTGTGATTATGGTCCCCTGAGAGATGAACTTATTCGGGATAAAATAGTTTTAGGCATTGCCAGTGAAAGCACACACCGCCACTTACTGAGGGAACATAGTTTAAGCCTACAAACAGCAATAGAAATATGTCAGACTACAGAACTTACAGATAAACAGTTGAGGGCTTTGGAGCAAGATAAACAGACCAGCTGTGTTAATGTAGCTTCCACGCTGAGGAGTTGCTGGCAACAGCACCAGCATAAATTCAAGCCTCATAATTTGTTAGAAGATAACCACACACCATGTAAGTACTGTGGCAATGTGCATGCACGTGGGAGAGATCAGTGCCCGGCATATGGCAAGAACTGTAGAGTGTGTGGGAGGCTGAATCATTTTGCTGGGGTGTGTTCATCACGGAAAGTAGCAGTAAGGAAGCTGCATACGATGGAGCAAACGTTTGATTCAGAGGATGCATCATTGTTTACCACTGATGTGGTTTATATGAAAGAATGTGTTGGTGCGGTACACGCAAAAGGCAAAAAGTGGTTTGTCAATCTTAAATTTAATGATATAGTTCAACCCTGTCAGTTGGACTCAGGGGCAACATGTGATGTGATGAGTCTAAAGGATAAAAGGAAATTGGCACCCGAGATACCCCTTCAGCCTAGCAGTACCAAACTGAAGTTATATTCTGGGGAACTGATGGACTCTTTGGGCCTATTTCAAACAGAGTGTAGCATACATGGGGGCACTCATAAATTGGAATTTGAGATTGTGGACGTTGATCAGAAGCCATTATTGTCAGGCTCAACGTGTGAGCACTTGGGACTAATGCGATTTACCATTCCGAGGGAGTTACATACTGTTGAAACTCATTTCTCCAAATCCCTGGAGAGGCCATTGATGAAACATCAAGTCCTCCAAGTTTATAAGGAGGTTTTGAGGGCCCTATTGTATCTGTTCCAGGAGAGGTTCATTTTCAACTTGATCCTACTATCCCTCCAGTACAAAGTGCTCCATGTAATGTCCCCATAGCTATCAAGCCGCAGGTCAAAGCACAATTAGATAAGTATGAAGCAGAAGGACACATTATTTCAGTATCTGAGCTGACCGACTGGATAAGTAACATGGTTGTGATTAGGAAGCCGGAGAAGATCCAAATCTGTATTGATCCTAAGTTTCTGAATATGGCTTTGAAACGATCACATTACCTAATGCCAACGTTAGAGGATGTTTTGTACAAGCTGCCCAAAGCATGGGTTTTCACACTTGTTGATGCTAGAGATGCTTTCTTACAGTGTAAACTGGATGAAGAGAGCAGTTACATGACTACATTCTGGACTCCTTGGGACAGAAAGAGATGGCTTAAGCTGCCCTTTGGTGTCTCAGTAGCGCCAGAGATAAAACGCTTGGTTATTACTGCTGCAGTGTTACTACTACATACTGTGATGTCACAAAGACAGTTACTATTCAAAGTGACTCAAGCAAGAACAGTCTGGGATGTTGTTTGTTGCAAGAAGGTCAGCTGGTTGCATATGCGTCCAGGCCTCTTTTGCCAGCAGAGCTGAATTACGCACAGATTGAGAAAGAATGTTTAAGTATTGTATTTGCTTGCCAGTGCTTTCATTACTATCTTTATGGCAGAGATGCAATCATAGCCGAAACAGATCATAAGCCACTAATAGCCAAATTTAAGAAGCCCCTTTTGTGTGCTCCCAAGTGCTTGCAAAGCATGATGCTGAGTCTACAGCATTATAATCTCAACGTTGTTTTCAAGCCAGGACGTGAAATGTATATCAGTGATACTTTGAGTAGAGCCACAGTAGATCAGGTGGCCATGGGAGGAGAATATCAGATGGTTTGCTGGTTGCAACAGGAACAAACATTCTTTGCTGAAATCAACCAAACAGATTACCTTAATGTTACAAATCAGCGGTTACATCAGTTGAGGCAACATACGGATACAGATGTGGCCTTACAAACATTGAAGGATATTGTGCTGAGGGGGTGGCCAGATGAGAAAGAGGCAGTTCCCATAATAGTGAGGGAATATTGGTCCTTTAGAGATGAGATCACTGTACAAAATGGGATCTTGAACAAGGGTTCAGGAGTCATAGTGCCAAGGTCATTGAGACCGGAGATGTTATTGTGCATTCATTCGAGCCACATTGGCGGGAAGCCATGTTATAGACAAGCCAGTGATACTTTGTATTGGCCGAATATGCGAGGTGAGATTAAGGACTTCGTCAGCAACTGTTCTATCTGCAATGAATACACATATCGGCAACAAAAAGAAACTATGATGTCACATGAGATACCATTGCGACCGTGGCAGATTGTTAGTATGGACTTGTTTAATTATGCAGGAAAAGAGCATTTGATAATAGTCAATCATTATTCTGACTTTTGGGAAATTGAACTTCTTCCAGACTCTTCAGCTGAGACCATTATTAAGAAATGTAAGATTCAGTTTGCACGTTATGGTCAACCAAATGTAGTGATCACAGACAATGGTCCTCAATTCGTAAGTCTGCAATTTAAGAAATTTGCTGCTGGGTGGGAGTTCGACCACATTACTTCATCGCCACGTCATCCGCAAGCAAATGGTAAAGCCGAATCAGCTGTAAAGATTGTCAAGAATTTATGTAGGAAAGCACTTGGTGAAAGTAGAGATCCGTGGAAGGCTATTTTACATTGGAGAAATACTCCTATCGAAGGTATGGATAGTAGCCCAGCACAAAGATTAATGTCGTGGAGATTAAAGACATCTTTACCCGTGGCAAATAAGTTGCTCAAGCCAATGATGATACAAGGGGTCCCTGAAAGGCTGTGGCAGAAGAGGCAAGTAGCCAAGGCCAAATACGATGAATCAGCGAGAGATTTGCCAGAGCTGAAGGTGGGGAAATGAATTCGGATGAGACCACTGCCCGGAGATCGGACAGGCCGTTGGGAAATGGGTAGCTGCTTACAAGTGGCACCGTGTTCCTATTTGGTGGATGTTGGAGGAACGTGCTATCAGCATAATCATGTGGATTTGCATGTGGCTGAGCAACTGGACTTCTCATACCCAGTGAGTGGGTTAGAGCCAGTCGCCAAACCAAACCTACTTATGGACAATAAAGAATGCACAGTCGACATTGATGAAAGTCCTGAGCAAGTCAGTGTGCCTGGCAGTAGCCAAAGTCTAGATGTCTCAGGAAATGGCGAGCTGGACTCAGAGGTCTTAGTGAGGTCAGAGAAGCTCTCAGTGCGAAGAGACCCTGTTCATATGAGAGAGCCAGTCATCACCCGGAGTGGCAGATGTTCACGCCCCCCTGACAGGCTCAACCTGTAGAAAGTGTTCGTCATACCAAGAAAGGGGAGATGTTATGGGGTGGTGTTTGCTTTTAGTCTTCTATCTCTATGTGCCTCAGTGAGGCATTTCCGGTTCCTGTGTGTATTTGTATATATGTCTTTAAGACGTTTTTAAGGTTTGTCTCTTTTGCATTTTTACTCATTAAACTTATCTGAAACAGGAACTGCTTGCAAAGTGGATGGTGACATTACATAATAATAATGCCCGTCAATTGATGAACTATAATCTGTTTCATGACAGCATTATGCACCAAATTTGAAGATCCACTGGCCAAACGCAAGGCTAGGATTAGAATGAAGACTATAAATCAGGGGCAGAGATCTGTAGCTGAATACACCCAGGAATTTAGAGAACTGGCGTGCCATCTTCGAGGCTGATCCCAAGGAGCCCTGATAAAAGCATTCAAAGATGGGCTAAATGAGAATGTTTATTAAAGCTGCATCTCCAGAAAAGACCCGAGTGATCTGCAACTCTGGTATGTGTTAACAGCGGAGGTGGAAATCGATCTGACCCAAAACAGACACAGGGGTGGCCTCAGTTGGAGCAAGCCCTCTCCCACCAACCCTCGAGAAGCCCCAAAGCCTCAAAAGGGAGGATCGGTGGTGAAACCCAAATCCACAACATGCTTCCAATGTGGGAAGGAAGGTCACCGGGCTGCAGATTGCCATGCTAAGTTGGAGCCAAAGGGGGCATCGGCGGGAGGAAAGAAAGTGGAAAAAACCCCAGCCAAGCCGTGCAAAAGCACTGAAAGTGGAGGAGGTTGTAGAGTTCACCACTCCGAAAGAGAGCTCCATTCAAAATCCAAGAAAGACACTTTTAGACTCCATTGTTATAGAGAAAAGAACTTTTACTGGGAATCAAGTGGTAGCATCAAAATAATTCAAAATCTCAGAATTTAGGCACAGAAATCACATATAAAAAGTCATGGCCGTGTTCCCACCCACGATAGTTCAAGCAGTCCATCAAATCTGAGATGTGTATAATGTCATGTGGGGCATCTTCAGGTGATTTTATTTTATTTATTTTATTTGTCAAGCAATTATAAGATAACAGGTATAAGTATAAACATAGTTATGAATACATGAAATAGATACATATAAGAAAAATAAAAAGAAACAATAGGACATGGATGCACGTTGTGTGCTTAGGCACACCCTACAGACCTCTTAGGAAAGGGGTGAGGTCAATAGTAGACAGTCTAAGGTTAAAGTTTTGGGGGTTTGGGGAAAAAAACCACAGAGTCAGGTAGAGTATTCCAGACATTGACCACTCTGTTGCTGAAGTCGTATTTCCTGCAATCAAGTTTGGTGCGGTTTACCTTGAGTTTGTATCTATTGTGTGCACCTGTATTGTTATGGTTGAAGCTGAAGTATTCATTGACAGGTAGGACATTGCACTATATAATTTTATGTACTATACTTAGATCAGACCGAAGGCGATGTAGTTCTAGGTTTTCTAGGTCTAGAATTTCAAGTCTAGTGGCATAAGGTATTCTGCAATGAGTAGAGGAGTGGAGAACTCTTCTTGTGAAATATTTCTGGACTTTCTCAACTGTAATGCGGGTTCCAGACTGATGAGCTGTATTCAAGTATTGGTCTAGTAAATGTTTTGTATAGTCTAGTTAGTAGTGTGATATTACCAGAGAAAAAGCTACACACAATTAGGTTAACAACTCTTAATGCCTTTTTGGCTATGTAGTTACAGTGGGCTCTAGCACTTAGATCATTAGAGATGAGTACTCCAAGGTATTTGACAGAGTTTGGATCATCAACAAGGTCTTGACTATTGACAGGTACAGAATTTGATAGGACGCTCCCAATTTTGACCATTCGTTGTCTGTTTGACAGGAATGCTTCTATCCAGTTAAGCAGGTGTCCAGAGATACCATAAGATTTTAGTTTTAGGAGTAGTTTGTCGTGTACCACTGGCTTTACAGAAGTCTGTGTAAATAGCGTCAATTGCTTTGCCCTGATCAAGTTGTGTAGTCCATATGTTTTTGCAGTGTAGGAGTTGCAGGTTACAGGATAATTTTTTTCTGAAACCAAATTGTTTATTAGAGAGTAGGTTGTTTGTCTGTAAGTGGAGGATAATGGATTGGTTAATAATTGATTCCATGACTTTACAGGTGATGCAACATAAAGAGATTGGTCTGTAATTTTCAACTAGGCTGGGGTCTCCCTTTTTTAAGATGGGGATGACCATGATGATGCAGACATCTGGCCATTGACCTTGGCCTAATTTGATAAGATGCTGTGCCTGCGCAGTAAGCAAGTAAGCATAAACTGTGCCGGTTTTTCGGACTGTTGCTGTTGTGGTCTGTTGCTGCCAGGCTGCCGGGCTCCTTTTTTCTCACCACTATTTCCATCACCTTTGCTCCCTCGCCTACCGTGTGGTCTTGTCTTCTGTGCTGGCTTCCAGGGCCGGGGTTTTCGACATTGTGGGAAGGTGTGCTGGCCGGCTCGAAGACCTTGGATCTGTGGTGCCCAGCGTGGAGAGTGGAGGATGCCGGTGTGGATTTTACCCAGATCCATGGGCCTGCCAGATGATGGACGGATGGGGCCATTTCCCTCCTTCCTCTTTTCGGTCTTCAGTGTGGCCTGTGGGGATGGTTATCCCGCCACAGTGAGAGGGTGACAGGGAACCTTCTGTAAGTGCACCCGCCGTGTTGTTGTGTGAGGACAATAAGGGCTGGGTGCACCACTCCCGCTGGCTGGCTGCAACATCCAGCTTAACGACCATTGGAGTTTCCACTGGTGGTGAGAGCGCGGTGGCTAGTCCATGGAGGCCTTGCAATCGGCCCCCGGTTGTCGTGAGAGGGCGCCAAGGGCTTGGACTACTCCAATTGGTTGAGAATATTTTTCTGGGCTGAGTATTTCCATGTGGACACTTCCATTTTATTTATCACCTTTCCCCTTGTTATGATTATATCATTTGAGCTATGCGGACTTATTTATTTATTTATTTATTTATTAGATTATATGCCCCTCTCCAAAGGACTCAGGCGGCTTACAAAAATAAAAACAACACAACAATAAATTAAATAAAACCAGATTAAACAAATCAAGCCGAATTAATACTAAAATCCCAGCATTAAAACTCTAAAAACCACCCCACCCCAGGGTCACAGCCTGGATTGATTAAACAACCAGGTCTTCAAGTCGACGGAAAGTGCGGAGGTCAGGGGCCAGGCGGAGCTCAGGGAAGTTGATTCCAGAGGTCAGGGGCGCACAGAATAGGCCCGTCGTCGAGGGACCGCCAGCGGCACTGCCCGGCGGCCAGGACAAGGCCCTGTCTGTGAGTTCGCTAGAGGCGGTTAATGTTCGATGTCGGCAGCAGTGCTCCCTTAAATAATGGGACCCATGTCATGAAGGACTTTGTATGTTAAGGTTAGAACCTTGAATCACCGGGCGCAACCGGCAACCAATGCAAGCCGCGCGGGGAGGGGCAACATGGGAGAACAGGGAACTCCCATCACCACCAGCGCCGCCGCATTTTGCACCAGCTGCAATCTCGGATGGTATGCAAGGGCAGTCCTAGATAGAAGCGTTGCAGTAGTCAGTGGCGAAGTAACAAGGGCATGGTGACCGTCTGGGGCATCGCGGTCCAGAAGCTTGGCTGAACCAGCGGACCTGGGCAAAAGCCCCCTGGTGGCGGCTCCCACCTGCTCCTCCAGCGGGCCGTGCATCCAGGAGGACCCCAGGTTCCTGCCCTATCCACAGGGGCAGCACCACTCCCCTATGGTCAGCGATGGACATTCCAAACTGGACGCGATGCGGTATGTACAGCCACTCAGTCTTGGCGGGTTGAGTCGAAGCATGTTTCCGTCCATCCAGATCCGTGCCGCATCCAGACAGCGAGTCATCACGGAGAGGCATCACTGATCTGGTTTGGGGTGGAGATATAGCTGTGTATCATCAGCATATTGATGATACCTCACCCCAAAACCACGAATGATCTCACCCAGCGGTTTCATGTAGATATTAAATAAAGGGAGAGAGGACCGACCCTGAGGGACCCCACAAGTGAGTGCCCTGGGGCGACCTCTGCCCCCTGCCAACACCGATTGCGACCCCGAGGTAGGAGGAGAGCCACCGAAAAACAGTGCCCCCACCCCAACCCATGGCGTCGCAAAAGGATACCATGGTGGATATGTCGAGCGCTGAGAGTCTAATAGGACCAGGACCCCTGTCGGGCCCTCCAGAATCATCCATCAGTGCGACCAATGCCGTCTCCGTGCTGAAACCAGGCGGAAGCCCGATGGCACGGATCCAGGTAGTCCGCCATCCAGGAAAAGCGGTGCCTGGCCACCACACTCTCAACAACCTTCAAGCGAAGGTTGGAGACTGACGAATTATCTAACGGTGGGATCCAGGCAGGCTTCTTCAGGAGGGTCTCACCACCTCTTTCAGGGCGGAGGAAAAACACCCTCCCTTAGCGGCGTTGACAACTGCCGGATCCAACGCGGGTGACCTCCCTGGCGGCATAAGACAGCCAGGAAGGGCCGAGTCCAACAAACATGTGGTGGAACTCAGAGCGCATAATCCCGTCCACTTCATCCTCGGAAACAGGATCGAACTCATCCCAGAACGTATTGGCCAGACTACCTGTATCCGCTCCTCAGACCACTGCAAATCAGTGGACAACCCTCGAATGGCGATCTTATCCGACAGATATTGACCAAATTCCTCAGCCCTTCCCGCAGCGGATCCGCCCCTCCCAGGACAAGGAAGCGGCGTAACCGGAACAGAGGCGGCTGGGCGATTATCTGCGGGCGCTATGAGGTGGAGATAAGACCTTCTGCCACCCTCACAGCTCCCAGGTAAGTCCTAATATGGGCTCTTAACTGGGTTGTCGAGGCTGAGGCGGGTGGCCCTCCACCTGCTCTCTAAGCCCCTCGGCGGCGTTTCATCCCGGAGCTCTCTGAATACCAAGGAGCCATCCGAGATCCATGGCGTGTGAGGATGGGACAACCCTGTCGAGGGCCTCTGATGGGCCGCTGCCAGCGTACGTCAGATCCTCAACAGAGCTGTGAGCAAGGGAAGAGGAAAAGGCCCCAGTTCCGCCTGGAACGCTCAGGGTCCATGAAGCCTGGGGGAACCATCTAAGTGGCTCCCTGTCCCAGCAGTGGGGGTGGCCTTTTGGAAAACCCAGCAGGAGATAGTGATCAGACCATGGAGCAGGCAGAGCCGTATGAACAGGTTGCCCTCTGTCACTCACGCCACCACTCAGAGACAAAAACTAGGTCTAGAGTGTTCCCCCTCATGAGTGGGGCCATGAATTAGTGGGTCAGGCCCATGGCTTCCATAGAAGTCATGAATTCCTGGGCCAATCGGCCCCCCAGGGAAGGCAGGTTAAAGTCCCCAGGACTATAAGGCCTGGGAACTCCACGCCACCCAGAAGGGCGTCAAGAAGTCCCGGGGGCTGCTGTCACACAGCTGGGAGAAAGGTATGTGAGCAGCAAGCCCACCTGACCATTAGGCCCCCACTTCAGGAGAAGGGTCTCACTCCCGACTATCTCTGGGATAGTGACCTCCCTTGGAAACAAGGTCTCCCTAATAACCACAGCCACCCCACCTTCCCTGGGCCCGTGGCGGTGCACAACCGAAAACCTGGAGGGCATAATTCAACCAGAGGACACCACCCTCGGGCCCAACCAGGTCTCGGTGATACAAGCCAGGTCCATGGCCTCCTCCTCAATAATCTCACAGGAGGGTGTGGCCACGGACCTGGCATTAAGTACCAGCCTAAGCCCAGGGTCCCTGTTCCCGAGCTCCCCAGAGAGGAGGCCATAGGGTCGGGCGAGCAACGCTAAAGATGGCGAGTGCGCCTCCCCACATATGATCTGACCCTATGCCTCGGCGTCTGCCACCAACTCCAACCACCCTGGGAATCATGCCACCTCAGCCCCTAGCCTGGAACTGCAGGCCCTAAGGGATTCCCCTCTATCCTGCTGGACTTTCTCTGGTCTACCTTGATGACGGATTTTGGAATCCTGAGAGATGGCACTGCACAGATATGGGTTGGGGTCTGAGGAGAATTGGCAAGAGGGCCCCCAAGGCCTCTTTGATTAATTTTTTAAACAAATTTTTAAGGGGGTTAGGGAAGGGGGTGGGTTGTCAGGCCCAGTTGGAATTTGGGAGGGGGCTCCACTGGGATACCCTCAGTCCGGGCTAGAAATGGGTCACGGCGGGGATGGGGTGAGGTTGGGGCTGTCCAGAGCACTAGGGTAGAGGGTGGGTGGTGATCCCCACGGTGATTGGGAAAGGCGGTAGAAGTAAGGACAGTGGGCCGTATCGGTTTTTGGGGGTGCGCCCCTGCTGTCTTCGAGCGGTGGTGCGCTCCAACCCATTGGTTTGTTCCTGCACCCCCAGGGGCTTGGAGGACTGGGGCCCTGGGCTCAGGTTGGTGTATTTGAATTCCAGGTCCATGGTGAACAAAGCTCCCCTCATCAGGGATTTGATCGAGGAGGAAGGCGCGGACCTGGCTTGTATCACGGAAACCTGGCTGGGCCCGGAGGGGGGGTCCCTCTGGTGGATCTATGCCCACTGGGTTTCCGTGTGCTGCACCAACCTTGGGCCCAGGGTAGGGGCAGGGGGTGGCAGTTGTGATCAGGAAGGCACTTTGTCCGGGGGAGACCACTGTCCCACAGATAGGCAGATGTGAGTCTCTCCTCTTGAGGTTGGGCCCTGGGGGTCAGTTGGGCTTGTTCCTCATGTACCTATCTCCCAGCTGCATGTCTACAGCCCTGCCTGCCCTGCTCAATGTCCTCTCGAAGGTGGCGGTTGAGTTCCCCTGGCTCATGGTGCTGGGGGATTTCAACCTGCCTTCTCTGGGAGAGGCATCGGGGGTGGCGCAGGAGTTCATGGCCTCCATGACGGCCTTGGACCTGACTCCAGTAATACAGGGTCTGACTCACGAGGGGGGGGCACACTCTTGACCTTGTTTTTATCTCAGGGCAGTGGGGAAATTATCTGTGGGGGGTTCTCCAACTACACAACCCCTGTCATGATCATTATCATTATCTCCTTCGACTGGCCTTCCAATATGCCACCCCTCGTCACTGGGAGGTGGAGCCGATGAGATGGTTCCACCCCAGGCACCTAATGGACCCGGAAGGAACCCGGAAGGGTTCCAGATGGCGCTTGGGTCAATTCCAGCCTCCTTTGCCCACAGCTTGGTGGACCCTGGTGGACGCCTGGCAGACGGCTGCCACCGGGGTGCTAGACCGAGTTGTTCCTTTGTGGCCTCTGACCCGCCGCAGATCCCGAGTAGCTCCCTGGTTCTCCACGGAGCTCCAGGAAATGAAGCGGCAGAAGAGAGGCCTAGAGAGCTGTTGGAGGTCCAGCAGGTCCAAATCTGACCAATTGCAGCTAAGAACCTATATTAGGTCTTATCTTGCTACAATGAGAGCGACAAAGTGTGCATACTTCTCTGCTCTCTTTGCGTCCGCAGATAACCACCCAGCCGCCCTGTTTAGGGTCTCCCATTCCCTCCTTAACTGAGGGGAGAGGACCCTCTGCAGGGATGTGCCGAGGAGTTTAGTCAGCATCTGACGGACAAGATCGCTCCGATCCGGACAGGCTTGGACTCTGACTGGGCAGAGTCCGATGGGAGTATGGCAACTGGTCTTAGAGATCATCTGGGAGGAGTTCGTCTCTGTGACTCCAAATGAGGTGGACAGGATCATGGGGAGGCTGAGTGCTGCCATGTGTTTATTGGACACGTATCCCTCCTGGCTGGTCTATGCCGCCCGGGAGGTCACACAAGGCTGGCTCCAGGCAGTCATAAATGCTTCTTTGAGTGAGGGTTCCTTTCCTTCCACCTTGAAGGAGGTGGTACTGAGGCCCCTCCTCAAGAAGCCTACCTTGGACCCAGCTAATTTAAACAACTTTCGTCTGGTCTCCAACCTTCGCTTTGTTGCAAAGGTTGTTGAGAGCGTGGTGGCCCGACAGCTTCTGGTGTTCCTGGAGGAAACCCGACTATCTGGACCCGTACCAATCAGGTTTCAGGTCTGGGTACAGCACAAAGACGGCATTGGTCGCACTGGTGGATGATCTCTGGAGGGCATGGGACAGAGGTTATTCCTCTTTCCTGGTCCTGTTTAATAGTTTTTTAATATTTATATTGTTCTGTTTTTAGTACTGTAAGCTGCCCTGGGAGATAGGGCAGCATATAAATCTCATAAATAAATAAATAAATAAATAAATAAATAAATAAATAAATAAAACAATAGTTTCCCCCAAGTGTTACAGTTCATTCTCTAAAGCCTCTCCCCCCCCACAAAGCCCAATTAATTTTCCCTTCCCCCCCGGTTACTATGGCAGCCAGAAAGACAGCAAAAGAAAAGATTCTTGAACGCAGACAGATGGCCTGTGATATGAGGGCCTTAATTTCATCAGACAGCTGTCAGCGTCCATGACTTCCAAAACTGACAACAGCTTAGGTCCAAGTTTATCAGCTGGCCAGAGCCCCACCACAGTAGGGGTAAATGTGTCTCTGGAACCTAGGGTCTATCCCTAATCTGACAGTCAGCAGGATCAGGAGCCATACAGGCAAAGGGAAAAGTTTCCTTTTGAACTTCGTCTGCTGCTAGAGGGAATAAGATTTGCTCTCTATCGCCCTCTGGTGACCATGCCATTTGATCTGCAGGTAAAGTTTGTATTAACAGCTGTTGATGGCAGGAAAAGGCTGCTTCTGCGAGGGAGGGTATCTGTCTTGTTCAGCCTTTCTTTCTGCTCTGGAGAACTGTTTCTCCAGGGCTTTTTGTCTTCTATTGGCATCCTTTTCCTCAGCTCTGGAAGGCCTCCTTGAGTAAATGGCTTTTGCTCTGATTTTATCTGCTGCATCTTTGCTGGCAGATCTAGCCTTCCTGGAGCCACAGTTGGATGATTTTTTGGAACATTGAGATTCCACGCTGTCTGCTGAGCGATCAACCATGCTAAAGCTTAAGGCTCCACTATCACTGCCCCTGGGAGGAGAGGCTAATCATTCAATCCTCCAACCACTTTAAATCTTCAGGCAGTTTGCAGCCCAGGTCACTATCCAGTCCTTTATGGGACTGCTGGTGGCAGCAGCAAGACCGGGTGACTTGGGTAGCCTGCACATTCACCAAACCATGGTCACAGCGAAAATGGTGCTGCAACGCACCACGAAGAATTCCAGCTGCGTGAGCTCTGATTCCAGAGATCCGCTGTGGGGGGCTGCAGCCACAATCAGCTTCAGCAGAGTTACCCAGGTGAGCCCAAAGTCATGCATTCTGCATGCTTCTGCTGGCAATGGCTGGGAAACACCGCCCCCCAGCGGCGGGAATCTGCCATCTAGTGCGCTCCCCTGCTGCATGGCCTTAATAAGAGCACTGCAGTGGTGGTTCAAGGAAGCCACGTGTTAATGGGGCAATTAGTAAGTCTGGAGACTGCAGAATGACAGGGCCTCACAAGGAAGCTTGTCGCCCAGTCCCCTGCAAACCTGTCTGCCTTTGAAGAATCCACACTTCTCTAATTGATGTCTTCTGCTAAACATGGAGCCAATCTTTACCATGTCTCTATAGGGCCAAGACTGAGTCATAACTGGGGTCTTGACCATTGGTGGAGAGGCGTGGCAAAGATTGATGACTCTGTCTCTGGGCAGAAAGGCATGTGTCAACCCATGCGTGGATTCTCCAATCGGCATGCTGGAGAACATATGGGCATGCTGGAGAACATAGTTTCATAATGATGTACAGTATATTATGCAAGAGGTCATAACTGAATGGCATATTTTTAAAAGTGTTGTTTGAGTTAAGATTGCATGCTGTTCTTTTAACATTAATGGATCTTTTATACAAAGAATAAGAATGGTATACAGCCTTCAAAACTTTTGCTAAGTTTGGTCTTGTTTTTGTTTTTTTACAAGCGAAGAATTTCAGTAAGTTTATTTAATCCATCAGCTAAGCAGACTCCATCATTAGCTGCTGTAATGCTGCTGCCAATGCTTGGTCAAGCCTAAAACCTTCAAGCTTAAGTAAGCCTTGAATAGTGCAGGTAAGAAAGCTGAAAACTCTCCGCAGCATAAAGAATACAAACTGAAAATTGCCCTGACAAATAAAATATCAGTACATTGGTTCCTCAGTCTTTTAAGCACAGAAGCACAATTAAGAGTTTTGAACATCTAGGGTACAAATATCATTTACCAAATATCATGATGCTTCATCACATACTCCAAATTTTACAGAAGACAAGCTGACATGCCTAAAAAAATACTAACTTATCTACATATCAAAATATAAAAAGGTTTTTGAGTTGTAAATAAAAAAATTAACCACTTGAATACATAATTTTCTCCATAGTCTTTCACATAAGTAAGACAGAGACAATTTGGATACAGGAAAAACGGATGGCAGAGGATGAGATGTTGCAGGATCCAATCTGGGTCCATCACCAGGACCAGAGGTTTTGTCTTCCGAGCTCTCAGACTCATGTTGGAGCCCATTTACAGGTAACTTCTCTCTAGCCAGGCTAGATGGGATCCAGCATGAGTCTGAAAGTTCAGAAAACAAAACCTCTGGTCCCAGTGACCAAACAAATGGGATCCTGCAACATTATCCTAGGACATGCATATTCACCTTCATTCATGAGAATGAGATGGTTAGACAGTGTCATTGATGCAATAAACATGAATCTGGGCAAACTCCGGGACAGTGGAAGACAGGCCTGGCAAGGTGTGTGGTCATGAAGACACCACTCATTGAACAATAAATAGCAACAACAAAAGTACAGAGTGTACCAGTGGTGTAAATACTAATGATGGACAATATACAGTTATACAAAATAGGAAATGTGTAAAACAATTAAAAAACAAGTAAGAATATAAAATTGTGAGACATAATATAGCTAATATTAACATTAAATGTAGAAGAGGGGTTTCTGTAAGTAATAAGCACTAAGAACAATCTAGTTTGAAAATAGAGGTTAATATTTACAACCTAAAATTTAGGGTCAAAAAGTTGGAGAACTGAAGTAGCCCTTTCAAATTATCCTACAGTACTTAAAATATTTATAAAGCAGGACATGGACATACATGTCTAATACCAGAAGTGTTAGTCATGCATGCACACATGCACATAGAACATTCAGTTTAGGCCCTGATACAGTATGTGAAACTGTTAAGCCTAGATTCTCTCAGTAACCTGAAATTAGCACAGACTTACTACAATCTTCATATATGCAGGTAATGGTCTATTTGAAAGACAGTCTATCTTCAGTTCATAACAATTTATTAATATTTTGCACCATATAAAAATGGTAACCTTTCCAAAGCCAAATTATAGTTTTGGGAATTGATCAGAATATATGGATAATTTGCTAGAAAAATTATATATTTCTCAATTCAGGAATGACTTCACCATAGTGAGAGAACTACAGTTTAAGACTGACAACTGTAATTTCCAGCCACAATAATAGTTTCCAGCCACAATAATAGTTAATTGAGGACTCTCTAATCCTCAATGTAATGTGGAGGGTACAGGAGGTCAAGTAAACTTCTGGTGCATTCTGAAGTTCAGGTCGCTTCTTTTCAGGGAGAAAAATGTTAGGGAAATTTTGCTGCTGTCAATAGTATTTAAAAAAATAGACAGGTAACTGCCATATGGGCAATGGACAATCCACTTCATCTTATTGCCTTAACATGGTCCCCACAGCACTGCAAAAAAACCTCCAAATCTTCAGAAACTATCTGCATTAGGCACCTAGTGAGGGGGTGGGGAGAAGACAGGCAGGGGGCACTGCAGTGTCTCTTCAGTTGGTCAAAGGGCAAACAAAAGCAGGGACACTGCGTCAGATGTAACTTTGGGACCAGGTCATAAGTAGTTTTGGGGGGATTCACTGTAACTTTGAACAGCCATTAAGTACCCGATCCTGTAATGATTTGATGCATAGAGGAGGTTAAAGAAAAGTACTTAGTATCTTTATATTTATGACATTAAATTATTACTGTTTTTAGTTGACATTATCAATTTTACACATCCCCTCCTCATTCTTGATGTTTTGCAGTTTCTCAAGACTTAACAAGACAGAGGATCATCTTTATTAATCTGTTTTTTAATTTATTCATCTAATTTATCCTGTTCCATCATCTTAATTCTAAGACGTTTAGGGTTGCTAATACTAATGTACAGCACATATGAAAAAATAATACACAAACAATAATAAATTCACCTTATTTTATTTATTTATTTATTTATTTATTTATTAGGCTTATATGCTGCCCTATCTCCTGAGGGACTCAGGGCGGCTTACAATTAAAAGAGTCCCAATACAATTACATAAATGTTAAAGGACATTAAAAACCAAGGTCTCCTTTGTCAATTAGAATATTTTAAAAAATATATTTAACATTATTATACATTATAATTCAACATTGTGATGGGATACATTCCCATAAATCTTACACTAGTCATGAATGATTGTACTGTCATGCTATATATATGCCAACCGTTCCAAAAAGCCAGGTTTCAATGAGTTTCAAAAAACCATGGGGAAAGGAGGTATTCTTTTTAAGCTATTTGTTTTACAGATACTACAGATTAACAGAGTTGGAAGGCATTTTGTAGGTCATCTAGTCCAAGCCCCCCTACCCAAGCAGGAGACCCTACATCATTTCTGCTAAATGGCAGTCCAATCTCTTCTTGAAAGCCTCCAATGATGAAGCTCCTACAACTTCCAAAGGCAAGCTGATCCATTGGTTGATTGTTCCAACTCTCAGAAAAATTTTCTTTATTTCTAGGTGGAATCTCTCCTGGATCAGTTTCCATCCATTATTCCTTGTCTGGCCTACAAGTGCTTTGGAAAATAGCTTGAACCCTTCCTCACTGCTATCATGTCTCCCTGGTTCTTCTCTTCACTAGACTAGCCATGCCCAGTTCCTGTAACTGTTCTTCATATGTTTTAGTCTCCAGTTCCCTAATCATCCTGGTTGTTCTTCTCTGCATTTTTTCTAGAGTCTCAACATCTTTTTTTATAGTGTGGTGACCAAAACTGGATACAGTACTGTAGGTACAGTAAGGTTTTATAAAGTGATATTAGTACCTGACTTGATCTTGATTGTATCCCTCTATTAATGCAACTTTGGATTGCATTGGCTTTTTTGGCTGCCTCTGCACACTTCTGGCTCATATTTAGCTAATTGTCAACTAAGACTCCAAGATCCCAGCAGCAATCCCAGTTTCATCCAGTCTATATGTGTACTTTTGGTTTTTCTTGCCTAAGTGTAGGACTATACTTTTCTCTACATTGAATTTCATTTTGTTAGATAGGGCCAGGGGTGGGATTCTACCGGTTTACATTGGTTCGGTAGAACCGGTTGTTATGATTCCTGGTAGTTCAGAGAACCGGTAAACTGGACCCCTGGCTGGCCCCACCCCTCTCCACCAGCTCCTCCATTCCCTGTCCAGTCAGTCCTTGTCGCATGCATGCGCAACAATCACTGATGGCATTCTCCCCCCACCTGCCCCACTCCACCCCAACTAGTCACTCCTTATAGCACATGTGAGCTACATCACTTCCTGCCTTTTCCCATCCACTACCATCACTGGCTTGCAGCAGTGCCAGCCAGCCAGCCAGCCAGCCAGCCATCGCTGCCTGCCTTCCACCGCCCTGCCTGATCTGGGTGAGGGTTCTGCAAGCACCAGTCACCACCACCACCAGCCGCCCTTGCCTGGCCTGCTTCCCCAGGCCTGCCTACCTCCCCAGGCCTGCCTGCCTCACCTGAACAGCCCGTCTCCCTCAGCTGCCATTGCTGAAGACACAGATTGGTAAGTGAGACCTCCAAGCAAGCCCCAGTCACCTGCCTGCTGCCACCACTAGGGCTGAGTATTCCGGAGATGAGTCCTGATGATTCCCGAACTACCAAGCCACCCTTGCTGACGCTACGTGCCTCGCCCGGCCACCATCTTTGCCCCATGGCCCACCACACCATTGCTGCCTAGCCTTCCAGCACCGATTGGTGAGTGAGGAGGCAAGCAAGCCTGGCTGGTCACCTAACTCCTCCTGCCATCGCTGCTGCTAGCCCCGGTCAAGTGCCAATTGCTAGGCCGCCCAGCTGTCCTCACTACCTGCCTCACCCAGCCACCATCTTTGGCCAACCACCATCTTTGCTCAGCTGCCATCTTCTCCTGCACGCAGCCCACCACACCATTGTTGCTGCCTGCCCTTCCACCACCAATTGGTGAGTGAGGAGGCAAGCAGCAAGCACTGCAGGTCACCTACCTCCTCCTGTCGCTGCCGCTGCTGCTAGCCCATCGAGTGCCGACTGCCCAGCCATCCCCATCATAAAAACAAAATAGATACTAAAACAATACATAAATAAAAATTATTTTGCTATTATTGTTACATGTTGATACTTCTGTTTGTTTCTCATTTGCTTTTTCCTATTAAATAATTTAAATAATTTTTAGTATAGGTTTTGTTTTTATTAATCATAAAAACAAAACAGATACTAAAAACATAAATAAATACATAAATGATTTTTTTTGTTACACTACTACTGTCACATGACCACCAAGCCATTCCCGGCCGGTCATGTGACCACCAAGCCAAGCCCAGTCAGCAAGCCATGCCCACTCAGTCAAATGACCACCAAGCCACACCCACAAATTAGGCCATGCCCACACAACTGGTTGTTAAGAAATTTTAGTCCCACCCCTGAACCTATCCCCAGTGTTCAAGTCTGTCAAGATCCATCTGGATTGTGAGCTTATCTTCTAGGGTGTTAGCTATTCCTGCCAGCTTAGTATCAACTGTTATTTGTAAGTGTATCAAGGTAATCTAGGCAAAAAACTTGTCCAGATGAACTAATTACAGTTTAATGTAAGATTGCATTAATGGACTCTTGCAAGGAAAGAACATTCCCCTTCCCCTCCCCATCATCTTTATAGCCCAAGAAATGTGACAGGTCTTTTGAGACATTTGTCACATCTACATACCTACTGTGCGCTAAGCTGCCTCTTATCTGACAGTCCCCTGTCTCCCAAGGTCATTCCCTCATGCTATTATACTATTCCACAATACAGAAGTTTCCTCAGAGAATTTCTGCTTGCATGCCTCGTATCAGACATCCTCAAAATTGGAGACCATCACCAGGCATTGTCTCTTCATGCATTTTGACATGCAAGTTCCAAAAGAAATAAGTGCTTTCTAAAATACCCAGCCTCAAATCTTATGTGGCTTTATTGATAATAACCACTATCTTGTATTGTTTTCAGAAACAAACCTGTAGCCAGTACAGCTCCCTTAGCAGCAATATAATATACCAATAATGGATCTGACCTGGAATACAGAAGCTAGATGCATTTCATTCCATCTTAAATTTCCAAACTACCTTCCAGATGAGTTCCATGCACAGTGAATTACAGCTGTCCAATTTATATGTAGCAATGACTCCAGTTCATCCTATTCTAGGAATGGCTCTGATTGGCTCACCAGATGGGCAACTGAAAGATTTATATCAGAGAGTCTTCTTTATATAGCCAGCATCTTGAGGCTGAGCAGTTTACAATGTTTGTTGATTAATAAGTAATGCTATTTGATTGCTATTACTCTCCTTGCATTATTTCTTTACCTTGTATGTTTACAGTATATATTTATATTATGTTGCACACATTCCTTTCAATGCATAATGTGCATTTTTTATAAATATTGTTTTTATTATCTTGGCCTTAATTGAATTAGTAGTATCCATCCATTTCATCTATGGCATAACATCATTATGCTGCAGTCCCAATATATAAATTAATCAACCATCTGTAATTAATTAATCACACAGGAAAAGTCAGTACTGATGGAAATGACACTAAATAATAATTGCACCTATGCTTTGTGAACTCTTCCAGCTATGTTTCTAAACAAAACCACGCCAAAACCTCATATTCATTTTGCCATAACCATGTTTTCATAATAACTTTGGTGCAAATGCCATCTAAATGATTGTATTGTAACCTTGGTCCAACCCATCCCTGATATTAGAGAAACTTTAGATGTTCAAAGAAAGCAAGATGGGTTGCAGCTGGTATTTTCTCTCTGAAGTTTAAAAGATAATTGTGATACTGACTGCTGACAGTGAAAAAAACCTCCTAGGGATCTGCCACTCTTACAGAATGAATAAATATTAATTTGGATATAGGTAGCTGTTTGGCTCTGCCTTCTTTGCTACTTGAACTCAGACTGTGGGAGAATCAAGCCAATTATTTCCAGATAATGCAACTAAGGCAATGAAGAAATGACCTTCAACAAAATTAAGTCTTCATCATTTTTTTGCTGATGATCACTTCCCTCAATAAAAAAAGCCCAACAAATTATAGTGGGAGATAGGTGAGATGAATTTTCTGTGTTTTTATTCACACCCTGGAAAATAATGGTTGCTACTTTGTTTTCTCTGCTCAAAATGAAACAGTTCTGAACTAGAGTAAATACAAACTAGCTCTGGCTGACAAAATGCTTCACCTCAGAACCAACACCTCCGAAAAATATATTTCCGTATTCCAAACACAACTTTGGACTCCAAAGCTTCAAAGGAAGAACAAGGCTGTTCCTTTCTCTTATAGAAGGAAAACCTTGTGTACTACATAAATATAAAATAACAACCTCAGATTGCCAGAGACATGCTAAAATATTTCAGAAATCAAATTCTAAGAAAAATTTTAAATGTTTTCAACACATCAGCATGAAGCATCGACCTAGTCAGAATCACTTAGATCTAAAGCAAATGCGCTGATTGTTTTCACAGCATGGTTTTCTTCTTCAAGCTGCAACAGGCAGGCTGGCAACTGCTGTTCAGAAAGGTTTTCAGTCCCCTGCCTTGGACTGATGTGGCCCATAACACGATCAATAGTGGGGTTAGAAGGCAGAGAAAGCTAAGGAAAGATTATGAAGATGAGGTGAGTGACAGAATTACCTTATAAGATTTGTTCGCTCTCACTCACCTTGAATTTCATCTGTCTCAGACAAAGACAGGAAATCATCTGAGCACAAAACCATACACAAAAGAAAGCAGCTTTGTGGAACGTTGTTCATTCTTTGAAAACAGCACAGTAAAATAGGCATTTACCGGCCAAGGAGAGAAGTCATCATATTCAAAAATATATTATTACTTGGCTGAATGGCTGTTGCCAAATTGTTTGTTAATTAAACCTGCATTAAACTGACTTTCAGGAAAGATAATGGTTTTATGGAGGTGGATGGGATTTTCTTTGCTTTTAGCTGACACAGATACTTGTCACAACAGATGGTTTCTTTGAGGAAGCACTTCTGGGTAACCCAAATACACTCTTTTTCTGCTTTTAGAAATGTTTATATTTAGGAGAAACACACTGGCCCAGACTGAATCAAGTAATAACCTGATTTGAAATTGAGGATTTTGCACCTGATATTTATGTCATTTGTAGATTTTCTTAAGGCATAACATTAAAATATTATGATAAATTCAAAATATAAAAATGCCAATTTTCATATTGCAATGTTAAGGAGGAAGATAGTCATTTTATTTTCTCGATTAGCACCAGTTTATTTTAAAAAGCCTTTAAAAGTAAGTGGAAACAACAATAAGGCATTATTCTCATCTTGCATATAAAAAGCCTGAAATGAAATAATTAGATATGTTTACCATAAAATCAGTTATTTTATCATGGTGGCAATTGTTAAAGCTAACATAAACTCTTTTTGTGCTGTCCAGACAGTATATAATTAATGGGGAATTGGTATAGTTAGTTAGGAATTGAGAGCTGTCCTCTTAAGGGAATGCATCATGGTAAATGTAGTTAAGGTATCCTGGGAAATGTACTCCATGTCATGTGGCCACATCTGTAATCCTGATTGGTCACTGAATTGACCCTTGGTGGGTTGGGGGAGGTTTCTCCACTCTTGCCTGGAACCCAGCAACATGCTGCTGCCTCAACCCCTTGCTCCTTCATTTTGGGGATGAAAGATTACCATCCTTTTACACCAGAAAGTCAGCTATGCAAAGAGTTGGACATTGAGATGAATCTTGACGTAACTGTAAGTTATATTGAGGATGCCTGATGAACCAATAAAAAGACTTTGTATGGATGCTTTGTGGAGTTATCTATCTGCCTTTATACATTCAGCCAGTAATTATAGAGGACAGAATACTCTTTATTCTGTTCTTATAAGAATATAAAATCCCTAGGGAAAAAAAAATCTAGGGATTACACAAACCATTTTGTAGGCCTTCAATTTCTCCATAAAGCTTTATTGTGACTTGAATTAAAGTCTCATTTCAAAGCTGCTTGCAAGTCAATTGCAAGTAAACTGGCCATCTGACGTAAGTTCCCACAGATAAATTTAAATCATGGAGGGCAGGGGTGATGGACCGTTGCCTGCCATGATTTCTTTAGTTGTACACACTCAGTTCAAGTACACATAGCAATAGACTACAGAAAAGGTTTCTTTTCCTGCAGGAATGATGAAGAATCATTCATCTGCTATAAGCTCCAACTTTTTGGTTAATATATGATATTTCTTAATACACACAAAACCATTATCTTAGTAGACACAGCAAAGGGTGTATGTTTCAATACCACAATGCTGATTTCATCAATCTGACTCCCCTTGCCTGTTCCTTCAGTAGCTATTAGCTACTACTGAGATAAAGCAATGTGTTTTCAATTCTGATTCATAAACGGATGAATACAAATTGACTATTTATCATAACCTTTTTTGCTATTCCAAAACTTTTTTTAAAAGGTAATTTTCTCATTTCACAGGATCAATACATGTCTAATTCTTACTAGCAAGGCTTCATATTGTATTTTAAATCAGGATATTGTACTTTAAATCAGGGGTCCTCATCCCCCAGGTTGCAGCCCACTACCAGGCCATGTGAGCAGTGGGCACATGCAGGCATGCAGCTCAACTTGTGCAAGTCAAATTGCAGCGCATATGCGTGTGCACCAACCTGCCACTCATGCAACCCAGTTCCCCTGTTCCCTCCCTCCGCCAGGCCACCAAGCCACAAAGGTTGGGGACTGCTGCTTTAAAAGCTTCTGAATTGCTGGCTTAATAATTTTCCCTATTTAGATGAACTATTTATATACGTGGAAGTACTTCTCCTGTTGCCCTGCCCATTATATCAGGATTAGTAATCTGATTGTAACTTTTCTTGTTAGGAGCATAGACTAGGTCCAACATTCTATAATTCTTGTTAGCAAAGGTTTCCATTGAAATCGCTAAGAACGTTACAAAATTATATTCCATTGCAACAATTGTCATGAACTAATGGGATTAAATTTGATTAGGCTTGGAGCATTCAGTTGTTCAGGGGTTTAGAAAGTTGGATACATAAGATTATTTACTGTTTTACGTTTGATATTTATATATAAAACAGTTATTTGACCTCATTTGATTGTAATCTATTTTTGATCTATTTATTTCTTCTGTTATTTGTAATCCATTTTATCAGGTCCATAAATACAAATTTTACTTGGTTTTAGAATGTAAATTTAAGAAAATAAACCTAATCTTGGTCTGACCAGTTCTTTCTGTAACTATTATAACCCTGAAGATACAAACTAGTATTCAGGAATGAAGTTTGGTTCTGATATTGGCCTGTAATTGAGTAAAACTCTGCTTAGTCTTGCCTCACCAAAAGTTATGGGTATTACTGGGCAGTGTGTGCAGAAGCTTCTGTATCAAAGCTAGTATGTAAGAACATTTTGGGTTACATTATGCCATTTGTTTTGACAATTTCAACAATTATTTTGACAGCTAAGAATTTTTCTGTCTTATTTAATATATTATTTATTTATTATAAAGGCTTACATGTCTCATTGAATCATAGAACTGTAAGCTATTTTTAATAATATAGTACTGCAAAATAAATGTAATAAATATGCAATTCTCATCCAGCTTAATATATTAATACATGAAAAAATATCCATAACATATCAGATAGAAAGTATAGGCACCTATATAATGTTTATATAGCACTTTTCTTTCAGTTCCAGAAATACAAAACCATTGTACTCCATTATTCAGTCCATGAAGGTTCTATGGACAAGCAATGATTAAACAGCTTTTGAATGTCACAAGGAAAGAGGATGTCTTCATCTTATGGAGCAAACTGCTCCCGAAACAGGGAATGATAGCAGAAAATTATAATTGCTGAGACCCTATCACTAATCCTGGGAGTTCACAGCATGTCTTCTCTGCTAAATGAAACTGAGATGTCTGATTCTAAATGGAGTAGACATTCCCAGCCATGTAGGATTTTATATATAAGCAATAATCAGCAGCGTGAATTGCATCTGGAAGGAAAGCAGCTGCCACAGTAGAAGTGTTACATGACTGTAACAACTCTTTCCCATTATCTAGCAAACTGATGCATTCTGCATCAATTCTAACTTCGAATAGTCTCTAGGGCAATCCCACTAAGAGAAAATAATAGCATTATAATTCTGAAGTGCCAAAGCTTGAGGGACCATTGCCAGCTACTTCCATTCAAGGAATTAGATTGTAACTGGAACACCAGTTCTGTGTAAAGTCAGAATTTTCACCTGGTCTTCAACTTTGAGTCCAACAAAGCCTTAAGATTCCTGCTCCTTCAGGATAAGAACAATTTTGCCTGAAACTAAGACAGAATTGGTAGATGGCTTCCAAATCAGCTATCCTTATATTTTGATGAGATTACTCAAAGTTGTATTTCTCCTAGTGCCAGGCACTATCAAGACTTCCAATACAGTTCCTACTTGGGCCAGGATGATCACTAGCACTCTAATGATACCTCATCCCATGCTACTGGATAACACATTTTAGCAGCTTCATGCAAATGTTGAATAATATGAGAAAGAGCACCAAGTTCTGTGGGACCACTTCTTAACAACTGCCCACATAAAAAATAATAATCCAACTACAAAACAATTTATCTGAACCTTTTCAGAAAAACTAAATGAATACCATGTTCAATGGCATCAAATGTGACCAAAAGGTGTGTCCGTACCAAGAGAGTTGAACTCCCTACTAAAATCCTGCCACAGATTATACTGAAGAGCAACTGGTATGATTGCCATCCATTCTATTCCAGTGAATCCTGGCTGAAAGGCAGATAATCCATTTCATCCAGAGTCCCCCATAGCTTTTCAATAATTTTTTCCAGATACATAAAGTTGGAGATAGAACAATTGTAATAGTCAAGAGATAGCTTCTTGAGGGCAGGACAAAAAAAATAAGTAATGGCCTCTTACAATGCAGGTGGCATCTCCCCTGCTTATTCCAAGATGAGTTCACTACAGTCTGAATCTTCTAAGGCAATGTACCTCCATGGCAATTCCCAAGATTAGCTGAGGCAAGGATCTAGCCCATAAATCACAAAATACAGAGAACCATGTCTATTTCCTTATTTATTTTAGTTAAAACATGTATATAACTATCTGTACTATATTCAACTCTGGGTTTCCACTTCCTTGGAATCCAGATACTGAAATTGGATTTATTTATATTTTGTATTTATTTAGAATTTAGATTTCTAAGACACTCATCTCATTACAAATTTCAGGCAGCATACAGAGTTAGGAAAAATCTAATACAATATAGTAAACAGCCAAAAGTAAAATATTATTTCAACTGGAGCCACAATTTTTTATGTAAATATGTAAAAGCCATTCCATATTAGACACCTAGTTCTTAACACAAGATATTTGGATTTGGCTCTGAGAAGTAAACCTTGTTCTTACAAGTAAATTGTTATGGCCCTTCATCCATTATTTTAGATTTTATATATTCTTTTAAGTTTGTAATAAGTTCTATTGACTTTGTCACTTTGAATGTACGCTAATCGGCATACATTAAAATGAAATTTTGTTGCATACAGCTCTCAAAGGGTCACCACCTCCAATGTACACTACATAAACATGACTACATAAATAAATATGCATATATGCACATATATGACACAGAAAACAACACAGTCTAGTCTGGATGTACACACATACATGGCAAGAAAAATGAATTGTGCGAGTTTACTAGATGGATGGCATAGAGAATAAAGCTGTTACAGAATTTGGTAGTTCTGCTACAAATACTTTGAAACCTCCTCCCAGAGGGGAGCAACAGACCATAAAGTGGGTGTGTGGGGTCTCTAGCAATTCTTTGAACTATAAGCACATAGTGCTTATAAGCAATATCTTGAATGATAGGAAGCAAATTTCCTATAATCTCCTTGGCTGTCCTTACCATTTTCTCTGTGGACTTTCTGAGGCACTGCTGCCACAAACCAAGCAGTGATTCAGTTTGTTAAATGCTCTCAATTGTGCCTCTGTAAAAGGTGACCAGGACAGAAGGGGAAAGATGTGCTTTCCTCATCCACACAGGAAATGAAGATACTGGTTTGTACGCTTCACTAAGGATGATGTGTGCAAAGACCAGTACAGATTGTTAGTTATCCGCACCCCCAGATTCTTAATACCATTGACCACCTCTATAACTGCATCCTTGATACTGATTGGAGCATGACTTTGCAGGCTCTTTCTAAAATCTACAATGATCTTCTCTGCTTTATTAACATGTAGGTTACTTGTATTGCACTAGTCCACCTCTTCCGTATAAGCACCTTCACTGTCAACTCAGATAAGACTTAATGTACACAGCAATGAAGAAAGAATGACAAATAGGCATGTTCCTCACAATAACTTGTTCAGGTTCCCCCTCCTTTTTTTTTTATGGGACATCAGTATACGCTTGCCTATTTCAGTTTTCATTGTTTTTTTAAGACCTAAACATGTAGGTGATAATTAAATACCAGTGTGTAAGAATTTATATTAAAGTAACCATTAAAAACATAGACACCTTCCCTCATTAATATTTATATCTAATAAATTCTTCATATTTGCAGAAAAGATCAGCATATCATGCAACTCACTTTAGGATGGGCATTCAGTTGCATAAAATCTGGCCCCCTGGAACTCACCTTCAAAGGTTTCAAACTGAACTTGTGCCATCAAATTCAAAGTATATCAAGAATCCTATGATTTTAATGAATGTTTTACCAGGAAATAAGTTGGCAATCTATTGTCTATGAAAATTAAATGCACCTATCATATACTTTCATTCAGAGATTCACGCTAATGACAATGCCATTTTGAAAAGAAGTTTACAATAGATAAATTCTTATTTCTCATTTCTAATATCCACTCAGAAATATCTGAATTCCATCAGATTTTTTCCTTGTGTTTCCATAACATCAACTTGTTGAATACTAATTGCCTATAAGGGGCTTATTTACAAAACACCAGTTAGATTTCAAACTATGCTTAATGTGAGAAAGAGAATACAAAGTATGTCTCTTCAATATATAATTTTCATGACTTCCATTTGGGTATGGTCATTCTCTACAAATCAGGTCGCTAACAGGCAAAGTTATTTATGTTAATTGTTTCAAACTGACTTGAGATTTCAAATTAAACTCTGATATGAGAAAAAAAGTTTTTACCTAAATCGTAAAACATTTTGCCTTCTTAAATTACACTCATGTTCCTGAACAAGAAGCAAATAAAATCCTATACATGACATTTCAATTACCATTTCCCCATAATTTACATCAGCTTTGTCATGCCCCAGCATATAACTTTTATATACTGTTGCTACTCTCTAGCTCTCCAGATTAGTGGCCAGTGGGACAAATATGCCCCAACATACGTTCTTTATATTCTGTTTTTGCTCTCTAATGGCCGGAAAGACAAATACCAATTATATTATTTGAAGCTGACCCAACTCTTTACTTATCAGCTCGCACACTCAAAAACAAGTGCACACTGGGAAGCCAGACTCCATTTCCTTTAGCATTTGGAGAAGGCGGAAGAGCAAAGAAGAATCCATCTTATTCTGTGGCACATGGTCATCCAAGGACAAATCCACATCCCACACATAGAGCATCGCTGGTAAGATTTAAATTACTTGTATTTATTAATTGTTATGTTCAGCAGTAACTCAATACTGCCTATCTTGTATTTGGTTCTCATCGTATGTATTCCTATTTTCCCCAGTTTCACCATAATCTATTCTTTCAATAAAGCAGTCAGATCTACACAAATGGTCTGTTTTTTTTGGAGGATAATGGGTTTAGCTGCCTGTCGAGCTGTACACAGACTAATGTGCAATGAAGACAGAACAGTGAAACAATAGCTACCCAGTGGGATCCAGGATAATGACCATACAGAGACCTGCTACTCTGCTAATGCAGCTACCTGCTGATGGCCGTACAGCAGCCTCTAGACCAGTGGTGGCAAACCTTTTTCAGCTCCCATGTCAATAATTGCATGTGTGCTCGTGTGCTTGCTTTCGCATGCCAGCACCCAGAAGGCAATGCTTGCTGGGCCCCCCACCCCCTGCGCGCACAATCCCCTTGCTGCGCACTGTGTGTCTTCGCCTGCACGCATGATTCCCTTGCCATACACCGCGTGTCTGCACATGCCCGTGTGATTCGTCTTGCCGCACACCACGCATCTGCACCTGCACGTGCGATTTGTCTTGCCGCACATCTGCATGTCTGCATCTGCACATGCGAACACCTCCCACGTGCCATGCATCTGTGCATTCATGCGTGAATCACTCCCGTGTGCCATCCATCTACGCATGCATGCGCAATCCCTCCATGCATCACATGTCTCTGCACATGCGTGCATGACCCCCCAGCATGTGCTGCATGTCTCTGCGCATGCAGGCATGTCTCCCATGCACTCCCCGTCCCCCCGCACATGCACACCAGATATCCGACAATCAGATGTCAGGCAGCAGCGGCACGCACACATGTGCAGTGGGGCTCTTCTGGGTGAGCTCTCACGTACCGGGGGAAATAGCTCTGCATGCCACTTCCGGCACGCATGGCATAGGTTCACCATCATGGCTCTAGACCAAGGGTCTTCAAACTTGGAAAGTTAAGACATGTGGACTTCAACTCCCAGAATTCCTGAGCTAACATGACTGGAGGGGGGAATTCTGGGAGTTGAAGTCCACAAGTCTTAAAGCTGTCAAGTTTGAAGACCACTGCCCTAGACAGTCAAGCACCTCCAGAAGACACCACATCACAGAGCTGGGCATCTTCATACAAAACAAGGTCTCAAGTCTCTAATTCTTCCAAACAGTCACCAGCCAGTAATGCACTTGCCATTGCCAGTGCAAAGGCTGAAGCAGCAAAAGCATGAGCAACCTTTGCTAAATAAGAAATAGAAATGAAAAAAGAGAGAGCATGGTTAGAAGCTGAAAGAATGCAGCAAGAAGCATCCTGGAAATGCAGAAAGCCCTGTTAGAAATGAGCCCAGAGCAGCTTGCCGTAGAGAAAAGTAGCAGCTGCCACAGCTGAAGTCAAAGCCCTGAAGAGAGCTTAATTGGAGAGATCTGTATATTCTTGTTGAATATGCAAATGAGGAGTGAAGCCTTGGAACGAAGGTGTCACTCAAATCTGCCTTTCAGGTGGGAAAAATAATAGTTTAAAATCATTGGACCACCTTACCAGTGAGAAATTTGGGGATCTCATTGGTTGAGCTGTCCAACAGCTCCCTTTAAAAGATAGAGCTGCCAGACAGCCAGTTCAGTTCATTGTACCGGTCTACTGAATAAACAGCTGTAGTCACTAGTTGTGAATCCTGTCTTTTCAATTGACCCCCACTTAAGACTGGTGATGAGGGTGGGATTAGAAGTGAACAAAGGACAAAGGAGCTGAACTGAACTGGGCATCCATGTGGCATCAGCGGTCATCATCATAGTGAGTCAAGAAGCTGCATCAGCCTTCCAAGATGAACACGCATGCCCCACCAGCTCCGTACAACCCAGCCACAGAGAACTGGAGAGCTTATATGGTCCGATTTCAGTGCTTCATGGAAGCAAATGATCTCTTGGGTCTGTCGGACAAGCTACTGTGGACCAGAAGTTTTCAATATGGCGCAAGCACTATCCAAACTAGTGGACGTGCAGATAGTACCATGGACAATGCTCCAGGAAATGATCTGAATGCACTACATGCCCATGCCGACAACAATGGTGAAACGACATTAATTTCACCACAGGAATCAAGAGATGATAAATCAATTCATTGCAGTGCTAAGAAAAGCTGCAGCACATTGTGGGTTCAGAGACATAGATGAAGCGATGAGATATAGGGTTGTCTTGGGCTTGAGAGACCTCAATCTACAGAGGCTATTAATAGCAAAGCCTAATCTTATGTTTCAAGCAGCACTGGAGGAAGCCAGACAACCGAGGCCTCAGATAAGTCAGCAGTGGCGATCCAGAGAACAAGCAGCGCACATCATTCAGACGGAGCAGCCACCGTGCATCAAGACAGCATGGACTATGAAGAATCAACAGATGCGGATGACAAAATCCACCACCTTCAGTATGAAAGGAAGGTAGGAAATCCAGAAACGGGAGAGAGACCACCTTTCTGTGCCAGATGTGGGGGCAATCACCCCAGATCCGCATGTAGATTCAAGGATCCTATGTGCCAAAAATGCAAATGGAAGGGGCACATAGTAAGGGTTCGCTGTGCCAACCAGCCAGCCTTATACCACTATTGGCAATCTACACCCCAGACAGGATTCCAAAAGATGCAGCTTCCGAAGCCCAAGAGAAGAGAAAACCGAGTCATGGAAGCAAGAGAAACACACCAAATGATCAGTGGCCACTCCAATGCTCATCATTCCAAGAAAATTCATGTCACGGTCCTAATCAAAGGATCCCCGTGTGACATGGAGGTGGACACAGGGTCATACATGACCACTGTGTCCTGGGCAACCATAAAAAGGCAGTTCCTGGCAAGGAAACAATTGAAGCCCCAGAAAGTACTGTTAAAAGACTATCAAGGAAATTGCATCCCTGTCATATGGAGTGGATCTTTCCAAGTCAAATTCAAAAATTTTGTTGGGCCACTGCAGCTGACCATGGTGAATGGTGGCTGCCAAGCCTGCTAGGGCTGGAGTGATTCAACTCCCTGGGCTTGGGAGTGACCAGCATCCACTCTGTTCAAGATGACAGCATCGATGAGCTGACCAAGGAGTTCGCAGAATCTAGGCAAGTATAGGGGAACACCCATCTCTTTCAACCTAGACCCCAAAGTTGCCTATTAGAATGAAACCTCAAAAGGTCCCTTTTGCTCTCCAGCCCAAAATTGACAGTCAATTAGACAAACTAATTGCCCAAGGAGTTTTGGAGCCAGTTGATCACACTAAATGGGAGACCCCAATTGTCACGCTGATCAAACCAGGTGACTTAATCCACATCTGCACAGACTATAAATGCACAGTCAATAAGGCATTATAGCAGAGTGCCTATCCCATGCTGGTCATACAGCATTTATTGCATTCCTTAGGAAAGTGCAAAACTTTTGCAAGACTTGACCTAGCCCAAGCGTATCAGCAGCTGCTTGTGGATGATGCCACCGCAGAGGCACAAACCATTGTAACACACAGAGGGGGATTTAAATGTCGCTGACTGCAATTTGGTGTAAGCGTGGCGCCAGGACTTTTTCAAAGTTTAATGGAACACCTCCTACAGGACATTCTGAGGGTGGTGCCATACTTTGATGATGTCCTTATGTCCACGAACAACAAAGAAGAACTACTGCACTGACTAAGGGTAGTCTTAAGTCGGTTTCAAGAAGCAGGACTTAAAGTAAAAAAGGACAAATGCCAGATAGCTGTGCCACAAGTCAAATTTCTGGGATATTTAATTGATGGATCGGGAATACATCTAGGAAGCCCCCACACCAAAGGACAATAAATATAAACTACTCCAAAACAGGTCTTAAAACTATCTGGGACAGACTTGATGAGTGCTATGGCTCAGCAGAAGCAGTGGAAAATGCACTGTTCAAAAGATTTGATAGCTTTCCCAAATACCTAACAGAGCCAATTAGAAACTTAGGGAACTTAGTGACTTATTAGTGGAACTTCAAGTAGCTAAGTCAGAAGGGAACTTGCAAGAACTTGCATTCCTTGACATGACCAGAGGTGTCAACCCCATTGTACAAAAGTAACCCAGAACTTACAAGAGTAGTGGATCACACATGATTCCAAACACATTTCCCCCCTTCTCTGTTTTTGTGGACTTCATGTGCCAACAAGCTAAAAGAAATGATCCTAGCTTTGACTTCATATTGTCAAAATATGAACATAATCCTCGCAAGTAGCAGTCCACAGAACTAATGTGACTCCTCCAGATTCCCTTCAAAGGTCTGCCAGCTCCTCTCACATAGACACTAAGATCAGAGATCCTGGTAAGCAGTGTCCTCTACACCAGAAGCCTCAAACACTCCTAAAATTCAGAGCCTTCAGGGGGAAGTCCGTAGAATACTGCAAAGCTTTCCTGAAAGCAAACAACATTTGCTACAAGTGCTGCTAATCAGTCCCATGCTTTACCAACAACTGTAAGGTAAGTGTAAAATGTATGGAATGTGGCAGCACAGGCCACAACACAACTTTACACCCAGGGTAAACCATGGATTTACAACACAGTTACAGTGGCAGTGAGCACAGCAGGGAGGAAAAACACACTGCTACAACCACAACAGAAATCAATACAAAATGCGTAGTCTGCAAAGAGATTGCAGACAACATGTCCTGCTCCAAAATCTGTTTAGTCAGAGTCTACCCAGCAGCCCAAGAGACAAATCCATTAAGCTTTATGCCATTCTAGCATAAAGTCTTTAGTCAGCTGAACTGTCAGAGTATGCACAGTGTGACTATGTGAGACAACTCAGGATCAATAACATCAAACAGAGGTTTGTAATAATAGCAGTTTATCTCCACAAAAGAATATACATATACATACTAGGCAAAGGTTAAACAATCAATCAGCAGCTACAGCAAGGATGAACGCATGGAGAAATACACCTCAACAGGGCCTCTCTTATAATACAGACTCTTAAAGTGGTAACAGTCAAATGACCCTGCTGACTCATTCCTACCATTGCATCATTATTACAGTATTACAGCATCACAGCAACTGGTCAGCTATTAAATCATCACACTCCTGGACTTCTGAAAAGCCAGTTTGATCTAGTGGTTAAGGCATCAGGCTAGAAACTGGGAGGCAGTCAATTCTCCAGCCTTAGTTAGGAAAGCCAGTGGGTGACATTGTGCCAGTCACTATCAGATCAACTCATATAGAAAAAATCATGGGAAGAACAGAAATGCTTTTTTGCACTTTTTTATTTAGAAAAACTTTATTAAATGTTAAAAAGATAAATACAAAATGCAAAGCATTTTGTTAAAAACGGAACAAAAACAAAAAAACTTATACATTACAAATTAGTTAGATGATGCTTTCTTATCAAACAATATTCTAATACTTATTTCATGTATCTGGTCAGTACTCCTACTATAACCTTTTTATATTTCTTTTATCCATGTTTGTATTTTTGTCCAATTTTTTTACTCTTCAGGCAAAGCCACCAAGCGTGAAGAAGGGTAATTTCCTTGTTTGTTTTGCATTTCCAACAAAGTGGGCTTAAATTTGGATACATATTGGCTAATCTCAAAGGGGCCAGATACCACCGATAAACACATTTTGTATTGATTCTCTTTATATACCATCAATTTCGTTATTTTGTAAAAAAATTTCCAAATTCTTTCCCAATGAACATTATGCCCTACATTCCTTGCCCATGCTATCATTGGGCCCTTAACAAATTCCTCTGCCATTTCAAACTCTAATAGATAATTATACATTTTTGAGATTGCTTTTTCATCTGTACCCTCTAAAAGTTTATCTAATTGGGTTGGTTTTTACTTCTATTCCGTGTTTTTCCACATCTTTTATACCTTGTTTTGAGCTGGAGGTATGGCCACCAATCTATATTCAGCCCTTGCTCCCTGAGCTCTTGATTTATTTTTAGTATTCCTTGGGGGTCTAAAACATCATAATATTTGGTCGTTTTTTCGGATTTCTAGTGCAATGGGGTGTATCAATGCCTCCATGATGTATACCCATCCTGGGATTTTTATATAATGTTTATTCTTAATATCTTGCCAGATTCACATTAGTGTATTTCAAATTGCATGTCTATGAAAATAAGTATAAGTCTTGTTTCCTGGATTCCACCTGAAGGCATGCCACCCCCTGCAGATCATACGTTTCTAAGGTTTATTTCTTAAGTTGACCCAATCTTTGATCCACATTTGATCTGCCGCTTTGTAATATATTTCCCAGTCAGGGAGTCCAAAATGAAATTTGTTTGGGCAGGGAAAAGAGCAAGGATAAAATTGAGTGCATTACAAGATAATAGCAGCAGAGGTCTGTTTCTATTATCTTGTAGTGCACTCAATTTTATCCTTGCTCTTTTCCCTGCCCAAACAAATTTCGTAGTCATTTTATTTAAATCCATAAAGAATTTTAAATCCATTTTTATGGGGATCGTTTGGAAGAGGAAAAGTAGTCTTGGTAAGATATTCATTTTGATGGCTGCAATTCTTCCTAGCATCGATAGCTGTATTTTTCCCCATTTTTCTAGATCTTTCTTTATTTGTTGTACTAACTTTATATAATTATCTTCTTTTATTGTTGAACATCTTGCTGTAAGCCAGATGCCCAAGTATTTAATTTTTTTACAATTTGTAAACCTGTTACTTCCACTAATTTCTTTTTTTGGTTATCTGTTAAATTTTTTGTTATCATTTTGGTTTTATCTTTATTAATTGTTAGGCCAGCCACTTCCCCAAATTTCTCTATCTCTTTTATTAATTTTGGCCTTGATTCTATTGGTTCTTCTGCAAAGAATACAAGGTTGTCTGCAAATGCTTGAACCTTGTATTCTTCTTGCTTAATTTTTAACCCTTTAATTTCCCGGTTCAATCTGATTCTTCTCAACAAAATTTCTAATGTCGTGATAAAGAGCAGAGGTGAAAATGGACATCCCTGACAAACTCCTTTTCTTATCTCAAATGAGTTTGTAAGTTCTCCATTAACTATTATATGGGCTTTCTGGGTCGAATATATTGACCCTATCATTTTTTCAAATCTATCCCCGAATTTCATCTCCTTTATCTGTTGAGTCATAAATTGCCAATTCACTTTGTTGAAGGCTTTTTGGGCATCCAGAAAAACCAATGTGATTTGTTTCTCTGGATGCATCTCGTAATATTCCAAGACATCTATTATTGTCCTTGTATTATTTTTTATTTGTCTTGTTGGTAAAAAAACATTTTGGTCCAGGTGTATTTTATTGTTCATTATTTTTTTCATTCTTTCAGCCATTATATTCATAAATATTTTGTAGTCGGCGTTTAATAAAGAGATTGGTCTATAATTTCTTATCTGTGTGATATCTGCACCTTCCTTTGGTATCAGTGCAATATACGCGTCTCTCCACGATATTGGTAGCTTTGCCTCTATTAATACTTCATTATAAATTTCCAAAAGTATCAGATCAAGTATTTCTCTTAGGCTTTTATAAATTTCTTCTGATAGACCATCCATTCCTGGGGTTTTATTGTTTTTTCTTTTTGAATTGCCTTTTTAAATTCTTCTTTCATCTTCCATTAAAGCTGGGATACTCTCCCCTTCTAAGTAGCAATTTATTTTCTCATCCTAATTTCCTCTTGTTTGTAAAGTTCCTTAAAGAATTCTAGTGCTATCTCTTTTTTTCTTTTCCATATTATATTGTACATTCCCCTCCTTACCCTGTAATTGTTGAATCCATCTTTTTTTCTTTTTCCTTTCTTAATCTATAGGCAAGCCACCTCCCCGCCTTATTTGCATTTTCAAAATAGTTCTGTTTTACAAATTTCAAAGCTCTTAAACTCTTTTCCTGTTCTAATATATTTAATTTAAGTTTGGCTAATGTAGATTTACCTATAAGCTGCTCATTTCTCGGTGTAATTTGTATTTGTGTTTCCAAATTTTTAATTTCATTCTGTAGTACATTGTTTTCTTTTTTTCTTTCTTTTTGGCATTATATGCTATCATTAATCCTCCTATATAAGCTTTCGTTGTATCCCACAAATTCTGTAAAGATGTATGGTCTTTTGTATTCACTTTAAAAAATAGTTCTAGTTCTTTTTTTATTCTCCCTATATATTCTTTTTCTTTCAGGATTTGTGGGTCCAACATCCATCTCCCTCTTCGTTTTTGTTGTCCTTTCCATGTTACTATCAGGGGATTGTGATCGGCTCATACATTTGGTACTATTTCTACTGATTCACTAATATCTTACTTATCCAGGCCATGTCGATTCTCAATCACGATTTATGGGGATTAGAATAAAAGTGAACCAATTTTCTTTCGGGTTATGTGTTCTCCAAATATCTATTAAATTTTGTTCTTCTGTCATATTCAAGAATGTTTTTGGAAAGGTGTTCTTTTTCTTTTTCATTCTTTGATTGCTATAATAATCCTTTTTTATGTCCACAATTGCGTTGAAGTCCCCTATCATACATATATCTTCTTTGCCTAATTCTAATATTTTCTCATGAACATTCTTATAATAATTTTCTTGTTGACTATTGAGTGCATATATGGCCACTAACAATATCCTTTTCTGTTCCCAAAACACTTCTATCATCAATGCTCTACCTGTTAAGTCCGCATATAATACTTCTGCTTTTATTCCTTCTCTGATGTAAACTGCTATCCCTCTTTTTTTTGTCTGCTAGAACTATGTGGAGTTTTCCTGATTTTATATATTGTAGTTATTTTTTATCCTGATTTTTGATGTGTACCTCCTGGAGGTACACAATGCCCATCTTTTGTTTCACCAATTTCTTAAAAATTTGATTCCGTTTGATTGGGGAGTTGAGTCCATTTACATTTAAAGATATTATTTTCAAATTATTTTCCATTCTCCTTCTTCTCTATCACTCACTAATTCCTGTTGTTTCTTATTTCTCTTTGAGCCCTTATTCTTACTCTTCTCTCTTGGTTCTTCTTCTTCTCTCTTTTTCTCTTCTTCCTGTTCTTTCTCCTTCCTTTCCTGTTGCTGGTCTTCTAGGCTTGTTGGTTCCAGTTCCTCCCTACTGCTGCCTGTTTCTTCTGTGCCTACCAGTTGGTCATGGAGATCTTGTGCTTTATCCAGGGTATCTATTTTAATTTTTTTCCCTGCCATGACATCAACATTACTGCAACGCTCTCTATCTAGGACTGCCCTTGCATACCATCCGGTGCAGTTGGTGCAGAAGCGCGCGGGTGGTGATGGGAGTTACCGGTTCTCCCATGTTACCCCCTCCTCGTGGCCTGCATTGGTTGCCGATGCGCTCGGGTGAGATTCAAGGTTTTAGTTTTAACATTCAAAGTCCTACACGGCATGGGTCCCCAATATCTGAGGAGCGTCTTCTTCCAATAGCTAGCTCCGGCCGCCTGTGCGGCTCAGGCAAGGACTCCTCGGGGTTCCATCGGCGGTCCAATGCGGTTGGCACTTCCCGACGACGAGCCTTCTCTGTTGCGGCCCCGACCTCTGGAATCAACTGCCTCTGGAGCTCCGTCTGGCCCCTGATCTCCGACCTTCCGCCCTTGAATTAAAACTTGGTTGTTTGACCAAACCGGGCTGTGACCCTCCTTTGGGAGGAGGGATGGGTTTTTAATATATTTTATTGTATTGTTATGTTTCATATTTGGCTTGTTAGTTTAATGTCTTTTTAAATATTTATTGTTCTGTGTTTTTAGCTGTGAGCCGCCCCGAGTCTTCGGAGATGGGGCAGCATACAAGTTCAAATATAAATAAATAAATAAATAAATAACATTCCCTCTGGTGTTACTCATCTAAATAGTATATTACTTTTGTTGAGTAGGGCCACTAAGAAACAATAGTCTCCCCTTTGTTCACGTACTCTCTCCGGGATTTGTTTTAAAGTGGTGATTTCCTTGCCTTTATAGGACATTGGCTCATTTCTGGTTATTTTATAAATGATATCCCTCACTTTTTTCCATGCAAAGTGGACATGAACTTCTTTTGGCAGTCTATCATGTGGTGTAATTTGTATATACTCAGTAGACCTCATCCAACTCATTGATTATTTCTCCTTTATCTCTTTGGAGTACCTCCGCTAATATTTCGGCCATTATTATTGCCAAGTCTTCATCTTTTGTCTCCACCATGTTCTGGAACCACAGATAAAATGTGGCTCTGTCCATTTCCAGTTGGATCAGTGAGTCTTCCACTTCCTTATTTTGTTCTTTCATTTTCCAATCTACCAGGTCTAATTTTTTTTTTGTTTTTTTCCATTCTTTCCTCAATCATTTGTAATCTTTGATCATTTTTTTGTAATGCTTCTTGGATTAGACCCACTTTCTCATCTAGTTTCTGGATGTCATTCCTCACTTCTCTCTTCATCTCTTCCATTTCTATTTTCATCTCTCCGTGGTTTTTCATCATGTTTTCCTGTAGCTTCACCATCGTTTCTTGTATTGATAATAAAATGGCCTGCATGGTCTGCATACTCATTGTGAGGTTTGACTTTTCTTTTGCAAACATTCCTTCTATTGATCTTTGTGTGGCCGGAGATGCTGTCACTGCAGTTGTCGTTGGGGTGACTTTCTTCCCAGCTTTCACCATGGTCGTAATGCTTGTCATTTCTTGTAATATTCTGTATTGGCCTCCTAATATTCTTTCTATCTTTTCCCACACCACCATCCAATGTTCTAGCTTCTATATCTATCTTTATTCTACAATGTAATCTACAATCTTATATATCGTATTATATTCTAGTTGTTCCAAATATTAATTAAACAATGCAATCTTCTAAATCAATCCCAATATCAATAACAACAGTTATATTAACTTTGTATACTCTTATATATCCTCTATCTGTTAGTTATTTAATAGATTAAATAGTTAAATACTTAGTTGATTAATTAGTTAATAGCTTGTATAAGTTAATTATTTATACAATCAATTTCTTAATTTATTCCACTCTAATTATCAATACAGTTATATAGAACTATAGCTCTAAATGTAAGTAAATCCTTAGTACTAATGAAAAATTACTAAAATAATAAAAGTCAGTATAATGAATAAATATATAGCTTTCCCCAAATTTGAGTCAATACACTTCTTACAAATTAACTATAATTCTATCCTTCGTTCATAATAAAGAGCAATCACTAGTACTATAAATATGTATCTTTCTTTAAATTTCAATCAATATATAGTTATATAGTTTATATTGTATAAATTTAAATATATTTATCACTAGGAATATGGCTATAAAAGAAAAAGATTTATCAATGTAATTTTAAATATAAATATAAGTATTATACTTAATCTCCAAGAATTAACTTTTAAGCAAAGATAAATTTACTTCCAAAGTTCTTTTTTCTTCTTCTTTGAAGTATATTTTAAAGAGTTCCAAGCAAGTTGTTTAAATCTTACTGTAATGCTGAGTGTCAACTAAAAAGATACTCCTTTGGTCTTTTTAGCTGCCAGAAAAAGGGAGTGGGGATAAACAAGGCATTCTTGAAATGCCTAATCACCAGGGCAGTCACATCCAGGGGGTGGGGGAAAGACCAGGGTCAAGGGGGAAATGTATGATGTGATTTAGTATCGGCTGCACCCAGCCACGCGCCAACATGGCAATTTCTTTTTTTTTTAATTTATTTTTTTATGAAATATTTTTATTTTTTAAAAACAAAAATACAAATCTCTATTCACATTAACAGTGTTCATGTCGTTATTGATACATACCTCTCCTTTTATACATAAATATCAGCTCTTATTTCTATCCTCCACCCATTTGTACAACCTATCCCAAACCGCATAATAGTCCAAATCATCTTTGCCTCTTAATTCCATTGTGAGCTTATCCAGTTCCGCACAATCCATTATTTTTTGTGTCAAGTCTTCTTCAGATGGTATCTTTTCCTTCTTCCATCCTTGTGTGAAGGCTATTCTTGCTGCTGTTATGGTATGTATAATGATGTATCGGATGGCCTTGCTCAATTTTCCCTTGATTATTCCTAATGTTTCCGGTTCAAGTTCTAATTTGTGCTCTGTAATTTCTAATAACCATCTTTGTACCCTCATCCAATATTTTTTAACCTCTGGACACTGCCACCACATATGGAAGAACGTTCTTTCTTTGTGTTTACACTTCCAACATTCTGCTTTTGTTATTTGGATACATTTTGGCCAATCTTGCTGGGGCTAGATGCCACCTACAAAACATTTTATATTGATTTTCTTGACAATGTCAATTTACAGTTATCAATCCACACTTTTTCCCAATCCTCCAAATTTATATTATGCCCTACATTTTTTGCCCAGGCAATCATTGATCCCTTTACTATTTCCTCTTCTAATTCTACTTCCAACAAATAGTTATATATTCTTGTTATAAATTTTATCTCCTTGCCTATCAAAATTTGGTCCAGTTGTTGTAAGTCCTTTTCTATCCCTTGTTCTTCTAAGTCCTTCCTAAATTTTGTCTGAATTTGTAAATATGACCACCAATCTATAATTATGTCTTGTTCTTTTAATTTATCAATCATTTTAACTTCCCTGATTATCTAATAGTTCTTCATATCTGACCATTTGCCTTGTATCTCTCATATTTGGATGTAATATCGCTTCCATTGGTGAGACCCATTTTGGTATCTTCATATAATGTTTTCTTTTAACCTTTTCCCAAGTTTGCAGTAGTGATTCTCTTATCAAATGTCTATGGAAGTATGAATGTGTCTTGGTTTTTTTTGTCCCATAAGAAGGCATGCCACCCTGCTTGGAGGTCGTGGCCCTCAATTGCCAAAATTCTTTTGTTTTTCAAATTTATCCATTCCTTCACCCATAATAGTACTGCTGCTTGGTAATACAGTTCCCATTTTGGGAGTCCAAGTCTGCCTCTACTTCTACTATCTTGTAGCATTTTTAGACTTATTCGTGCTTTTTTACCCAGCCATATGAATTTCATAATTATCTTATTTAACTCCTGAAAAAATCTTCTATCTAATTTTATAGGAATTGTCTGGAAGTAGTATAACTTCGGTAAAATATTCATTTTTATCACTGCTATCCGCCCTAATAAAGACAGTTGTAGTTTCCCCCAGTTTGTCAGGTCCTTCTTTATCTGTTGAAGCAGTTTCTTATAATTATCCTCCTTTATAGAGGAACATCTCCCTGATAGCCAGATTCCCAAATATTTAGTTTTTTTTACCATCTGCAATCCCATTTTTTCTTCTAAGTCTTTTTTCTGCCTTTCTGTCAAATTTTTAGCTAATATTTTGGTTTTTTCCTTATTAATTTTTAATCCTGCTACTGCTTTTCAGCCCCCAACATTCCCTCAATCATCTTCTGGCCAGCAGGAGATGAGATACTGGGCTGGGTGTTGTCTTCTTTGTTGTTCTCAAAGTTGATGTTATGGCACTTGTCATGTTTTTAAAACTTCTATTTGCTTCTGCCCACACTAGCATCCACTTTGTGTTCTATTTCAAAGTTTTATTTTAGTTGATCTCTTTTTTTTCCTTTCCTACTTGTTTCTACTTGTTTTTACTTTAAAACCTACCTCAGTTTATCAGGTTTTCCTTATCTTAAATATTTGAACTTTCCCAGTTTACTGTACCCCTACCAATCACAAAACATATCTACCTCTCAACCAAGCTCTTTCTCACTATTCCTATCCTATTTATCCTGTTTGTATACTATATTATGATAATTCCTTTTAATCCATATACTAAATGTTCTTAATCAATTCTATTAAGTACTAAGTATCTTAGATTTAACATATGCAACAATTCATCAATGTTCCAATAAATAAAATAATAATAGCACTCTTATCAATATAACAAACTAATTAATTGATATTTCTCTTACAGAAGGAAAGAAAAAGAAAATATGGCTATTGGTTATAAGTTAGGACTTAATTATGCATAGATATAGAAGTAGTATAAATATTTCAGTATAGATATATCAATGTAAATTATAATAAATTATAGTAAAGCACAGGATATAAATAGTGTATAACTATAAATATATTAGTCTTATCTTACAGGCATAATTAATCAAATAATATCTAAAATCCAGATTTTTTCCCAAAGCTCCTTAGATTTCTTAATTTAGATTTAACCACCAATCCAAAGTTTTAAATTTAGTCACTCACTGTCAGTACCATCAGAAATTATCTTTCAGTTCAATTCTATTCTGCTGTCTCTAGTGTTCCTTTCTCCTCCTTCCTCACGTCTCAGCTCTACTTTCTCTTTCCTTCTGCTACTTTCTGTTTCTCTTCTCCGTCTTACACTTCACACTTTCTCCTTCTCTTTTCAATCTCCTTCAGTTCAGTGTCTTGTCGATCTTCTATCCACACCTCATAGGTCTCACCATCTCCTTCAATCAAATGTCTGTCTAGACCTTCCACTCTCTCCAATTTGCTGTTCTTGCCGCTTCCTTCCTTCTCATTTCACTGCCTCCGCTTTCCCAGTTCCTTCTTTAAATCTTTCAAATCCTCTTTCTTCTTCCTATATCCTCCTCTGTATATCCGCTCATCTTTCCTCTCCATCTCCTGAAAGTTTTCACTCAAAGTTCTAAGTCCTCTCCTTTCTCGATCTTTTCAGTCTATGCAACTTGCTGAATCACTGCTCATTCCGAATCACCGCCTGTTCCTCAGGGATTCCCCACCTGCCGAGGCTTCCCTTTTCAGTAAAAATTTCAGAACTCACGTTCTTTTGGCAAACCACCACCGTTGCGTCTCTGGGATTTTCTGATCAGCTTTAACGACATGATCTGTTAGAAATCTCTTCACTTCCTTCTCAACTGTGGCTTAGTCACAGCCTCAGGTGTGCCATACTACAGGCACTTTCACTTGGGTTTCAGGAGTTTCCTTTCGTGGCAGCGGGCCTTTCACCTCGCCATCGTCCAGGCTTCCCCTCTATTCCGCTAGGCTCTCCAGGCTCTTCACGCCCCGGAAGGATCCCCAAAGCAAAAGAACGGAGGAAACCGTTCTCCTTCCCCCCTTTCACCATGACCTCACCACCAGAAGTCTTCCAACATGGCAATTTCTAATAAACCAATTTACTTTTTCTGAGATGCAGCTGAAGACTTTTGATTTGGATGAGGGTGGATTTGTTGGAGCTCTGACAGCCAGCTGATACTCCAAAAATTCAACATTCTGGGATACCTGACCCCCAGCCTCTTCAATTGCTTCCCAACATCTGAAATGTGTGGAGAGAAGGTCAGGCTAAAATGGCAGAGGGGGGCCTCTCAGAAGAGAGCGTTTTGGAAGTAGTCCAGCTACAAACAGAAGCTGAGGACATAATCACAGGCGAAGCTGAGAGGCCTGAGCAATAAAGGAAATGAAACCTCCCACAGCTTTAGAAGGTGAGCTCCCCCAGCTTAAAAAGGGAGGAAGGGTTCTGAGTGAGCTGACAAGAGTAGAATGGATGTGGGACTGGGAACAAGCCAGAGCCCCAAAGCTCCTGTCAGGATCCCTGGGGAGATCCATAGAGCAGCTGAGGGAGGAATTTGACCAGGCTGCCATTGGAGAGGAAGGCCCGCCATGCCACCCAAAACAGAGGGGACCTCCCACAGAGCCTTCTGATGTGAGAAGAAGCAGACAAGATTACAACCCCCCTCCTTCAACCAGCAGAAGAAGAAAGAGCCCACAGTGGCAACCAGTGTCTCCCCCATACAGCAGATATCTCCTTCCTCCTTCTGTGCGAACTAGAGCCAAGGTCAGCCACCTCAAGCACAGATTTACAGAGGGTGACAGGAAGAAGGCAGAGCAGAGCTCTATGAACTGCCCCAGTTCAGGGGGAAATTTGATGGGGACCCAGACCAACTAGCTCTAATCCTTGTTATTCAGCTGAGATCCACCTAGAGTGTTATGGACATCTCTACCCATCCCCTAGAGCCATGGTGAATGCCATTTTTGAGGGGCTGGAGGGAGAAGCAAGAGGATGGCTAGCAAACCTCCACAAGAGAAGGGCCCCTCAACTGCATGATGCAGGTGACTTTCTATGAATGCTAGAGGCCAGATTTGAGGAGGCAGAGGATGACCCGTATGCAGAAGATGAACTCAGTGACCTAAAGCAGGGAGGGTGACCCATCAAGGAACACATCCGTAAATTCAGGAGAATTAATGGGAAGCTACCCCCTTTTGCCTGAATGGATGCTGGTTCACTTTTTCAAAACCAGCCTGGACCAGCAAATTAGCAAAGTAACTGCCTATTGTGACATCCCCAACAGATTCTCTGAGTGGTTCTGAGTGACCATAAAAATCTGGAAAGCCCTTAGTACCCTGCAAAAACTATCACCCAAACAAGTCTGCTGGGCCCAATACTTCAACCGATTCGACTTTGTGTTAAAACACATCCCAGGGAGGAAGAATTTTCTGGCTGATGCCCTCTTTCGCATGCCCCAGTATAAATACGAAAGGGAGAAAATTATAAATGCCATCATTCCCCCTATCCAAATAGCCACCCAAGTAACCAACAGACGATGACAACGCAACCGACAAGACCAATCCGCAGATGACTTGGCCATGAAATTTAAAACTGAATTGCTAGCAGACCGTTGGTTCTGGAACAATCAACACATCTTAATGAAAAGAGATGACTTAGCTTGGAAAGAAACAAAAGTCTACGTCACAGAATCCCTATGTACTCTAGTCCTTCAGAGGAGCTATGATGCCAAACTGGCGGGCCACTTTGGGTTCTTAAAAACTTTATACTTAGTTTGGAGGCAATTCTGGTGACCTGGCATGAAAAAAGATGTGGAAAGCTAAGCGAAGAGTTGCACCATTTGTACCATGATGAAAAAACAACCAGGAAACCCCCCCCCCAATTGCTACAGACGGTTGTGGAACCAATGAGGCCATGGGAAGAGATTGCAATGGATTTCATAGTACAGTTACCGAAAACTGGAGGAAACATGGTGATCTGGACTGTAATAGACTTATTTTCCAAACAGGCGCACTTCATACCGTACAGCGGGCTACTCTCAGCCCACCCGTTAACCAAGCTGTTTTTGAAACACATCTACTGCCTGCATGGAGTGCCACGAAGAATTATCTCAGACAGAGTAGTCCAGTTCACGGCTAAATTTTGGAGGAAGTTCCTGCGGACTATTGGGTCATCCCAGGGTCTTCGCTCGGCTTTTCATCCAAGCACCAATGGGGAGGCAGAGAGATTGAATGCCATGGTAGAGCAGTATCTGAGATGCTACATGAATTATCAGCAATCAAATTGGGAAGACCTCCTGCCTTTTGTGTAGGTCACGTACAATAATGCTGTTCACAGTAGCAAGGGACTAACCCCCTTCAAAATAGTGAGCGGCATGGACTTCATCCCAATGCCTGAATATCCAAGGGATCCCCCCTCCTCAGTCAGCCTGACTTATTGGATGTCAGTTGCTGAAAGCAACTTGGGAAAATGTAAAAAAGGTGCTGGCAAAAGCGGAACAAAGCTATAAAAAACAGGCAGACAAACAGCAGGCCCCGCAAAGGCCATTCCAAGTGGGGAAGAAGGTCTACCTATCCACCAAGTACTTGAGGTTAAAGCTCCCTAGTAAGAAGTTGGGGCCAAAGTTCATGGGACCTTTCCCCATAATAAAGGTCACCAACCCAGTCACAGTGCAATTGAAGTTGCCCCAACTGTTAGGGAAAATACACCCAGTATTCCATAGTAGCCTCTTAAAACCTGTGGTGGGATCGACCCTGAGGCCACCATCTCAGGAACCCCCAGACCCTGTGGTCATAGAGGCCAAACCCATTATGAGGTGCAGTGAATCCTCGATTTGAAATGGCACAGAAGACAACTCCAATATCTAATCAAGTGGAAGGGCTATCCTTTATCAGAGGCATCTTGGGTAAAGAGTAGGAACGTCCAAGCTGATCACCTTGTGACTAGATTCCATGCAGAAAACCCAACCAAACCTGGGGAGGGGGATTCTTCGCAACCCTAAGTTCTATACCTGTAATAAATTTGTTTTCTTTTTGTGTTGTACAGGTAACCTTCAGGAAGTGAGGGGAGCTGAATGTCAACTAAAAAAATACTCCTTTGGTCTTTTTAGCTGCCAGAAAAAGGGAGCAGGGGTAAACAAGGCATTCTTGAAATGCCTAGATAATCACCATGACAGGCCAAAGTTGTCGGAGCATAAGAAGGTTATTGGAGAGCATGATGGATGACTCTTGGAGACTGATGTGTCCTATGGAGAAGTCACATCCAGGGGGTGGGGGAAAGACCAGAGTCAAGGGGAAATGTATAATGTGATTTAGTATCGGCTGCACCCAGCCATGTGTCAACATGGCAATTTCTAATAAACCAATTTACTTTTTCTGAGATGCAGCCATGTGTCAACATGGCAATTTCTAATAAACCAATTTACTTTTTCTGAGATGACTTTTGATTTGGATCAGGATGGATTTGTTGGAGCTCTGACACTGAGAGCTAAGAGCTGAAAGAGTTAACATCTGCCTTTCCACTTTCAAAATGTCTGTCTTGACAAATTTGCATTGTCGCTCTCCTTTCCTTAGTGCTCCTTCCTGCTTCTTTGTTTCTTTTGCTGTTACAACGTTATCACTTAGGAAACTTAAAAAGTTCAATCGTTCTGTTCTAATCACTCCACTTTCTCTTCTTCCCACAGTCCTTTCAGTCCTTACTTTCAGTTCTTCATTTTTTCTCCTTTGCCATCTCTGGCTTTGTATTTTGTCCTCTGCCTTCTCCGCTCTCCTCTCTGTTCTTCTTCTGTTCATGTGCCACTCAGAGCTTTCACTTTCACTGTCACTCCTCTGGGATTAATCTCACTGATGCCTTGACAGCTCGTAATTTCCTTCTTCTTTGCTCCCACCACTTGCAGCACACCGTTCTTCCTCTTCACTTCCTTCTTCTTTCTTGTGGGACTTCAGGTCTCTGGATCGGCCATCAAGACCAGCCTCTTCAACTCCAGATTCGAGGGCTCCTTCTCTAGCGCAGTTGGGGATTGCACTTCCCACTTTGCCTCTGAAGGTTTCCCCTCTCCTTCACCTATCCCCCAGGGACGATCCTCACCTTGGACAGCCACCGGACAGCTGCAAATCGGCAACAGGGGACAGAGCGCTATCTCCTGTGCCGCTTTGACCACATGTCACCACCAGAAGTCCTTTATTGGAGGATAGGTGAGTTTAGCTGCATGTCGAACTGCACACAGACTAATGTGAGGACAGAACAAGCTTGAACAAGCGCACCCTATAACAAACACTGATTGGCAGGGACTAGAAAGAGAGCCTTTTCTGCTATTGTGTCCCCCATGGAATATTCTTCTCCCAGAGATGATACAGGCCCCCACACTCCTGGACTTCTGAAAAGCCAGTTTGGTCTAGTGGTTAAGGCATCAGGCTAGAAACTGGGAGGCAGTCAATTCTCCGGCCTTAGTCATGAAAGCCAGTGAGTGTCATTGAGCCAGTCACTATCAGATCAACTCACATAGAAAAAATCATGGGAAGAACAGAAATGCTTTTTCACACTTTTTGGAGGTTGTAAGATGAAGTACATAGAATAATAGAGTTGGAAGGGACCTTGGGGTCCCCCCCTCTGCTCAAGCAGGAGAGTCTATTCCAAATATTAGACTATACCTAGGATTGAACTCACAGCCTCCTGATTGTGAGGTGAGAGCTCCACCTCTAGGCCACCAGAGTACTTTACAGAGTTATTGTTATGAGGATATAAAATGACAATAAAGGAACATTAGATACCCCCTTGAGTAGAATAATAAAGGCAGATATAAATAAATAAAATAAAACATGGTTCTGCAACCTCATATGGAGAGCCCAGAGAAGCACACAGCCAGAGGGAAAGCTCTCCCATTGACTTTTAATTTATTTTAATAGTATTTAATAACTCTTCCCTCTTCCTAAATATTTTAACATTTTCTTTGAAGAAGACAGAAAGTTTAGAAATATGATAAATAAATAAACAAACAAATAAATAAATATTACTATGCTAAAGAGCCAGTTGTTGTCCTAAAAGCAGATTGATTTTGCACATAGAAGTTACAGTTATTGGTCCAAAATGCAGCAATATAGGCATTTCTTCATGGAAAGAAATAAAGCCTATGAAGTGACAAAAAACTTCTACCTATAGTAAATAATCTGTGGTAGCTTTAGAGATGTTTATTCAGAAATTGTAACTAGATTTGCAATAATAATGAACATACAAGCACAATTTTGTCTACCCTCATTTTCAATCATATTGAGAAAACTGTATATTATGTATTTATAACCTGAATTGACAATGGGAGAATTTGCCTTCCCTTGTTAGAAAAAGCATAGTCTTATCTGAATATATTTAAATTCCATGTATTTGAATATGTGCAATGGCTTATCAAGAACTGAATAAATTTCTACAGCTATACACTTTCTTGGACTGGGGTGCTTTTGCCATTATTGCTGTTGACATACTGCATTATAAAACACCAACATGACAACTGAAGGATGGTTTACAATGCTTAGACCTCTCTTGGCTCTAAAGTAATTCTCCAGCTAGAGAACCAAACCATTTGTCTCTTGTCTGGCATTCATTATGTTCATGACAGAATGCTCTTAATCATAAAAAATCTAATCTGAAAAACCAAAGCCAACTGATAGTCCATGCATTTTTATGTTTTTCCCCCAGTTACCTTCTGGCAATTTTGATTATTTTGTGAAATTTGTTAAAAGAATTCTAGTATATCTCACAATTATTGCTAACAGAAGCACTGAACTAAAAAGATGAGATGAGATTAGCAACTTGACTCTAAATAGGCTCTTTTGGAAACCAAGTCATACAGCAGGCTAGGTTTCATCACTTAGTAAAAAAAGTGCATATCAGGTATTTGTTGAGAATGACTTAAAATGTTAAACAACTAGAGATGTTGCTCTGTTCATCTCTGTATGTTTTTCAGTGTGCTAAAATTCTTGTTGATAGTGCATGGTAGAATGTGGGAAGGACACAGGCAGAATTGTCCAGAAGACAGCTGCTTTGTATCCAATTTCAGGAGCAGTTTTATAATATTTAAATTATCGTTGAATCAATATATATAAAAGCGAAATACCACTCCCGCATCATCACAAAATCTCCAGACTGTAACGCCTACAAACTTGCAATCTGGCACATATGTTCCTCTTAGGTGCTCACTAAGAAAGGATTTTTCAGAATGACCATCAAAGCATTAGTATTTTGTATATTATTATTAACACACTCAGATGCTAAGGACTTCTACTTGCCCTCCCCACCTGAAAAGAAATCAAATGCAAAACACAAGTAGAGGAGAGGAGTTTCAGTTTTAGTTTCACAGCACAAAGCAGCTTTAGTACAGAACAGTTGACCTAAGCCACGCCCAGGCTCCTTGTTGTTTCTTTCTTGCTCACACAGCAAATACCATTTCACTTTCCAAAGAGCGCTCAACTCTCTCACACACTGACAGGACACTAGCCAGATGAAACCCAATGGATGCTGGTAGGCAGTGGCAGAATTTCCCCCCCTTATTTTCCTCCGCAAAAACTAAGCCTGACCACATAGTTTCATAGCGAAGCATGGGTATCGAGCTAGTAAGGTACATTTCCAGATTGCAACCACATATTCTAAAAATAAATGCTAAGTAATCTGCATTTTGCAGCACATGTAATCCTTAAACCAAGCAATCTAAGAGTCTTTTTGTTTACCATGTTATTCATATTATTGTATATTTTCCCACTTCAAAAACTATAGATGTGAGTTCGTTTTGTGGACTGTTAACCTGATACCATAACATCTTAATTTATGGCAATAATACTTGATTCACTTTTGTGCACATTTCTGGATCCAATAGCTAATTCTATAATTTCCTCTTTGCTTTCTCCTACTTAATTTTATAAGTAAATCCATCAGCAAGTACATGAAAGATACACAATATGTTCCAGTGAGAAATGTTTTCTAAATTAATAAACATGTTCCTGGCCAATAATCAGCACCCTGCCAGCCAAAACAGGGTGTAGGGGTCTGCGTGCAGCCCCACTGTGCCTCATTTTCACCCTCCATGGCCTCCTGCAGCACTTTTCAGCCATTTTTGGCTTGCTTTTTGGCCCATTTTTCAGCCTTTTTAGCCTGTTTTCAGCCCATTGTGGGCCCATTTTTTGGCCCATTTTTGAGATCGCTTTTGGCCCATTTTCCAGCTGTTTTCAGCCTGTTTTTCAGCCCAACTTGGGCCCATTTTCAACCTGTTTTGGGCCCATTTTTGGCCCATTTTCATCCCATTTTTGTCCTGGTTTTCTGCCTGGTTTTGGCTGGCAAAGTGCTGCAAGAGGCCATGGAGGGTGGAAATGAGGTTTAGGAGGTTGCACCCACCCATTTTAGCTGCCAGAGGCACAGCAGGCTGGTCCCTTGATATTTTCAGCCCAGCCCCATGGGCCAGATTTAACACCCTGTGGTCTGGATCAGGTCCACGGGCCTTGAGTTTGACACCCCTGCCCTAGAAGATAAGCCCAACATACAGATGGATCTTGACAGACTTTAACACTGGGCCCTATCTAACAAAAGGAAATTCAATGCAGAGAAAAGTAAAGTCTTACACTTAGGCAAGAAAAACCAAAAGTACACATACAGACTGAGTGAAACCAAGCTTAATAGCAGTAACTGTGAGAAGGATCGTGTAGTCTTAGTGGACAACCAGTTATATATGAGCCAACAGTTTGCAGCAGCAGCCAAAAAAGCCAATGCAATCCTAAGTTGCATTAACAGAGGGATACAAGATAAAGTGAGGTACTAATACCACTCTATAAAGCCCTTGTCAGCTTTGGAAGCCTTATTCCACACTGCCACATAGCCTGAGAAAGTGGGAGGGGGGTGATTCAATTGAGTAGTTCTAAATAGACCAAATAAAATTCTTTTCTTAGATCAAGGTTATTAAGTGTGGCACAGGATGGAAAAAGGATCTTACACTGGGACGGATCGTGATTGGTCCATGTGATGTGATAATCGGTGAAAAGGGGATGGATTGGAGTTTGGGACATTGTGGGTAGTCTGGGAAACTATTAATTTTGAGATTCCACAGATGTGCCAGGTGCTATTCTAATAAAGGTACTTTTGAGATTATGCTTGTCTCGGAGTTACTGATTGGAATGGAGGTTTGCTGGAATGCTGACATTATCTCGAAACTCTAACAAACTCCAGCACCCCAAAAAGGGGGCTGTCAGGGATGCTGAATTGTTTCCAATATGGAGCAGTGCAAAGACTCAGCAAAGATCAAAAAATGAGACTGGAGGAGAAGCTGTCTGGATGCCTCTCTTTCTCAAGTCCTCTACAGACTGCCTGAGAGAAAGAATGGAGAAATGAGGGAACATTGGGATCAGACCAAATGGCCAGACCAAATGGCTTTTAAAGCAACATTTTATGGAAACCATGAACATTTTGCTTATTTTCTTACTCAGATCTGGTCCCACATAGATTGGTTCAGAGCCCAATATGCAACAGATTGTGATCTGGTGGTGCAATCACCAATGGAATGAGGGGGATGCTTCTGATTGGGTGGGCCAACTGCACTATGAACAAACTCCAGAACTTGATGATGTCAATGCTTTCCTGCAAATCCTTAGGTTTAGATTTGAGAACCCTGATAGGATTGGGGAGAATGAAGACAAATTGATGGATATGAAACAAGGCAAGCAACTCTTAAGAGACTTTGTATGGGACTTTAGAAGGGTTGCAAGCCATCTCATGGACTGGCCTGAGAAAATACTGTTTCATTATTTCAAGAATGCTATTGACCCAGAAGTTTAAAAAAAAAGCCTGTAATATTAGTGGGATACCCGAGACCCTCCAAGAGTGGTATGCAATGTCCCTCAGGCTAGGCAGAGCAATCAATCCATAGAAAAAAACCCTACCTGAAGACCTTCCTAGGAGAGCTGTGGCCAGGTGGCCTCTGACCAGACCTCTTGAAACTGCTCCTACCCGACCCACAAGAATGATAAAGTGCTATCGTTGTGGTCAGGATGGTCATAGAGCAGCAGACTGTTTCGCTCTTGCACCTGTTCCACAAGCTCCACAACCAAGGCCTAGTACAACTGCCAGGGGTCGGAAAAATCAATGGAAGCCTCTAGACACTAGCCGGTTTGCTACCCACAGTATAGAAGGTCTCCTCCACACAGAAGGGAGTGATGAACTTCCAACCCGAGAAATTCTCCCCCAAGAAGCCAATGAAGATGACCCTATGGTGAGTGCTGCCATCACCACTTTTTACAGTCAAAATGAAGTTGGTGGTGCCTGAAACAGGAGAGGCAGGGGAGATAGAATCCATTATAGACACCGGGTATTCTAGATGCCTTATTGGGCTCCCCATCGTTGAACAATTAAGAATAAAAACAAAAAACCTGAAACGTCCAATCAGGTTTGAACAAGTAGATGGGACTTTAATTGGGGGAATCCTGGCCACCCAAATAACAGAGTTAATCAAACTAAAGATGGGCAGTTACCGTGAACTCATATGTTTTGTAGTGTCTCCAAAGATGTCAGAATCTGTCATATTGGGACTTACTTGGCTAGACAAATGGGCCCCTACCATCAAGTTGGAGGATGGATACCGAAAAATCATAATTAGGGTTGGCTCACTGCCTCCCCTTCCTCCCACAAGGAAACTGCCACCCAACAGAGATCCCCAACCTGAAGCAGCAGCTACCGCCTCAGACTCTCCTCCAGATGCACCCCAAGTCTCCAAACAATATAGAGACTTGGCTGAAGTGTTCAGTGAAAAGGAATGCAATGTTTTACCTCCCCATCAAGCAACTGATTGTGCTATAGAGTTAGAACCCAGGGCAAAACTGCCAAAACCAAAGATGTATTCCATGACACTAACTGAAATGACTGAGTTGAGAAAATACATCGATAACCATTTGGACAGAGGTTTCATTGAACCTGCCAAATCTAGGTTGGCTGCCCCAGTGCTGTTCAAAGAAAAGAAAGATGGCAGCTTGAGATTATGTGTCGATTTTAGGGGTGCGAACAACATGTGCATAAAACACATGTACCCCCTCCCCCTCATGAAGGACTTATTAAACCACCTGTCAAAAGGCAAGGTCTTCACCAAACTAGATCTGAGAGAAGCTTACTACCGAGTCCGCATAAAGGAGGGAAACAAATGGAAAACTGCCTTCAACTGCCCTATTTATTTATTTATTTATGTATTTATTAATGAGACTTGTATGCCGCCCCATCTCCGAAGACTCGGGGCAGCTCACAGCTAAAACAACAAGAACAATAAATAATTAAAAAGAATTAAACTAACAAGCCCCATTAAGATATAATTACATAAGTACATGATAAAGCCATGATAACCCCCCCACAAAGGGTCACAGCCCGGCTTGGTTAAATAACCAGGTCTTCAATTCACGGCGGAAGGCACGGAGGTCAGGGCCAGGCGGAGTCCCAGGAAGCTGATTCCAGAGGTCAGGGGCATAATAGAGTACTCGTCGTCGGGACGCCAACCGGCATTGGCCAGCCAACGGGATCGCACAGGGCGGTTAGTACTTGATGTTGGCAGGAGTCGCTCCCTTTTTGGGTAGTTTCCAATTCTGAGTCATGCCTTTTGGGCTCCAGGAGCCCCCTGAATATTTATGCAACTCATCAATGAAGTGTTACATCCACACCTATACAAAGGGGTCCTCGTCTACCTGGTAACATTCTTATATTCAGCAAAACCATCGAAGAACATGTCAAATTGGTCAGACAAGTGCTGAAAAAACTTTTAGATGCCAAGTTATATGTAAAACTGTCAAAATGCAAATTCCACAAAGAGTCACTGGATTACCTAGGCTACCAAGTATCCAACCAGGGAAATGAGATGGACCCTGGAAAAGTTGAGAGCGGTGCTAGACTGGCAATCCCCCAAAACACATAAGCAACTTCAAAGCTTCTTGGGTTTTGCCAATTTCTATATACAATTTATTCCTTCTTTTGTCGAGGTCACCCTCGCTTTAACATAGTTATTGAAAACTGGGCCTTCCCCCATCAAACCGAAGCCCAGTCAACCCCTTGCTTGGACAATGGACTGTCAGAAAGCTTTTGAAACTTTAAAACACCTATTTGCCACTGAGCCCATTCTCCAGCACCCAAACCCGACCAGATCTTTCATAGTCCAAGCTGATGCTAGTGATGTGGCTATTGTGGCAATTCTTCTCCAAAAGGACTTTCAGAACCGGCTAATGCCTTGTGCTTATGTGTCCAAAAAATTGACAGACATAGAAAGTAGGTGGGCGGTTTGGGAAAAAGGAGCATTTGCAGTATGATGGGCTTTGCTGTCTTGGAAGCATTTCCTGGAAGGGGTGAAGGAGCCATTTGAGGTGTGGACTTATCACAAGAACCTCAAGGCTCTAAAGCAGTGGTTCTCAATCTGTGGGTTGCAACCGCTTTGGCAGTTGAACGACCCTTTCACAGGGGTCACCTAAGACCATCGGAAAACACATATTTTCGATGGTCTCAGGAACCGAGCCATAATTTTATAGTTGGGGGTCACCACAACATGAGGAACTGTATTAAAGAGTCACGCCATTAGGAAGGTTAAGAACTACTGCTCTAAAGACACCTCAGTAACTATCACCTAAACAAGCCTGCTGGGCTCAATACTTCAAGCGGTTCAACTTTAACATGAAATATATCCCAGGAGGGAAAAACATACTGGCGGACGCCCTGTCAAGAAAACCCAAATTTGACAGTCACCAAGAGGAAGTAGTGAAGACTATGATATCAGAAACCCAACCAGCAGGCCAAGTAACCACCCAAGGCCAAGCCAATCACATCCCCAGATGCCTAGAAGTCAAACTGACAACTGAGTTGAAAGCAGCCCTTTTGATTGATCCCTTGTTTGCGGAGCATCAAACCGATTTGACAATGAATGAGGAATCGGCTTGGAAAGGGACAAAACTTTATGTACCCAATAATCTAAGACTGACACGTACTGAAGCGTGGCCGTGGCTCACCGTTGGGGGGACACTTTGGGTTCTTAAAAACCCTGCATTTAGTCAGGAGACAGTTCTGGTGGCCAAAATGAAACTTGATGTTGAAGACTATGTGAAAAGCTGCTCAATTTGTGCTATGATGAAATATAGAACTCGGAAACCCACTGTCCTCCTTCATCAAGTAGCTGAACCAATGAAGCTGTGGGAAGAAATCGTGATGGACTTTATTGTAGAATTACCTAAGAATGGAGGGAATACAGTGATTTGGCTGTTATTGACTTATTCTCTAAGCAAGCCCATTTTACAGCCTGTAAAGGACTACCTTCAGCTAAAAAGCTTGCAAAACTGTTTGTGAAGCATATCTATCAGCTCCACAGAATACCTCGTAGAATAATCTCAGACTGAGGTGTACAGTTTACCGCTAAGTTCTGGAGTTACTTTTTAAAATCCATTGGGTCATCCCAAGGTCTATCCGCAGCATTCCATCCTGCATGCAACAGGGCAGCCGAGAGGGCGATAGCAATGGTGGAACAATACATTAGATGCTATGTAAATTATCAACAGGAAAACTGGGTGGAGCTGTTGCCATTTGCAGAAGTTGCTTACAATAATGCAGTACATAGCAGCACAGGCTTGACTCCATTCCAAATCAACACTGGCATAGAATTTGTCCCTATGCTGGAATTACCTAGGGAACCCCCCACATCCATGTCTTTAATGGAATGGATGGACTCATTAAAAAAAGGTTAGGAGGATACAAAAAAAGCTTTGACTGAAGCTGCTGAGGAATATAAAAAGCAGGCAGACAAATATAGATCCCTCCAACCACCAATTAAAGTAGGGGACAAAGTGTTTTTGTCAACTAAATATCTCAAATTGAAACTTCCCAGTAGAAAGTTGGGCCCTGAATTCTTAAGTCCATTCCCTATATCAAAAATAATCAATTCAGTCACAATCCAATTAAGTCTCCCCCAGCTATCGGGGAAAGTACACCCAGTGTTCCATAATAGTTTATTGAAACCAGCTGTAGGATCAAATCTAAGGCCAATCCCAACAGCTCCCCCCAAACCTTTGATCGTACAGGGTGAGACACATTACGAAATTAAGAAAATCCTCGATTCTAGATTGCACTGAGAGAGATTACAATATTTGGTATTATGGAAGGGTTACTCTTTGCCAGAGGCTACTTGGGTAAAAAGTTGGGATGTACATCCAAATAGATTGGTTAACCAATTCCATAACGAATTCCCTGACAAGCCAAAGGGTCCCCTTGGGGGGGGGGAGAGGGGGTTAAGGGCATCGCATTAACCCCTGGTTGTGTTTTATTATCTCTGTTAGGAGGTTAACTTCTCAAGGGGGGATGCCTATCAGCTTTGGAAGCCATATTCCATGCTGCCACATAGCCTGAGAGAGTGGGAGAGGGGTGATTCAATTCTAAGTAGACAAAATAAAATTCTTTTCTTAGTTCAACGTTATTAAGTGTGGCGCAGGATGGAAAAAGGATCTTACACTGGGGTGGATCATGATTGTTCCATGTGATGTGATGATGGGGGAAAAGGGAATGGATTGTAGTTCGGGACATTGTGGGAAGTCTGGGAAACTTTTAGTTTCAAGATTCCACAGATGTGTCAGGTGCTATTCTAATAAAGGTACTTTTGAGATTATGCTTGTCTCGGAGCTACTGATTGGAATGGAGCTTTGCTGGAACACTGACAGCCTTAGTAAGTCCACACATAAAATACTGCATCCAGTTTTGATCACCACGCTATAAAAAAGATGTTGAGACTCTAGAAAAAGTGCAGAGAAGAGCAACCAGGATGATTAGGGGACTGGAGACTAAAACATATGAAGAATGGTTACAGGAACTGGGCATGGCTAGTCTAGTGAGGAGAAGGGCCAGAGGAGACATGATAGCAATGTTCCAATATCTGAGGAGCTGCCACAGAGAGGAAGGGGTCAAGCTATTTTCCAAGTCACCTGAAGACCAGACAAGGAATAATGGATGGAATCTGATCCAGGAGAGATTCCACCTAGAAATAAAGAGAATTTTTCTGAGAGTTGGAACAATCAACCAATGGAACAGCTTGCCTTTGGAAGTTGTGGGAGCTTCATCACTGGAGGCTTTCAAGAAGAGATTGGACTGCCATTTTTCAGAAATGAGTATAGGGTCTCCTGCTTGGTCAGGGGGTTAGACTAGATGACCTACAACGGTGATGGCTAACCTATTCAGCATCAAGTGCCCAAAGTGCACGCACGTACACCCCCAAAATGCAACGCATGCGTGCCCCACGTATCCACCCCACCCCTTGCGCATGTGCACATGACTCCCTGCATCCACTGTGCATGCATGCATGATCCCCCATGTGCGTCCTACCTCCACATGTGTGTGAACCCTGTGTTGGCCCATCCCCACGCATGCCTGCGTGACCCACACATGTGCGCCCCGCCCCGTAAATGTGCACCAGAGACCCGAAGATGAGGTGGCTGGTGGGAGGCACATGCATGCATCTGCAGCAGAGTTGAGCTGGGGAAACAGCTCACATGTCCAGAGAGAGGGCTCTGCGTGCCACCTCTGGCACACGTGCCATAGGTTCGCCATCACAGACCTACAAAAGTCCCTTCCAACTCTGTTAATCTGTAGAGTTCTAGTCCTCAATTCTATCTGAGTTTAACGGTAGAGAAAAAGTTTTATATTGATCTGCTAATATACACCAAAAGTGGAAGCTGGACAATTATGTATTCCTATGATTTTCCAAATGTTGTACAAACTAAGCAAACACCAGCAATCAATCAAGGTGTTGCTATTTTAGCCCTATATAAACATACTAAAAATTGCCTGAGACTATCTTTACTAACCAAACACCAGATATAGTTTTCAGACATTTTCCTATTCTTTGAATTATACTTTTCAAAGACCTTGATCCCATAAAATACATAGTGTATAAACTATAAAACAGTAAAAGTACAATATGTCATATTCATATTTATCTGATCACCTTAATGGTTTTATAATAGAAATGTTGGTTGAAAAATAAGAATCTTTCTTAAAAATATACATAGAGGTAACAAACTTAATTAGCTTCTTCTTAAGGAAGAAACTTTAGGAGCACCTTCATTCACTAGAGAAACTTAAAATTTTCCCTTGCCCAACCAAATTTTAGCACTGTGCTTGATAAATTAAAAACAATGCTAGATTTAAGGCAGGGGAGCTGCTCAGGGTTCACAGGGGTTCAGGAGAGCCCCTAGCTAAGATTTTGTGCAGTTCGGAGAACCCCCAAATCCCATTCCTGACTAGCCACCCCGCCCATCCCAGGAGTCCTCATGTGGCCCGTTTTGGATGCAGATAAGTGCAGGGTGTGCATGAAGGCTCAGGGAGGCCGGAAAACCAGTCTTCTGGAAATTCAGGAAGGCTCAAAATGGGCTCGTTTCCAGCTTCCAGGGGGCCTCCAGAGGCCAGGGAGGCCATTTTCACCCTCCCAGAGGCTTGAAGAAAGCCTCCGGAGCCCGGGGAGGGCAAAAATGGCAGGAAGCCAGCTAGGCCACAGCCACCATGACCATGCCCATCCAGCAACTGGGTAAAGAACCCTTTGCTAAAATTTTTGAAGCCCACCCCTTAAGGTTATTCCTTTTCAAACTGTAGAACTAGGAGGAATGCATGTATGCTGGGAGAAGAAACTTATTTTGTTGATTTAACTTTTTTATTAATTTATCAAAGTATAATGCAAAGAAAAAAACATGGAAAAATAAGAAGAGAGGAAGGGAAAAAGAGGGGGTATAGTGTAACAGGAGAAAAAAAAGAAAAAGACACCAACTTCCAACTTTTATTAGCACATAATATTCTAAAGTTGGTAAAATATTATGGACTAGATTTGAAAATATGAGAATGAATATTATTCCTCACAGCAAGGAGAAGCAGAGATGGTCAAAATGATTCGTTATCCAAATAAGAGATTATATTTAATTTTGGCTCTATTTTGAAATTGCTTCCAGATTTTGTGTTTGCAATGAGACAAAAAAATTGATTCTGTTTTCGTAAACTAGACAGGCTTATAGTTATAAAAATGGCTTGCACATACTGTTGTGTAAAAGCAAAAAGTTGTGGTTGTAATGTTACTTTCTACTATGCTAAAGAAACTTATTTTGTTATTTTACATTTTATTTATAAAAATAAAATAATTCAATTCATTTATATGAATCCTGAGACCATCTCTGTACGAGCACACAGGCAAGGGCTTCTCGGGGTGCCATCTGCGACTCAGTGTCGGCTGGCGGTGTCCCAGGGAAGGGCCTACTCTGTAGCGGCTCCCACTCTCTGGAACCAACTGCCTCTGGGGCTCCACCTGGTCCCTGATCTCCGCACCTTCCGTCGCGACCTAAAAACTTGACTGTTTGAACAGGCTGGGCTGTGCTGACTCCTCGGGGGAAGGGTTTTATATGTATTATGGGATTTTTAGTTTAATTTGGCTTGCTGTAATTTAATTCTATTTTAGTTAACTTAATTTATTGTATTGTTTTTATTTGTGAGCCGCCCGGAGTCCTTCTGGAGAGGGGGCAGCATACAAGTCGAATTAATAAATAAATAAAAAATAAATCTCTAGTTGTCTTTCACATTCCCCAGGCTTTTTCCCTGGTCAGGTGATTTTTGTCTTCAGAAAAGGAAGTTCCTTAACCCAACTTCTTTTATTCATCCTTTTGATTCAAAATATATTTCTACATTCTTTCCATAAAATTAACAAAAAAATATTCTAGCAATTTGGAAATAATGTTAGAAAATTATTCCTATTTTGAACTGAAACATTATGTGCAATATAAAAGAAAAGGAGGGTTCTTTCTGAAATCAAAAATTATCTCTTTAAATAACCAATAGAAATTGTAACGCAATGTTCAAATAACTTAATAGTAAATGGAAAACTTTTGCCACAGAATCAGTGTTAGAATTACCAATTTACAAATAATCTATTTAGCAAAACCAGTATCTGATTTATATCACAGGAATGATTTTATGCTTTTGTCAACATTTTACAAAGTCAAAATATTTATCTCTATAAATAATTCCACCATTGTGAATTAGAGAATAGCATTAAAAAAACAAAGTAGTTTCCTAGACATAACTGAACATAGTAAAGGCTGCAAATGATTAGTTTGAAGAAGAAAAAAGACATAGACAGGATAAGAAATGATAAGATTTGCTCCAGTTGGAAGGATAGTATCACAGACAAACTGAAAAGGTGGGACATATTCTGAATGCAATCTTTTCTTCAGAAAAGAAGCTGTAGGTTTGTTGCAGAGATTACATATTTAGTACCCTTAAAACACTATGCCAGCATAAATCTGCTTAAAGAATTAAACATGTTTTTCCACAGAGCTTTTAGAACTGAAAATCTGATCTATTTCTGCAAAGTTTTATTCTGATCTATCTAAAAATGTATTTTTAGGGCATATCCTATTAACAATGCACAAATGAATATGCTGGATTTAGGTCTTCTTCCAGACAGATCTCTGTTCAGGTCCCAGTGAACTTCAAACATCAAAAAGTATGAACACCTTGCCTTAGATAGCCTTCAGGGAGAACCACAACTATGGACAGGCAACTTTATTTTTCTCAAGGAGTTGCTTTGGTGGCAATCTATGATAGGTACATGCCAAATAATGTGCGATCCATCATTATATAGAGATGGGGCCACCAATTCTACCTCCCTTTCTTCTTATTTACTTATTTATTTGTTTGTTTGTTTGTTTTGCTTGGACTTGTATGCTGCCCTATCTCCTGAAGGACTCAGGGCGGCTCACATCATAAAACCCATAATACAAAAATTAAAAATCAATTAAAAGTTATTAACTTTTAATTTAAAAAAGGGGGGGATAGATTTTTAATGTTAATTATTGTAAATTATTATTTAATTATTGTAAATTTAGTTTTTAGTATTTAGGCTTGTAAATTAGTTTAATTGTTTTTTAAGTATTTATTGTCTCTGTTTTTTAGTTGTGAGCTGCCCCGAGTCTTCGGAGATGGGGCGGCATACAAGTTCAAATAATAAATAAATAAATAAATTAAATTCAAGCCAAACAAAGTCTAAAACCCATGCAAAAGATATTTACCTCTCTGTTGAGCAGTCCTGCAGAAAAAAAACATACATTCGTCTAACTAGATTGAACTGGTCACTGGACAATACATTTGGAAATCAGGCCCATATAACATTTGGTTGAAATCTATATGATACTCAGAAATAGAAATTTTTCATCCCCATATTTTATTAACCATTGGCACGATATTTTCATGTGAATGTTAATCAAAGTTGAATGATTAATGTTGAAGATCACTGAAGAAATTAGAAAGAGTGAATCTTTTTTCCTTGTGAAGCGTTTGTCCTCTTGCTGGAGGATAGGCAATGCATATACCTACTTAAAGAGCATTTTAAGGCCATATAAAGTAATATTAAGACCTTCACTAACTTTGCTTTGTTTTTAATGCTTTGCTGTTGTTAGTTTATTTATTAATTAAATTTTTATGACACCCATATCCCCTTAAGGGAAAACTCTAGGTGGCTATTTTACTTTATTCATTTAGCCGAATTTGATTATTGGGTTTGATGATATATAGAAAGTTACAAATTATAAATTAAAAAATAGAATGTAGTTGGAAAACAGCATGAATCATCTTTCACTTAATATTGAATGCTTGGTGACTAATTTTTAAATCCCAGAAAAGAATAATGAAAACTATGCACTTATAGTCATGTCTACATTTACTCACCAATGTATGCCTTTAACTAGAAGCACTTAGCACTTTGCTTCTTGTATCCTGATAGTTCATCATGAACACTGTACAATAAAGCTCTATTTAAGGGGTCCTTGGTGCTCTCTGAGTTTGGCTGATTTCTTGCAGACGTTTCATTACCAAACTAGGTATTGTATGATGTTACCTGGTTTGGGCAATGAAACATCTGCAAGAAAACAACCAAGCTCAGAGAGCACCAAGGACCCCTCAAGTTTGTTATTGAGATAAAAACGCTTACAAGTCAGTTATGGAAAAGAGTTGGGTTTTTGATGTATCACTTGGTATTGCTAGTACAGCCCTTGGTACTGAAAAACCACCCACATCAACAGCACCTAGTGCTCTACTACCAAAGCAATAAGCCAATCTCCCACAAGAGAAGCTGCATAAGAACTTTATTTGATGAGCACAAACACACTGCAGCATACCTGGACTATCAGAAAAAGGAAGCAGAACATCTATACATTCTCCAACAAAATGCATCTATCCATATAACTTTATCAAAAAATGCCTGATCAGTCAAGCCAATATAGCACAACAAACATAAGCTATAAAAAGGATAACACCACGGGTGGGATTCTACCTGGTTGGACCAGTGCTATAGAACCGGATGTTATGATTCTGCCCAGTTCGGAGAGCCAGCAAATCGCACCACTGGCTGGCCCCATCCCACCCCACCCCACCCCACCCACTCACTCCTGACCTGACATGCACACCATCCAACTTGTCTGCATTAGCCTAATTTTTGGTAAGTTGCTATTATTCCTTTTTTTCCTGACCATCAGCTGTTCCAACTATCAGCTGTGCCCGGAGATTTAGATTAGCTAGAAAGCAGGAAATTGTAGGAAATCTAAAAGCAGAGTTGAACCTTCCTTAGCACTGAAGCTTCTATTTTTCAGTGCAGACTCAGGTAGCAGATTGCAGAATGGTAGATCTCTGAGTGAATCTGTGATTCTGGGAGCAACTCAATCTGCCTGCCTGCTTTGCCTGATTTTGGGTAAAAGTGTCAGAGTATTCGTTTACTGGCAGAGACATAGTTAACAGAGTCAGTGAGTAAACATGGTAACAGACCAGCCAATGGGAGCTGACCTGAAAGTGAAACTAGAAGTTCTTTCTGTGTGTTTGGTCATGTCTGTTGAAGTTGCTTGCAATATGTTTCTGTCTGAGTTTACTCCATGTTGGAGAAATCTACAACTGGTTTGTAAAATTTTCTTATTATGTTTATAAAGACATTAAATGAAGCATCAGCCATCTGTGTTTATTTTTCTGGCGCAGAATTAAGGCTGAAAAACTCTGAATAGGTTATGTGCCCAGAAGGCCAGAAAAAGACTGAATTGTAATTAAAGCCGGGAGACTGCCTGTTTTAAAAGTAAGAAACAAGGCAAGAGGCTTTGCAGGATGGCTGAAAAAATTTAAAGAAAGCTCCTACCCCATTTGGATCAGAATAACTATATTATTTGGGCTGCAAAAATGGAATGTTTCCTGAAGGCTAAAGAGCTTTGGAATATTGTTGAAAATCCATCCCAGGCACCATTGAATGCCTGGGGTGATCAGAAGCTGCATGAAACAGCATTTGTTTATATCATCTTAAGTTTAGAAGATGATCAGTTTATCAATGTAGCTGATTTAAAGACTGCAAAGAAAGTCTGGGATAAATTGAGGACTGTTCATGTGAGTGTATCTGCATGCAACATCATACAATTATCAAGAAAGTTATATAGAGCTCATTTGCAGCCAGGAGATTTGGTGGAACAGCATTTTGTTCATATGCAAACTTTGTTTGTGGAATTAGAACAATGTGGGATGAGGATTCCGGAATCTCAGAAAGTACTACTGGTTTTGAACAGCCTAGATGAAACATGGGACTGTGTCTGCAGTGTTTGAATGCAAACCAGAGTAGGACTTGAGTTTGGAAGCTCTGAAAGCATGTCTGATAGCTGAAGAGCAGAAACGCCATTACAGAAAAAGGCTCAAGGAGGAAAAATTCCTTAAGGGGCCCAAGAGAAACAATGGAAATTTCCATAGCCAGGCTGTCTGCAGACAACAGCACAGAGATAAGAGCCTTGCAGTTACCAGAGACCAGAAGAGCAGTAGAAGATATCAAACTACAGCTAAGCAGAACGCCTAACAACAGAAATGATGCTTCATCTGTGGTGACACTATTCATTTAAAGAGGGACTGTTTGCTGCAAGAAAGTCAAGTTGATGGACAAATTGCTGTTGCAAAAGCCAGCAATAGTAATGGAAGAAATCAGTGGCTGATAGTGGGGCTAGCAAAATGATTATTAATAATGCTAAATTGTTTTACAGGATGGATGCAGCTGCAGAAGACACAGTAGCCTTGGCAAATGGCAAGAAGGCTAAAGTCATTGGAAGAGGCAGTGTGCAAACTCCATATTTGGAAACAAGGTTTAATAATGTTTTATGTGTGCCAGAAATGGAACATAACTTGCTGAGTGTCTCTAGTTTAGACAAGCAAGGATTTGAGACCACTTTTGTAAATGGGCAGTATCTTATAAAGAAAAATGGAATTGTCTGTGCAAAGGGCATAAAGCATGATATCCTTTTATATGTTACAGAGACAGAAAGTTCAATGTACACAAAATTTGGGCAATGTTGCAAAACAGGATTCATGTGTTCATCTTTTGCACAGAAAGCTTGGTCATTCCAGCTTCCAAGTTGTTCAAAAGATGGACCAGTATGCAGAAGGATTGCATGTAAAGGGATGTAAGGCATATTTGGATTGTGCAGTATGCAAAACATCAAAGTCCAAGGCATTCCCAGTAAGCAAGAATAGCACAAGACAGATAACAAGAGCTCTAGAGCTGGTACATGCAGGTTTGGTGGGCCCAATGCAAGCCAGTTTGGGAGGAGCTAAGTATGCGCTGGTCACTGTAGATGACTATAGTAGATTTGGGTTCTGCTATTTACTAAAGAGTAAAACATAGATGCAACAGAAATTTAAGCAATGGGTAAGCTTTGTAGAAAGAAGGTATAAACAACACGTATGTCCACTGCAAACTGACAGAGGTTCAGAATTCATGTCAACACATTTTCAACAGTGGTTGGCGCAGTTAGGAATAAAACACAGAAACACAAATCTTTACACAGCAGCTGAGAATGGTGTTGAGAGACAGAATGGAGTCTTGCAAACCATGAAGGACTCACTGCTGGAGGATTCTGGTCTAAGCAGGTCATATTGGGGTGAAGCCATATTGACTACTAATTATTTAGTTAATAGGTTGTGGAGTTCCTCCATTAATGATATTCCATATGCAGTGCTATATGGGGAAAAACCATCTTTAGCACATTTAAGGGTGTTTGAAAGCAATGTGTGGGTGCATATTCCAAAAGCAATTAGAAAAAAGGGGCAATCAAAAGCCAGAAAGCTCAGGTTTACTTGTGAGCTATGAGCCAGGCTCAAAGAGTTATTGCTTTAGTGATGGGAGCAAAAGAATAGTATTTTCAAGGTCTGCACAGAATTTATGCTAATTTGTAGAATGATTCACTTAGTGATGGTGATCCACTTAGTGATGGTAACTCACTTAGTGACAGTGTCAGCATTCAGGGAGGAGAAGCTGAACAAGATATGAAGCAAGAGAGGGTTGACACACAGGAGCAGTCAGTGCTATGGAGGTCAGGGCGATGGAACAAGGGGATTCCACCTGACAGGTATTCTGCTAGTGAAGTGTGTAATATATGGTATGAGCCAAGGAACTACAAAGAAGTATTGGCACTACCTAAAATTGAACAAGTAAAGTGGAAAGAAGCCATGGACAAGAAAATGAAATCCATGATAGAACATGAAGTGTTCACTTCTATGATTTTGCCACAGGGTAGCAAAGCTGTAGGATGCAAGTGGGTATACAGGAAAAAGGTACTACCTAATAATGAGGTACAATATTAAGCAAGGTTAGTGGCACAGGGATTTTCACAGATGAAAAAATGTGCACTATGATGAGGTATTTGCGCCAACTGTAAAGAGTGAGAGCATCAGGCTTGCACTAGCATTGGCAGCAGCACATGATCTTAAAATCTGGCATTTTGATATAACCACTGCATTTCTCAATGCAGAATTAGAGGAAGAAATTTACTGTACATGGTTCAAGCACCAGGGTATAAAAGTAAAAAGCTAACACAGTACATAAGTTGAACAAGGCCATTTATGGGCTGAAGTAGTCAGGCAGAAATTGGAATATCTGTTTAGATACTGCATTGAAGGGTCTTGGGTTTAAGAGTTGCAAGGCTGATGGTTGCTTATACACTGGAAAGTTAAAAGGTGGGGTGTGATGACCCAGGGTGGGATACAAAATAACCACAGTCACAAAAAAACAGGTGATCCCCCTTTTATTCCTTCACTTTGCTTCCAAGCTCCAAATATCCTTGACTAGAGACAAAAAAACTCCCACACAAGCAGTTACAAAAAGGAGGAAATGCCGTTTAAATTATAAAGAGTAAAAAACAACACAAACCAGGCAAGATAAGGGCTGAAAGACGTCCACAAATATCAGAATACACACAGGGAAGGACACCAAACTCAGAGAGGAACAATCAACTAGAGATATTTCCACACTTTGTTTCCAGCACTCGCCCGTATGCACTTGTCCGTACGCACGCTTTGTTTCCAGCACTCATCCATCCTCTTATTCAGTTGTCACAGCTGCAGCCCATGAAGAGGATTAAGGCCCTCTTCTCCCCAGTAGACCATCTCTCTCCCTTATCCTCTCCTCCCCTAGAATGGAGAAGGGATGGGCCTGGGTCCTCCTCTGACTGCCCAGCCGGCCTTTGCCCTTCCCCAGCCTCCTCCACAACCTCCAGAACCACACTTCCACTCCCTGTCTGCTGTTCCACCTCTCCCTCAGAGTCAATCTTCACCAGGGGCATGACACAGGGATTGTCAACTATTAGCATTTGTGGATGATCTTTTCCTCATTGCAAAGGATGAATCACAGGTAAATGAATTTGCAAATAAGTTGAAGAAGAAATTTGAATTAAAGAATTTAGCAGAAATAAAAAATTATCTCAGTGTAGAGATACATAAAACTGAGAAAGATGGCTATATTCTCAGTCAACAAAGGAAAATTGAACAGTTGTTGGAGAGATGTAACATGAAATATTGTAATATTGCTCCAACGCCTATGAGTACAGATTTTCATAAGAGTGAGGACGAAAGTGAAACCTGTGATCAGGAGATATATCAGTCAGCAACAGGGAGTCTATTGTATCTGTCACAGTGGGCCAGACCAGGCATAGCTTGTGCAGTAAGCAGTTTGAGTTGCTTTACTGCTGCACTAATGCAATTGCATTGGATGGGTGTAAAAAGGATTCTCAGGTATTTGAAGGGAACTGTGAATTTAGGTCTTCAAATACAGGTCTCTGAAGAATTAAAATTGAAATGCTATGTTGATAGTGATTTTGCAAATGATGTAAAAACCAGTAAGTCCAATTCTGGGATTGTGATATTGTTTAGAGGGGCTTTAATTGGTTGGAAGTCCAGAAAGCAAACAACTGTAGCTATTTCTACTGTGGCAGAATTTATCGCTTTGTCTGAACTCTGTTCAGAGATAACATGGTATGTACAACTGTTACAGGATTTAAATATAAAGGTAACTGAGCCTGTCTAAATCTATGAAGACAATGCTGCTTGCATTACAATAGCTACAGGTAACAGAGTAAAGAATAGAAGCAAGCATGTGGATATTAAGTATTATAATGTAAAAGAAGCCATCAAGTGTAAATTGATTAGCTTGCTTCATTGTTCTTCAGAAGACAATTTGGCTGACATAATGACCAAGCCATTGGGTGAAGTGCATCATGGAAAGAATATTAAATTAATTGGATTTATGTCTCTTCCTGTTATGAAGAGAGGAGTGTCAGAGTATTAATTTACTGGTAGAGACATAGTTAACAGAGTCAGTGAGCAGGCATGGTAACAGACCAGCCAATGGGAACTGACCTGAAAGTGAAACTAGAAGTTCTCTCTGTGTGTGTTTGCTTGTGTCTGTTGAAGTTACTTGCAACATGTTTCTGTCTGAGTTTGCTCCATGTTGGAGAAATCTACAACTGATTTGTAAAATTTACTTATTATGTTTATAAAGACATTAAATGAAACATCAGCCATCTGTGTTTATTTTTCTGGCACTGGATTAACTCTGCAAAGCTCTGAATAAAAAGTTGCGCTTTTTAAATAAAAAAATAATATGTACATAAATATTTACAATATTTACACACAAGCCACACCCACCAGTCACATGACCACCAAGCCACACACAGTCAACAAGCCACACCTGCCCAGTCACATGACTACCAAGCCACATCCACAAATTAGGCCACACCCACAGAACTGGTTGTTAAGAAATTTGTATCCCATCTCTGGATAACACTGTCATACATCAAGAATATCTCAGAAACCACCAATTACAGGCATGGAATGAACATAGTACACAAACCAACTAAAGCCCAATGAAAACATCCTAAATAAACCAAAAGATCCAGCAGCCCAAGAAGAAAAAGTAGGAGTCATCTGTAATATACAGTATAATGTAGGACAAACCGGCAGAAGATTGGCAGAATGCATCCATGAACATCAACTAGCAGTCAGAAGACGTGATGAAAACCTTTTAACTTCAGAACATATGGACAGATTTAACTATAGTTTCAACTGGGAGACTGACCATCCTAGACTAAGACAAGTCCAAGAATACTAGGAAATTTCTAGAAGCCTGGCACTCTGACAAATTTGCCACCAGTAAACACATAAACACAAACAATATCTATATATTATGCAAAAGAGATAATCAAAAAGGGAACACAAAGATCAAAACACCTCCCCACCATAAGCATCACCCAGATGATCATAGATTAACATGAGACCAGAATCAATAAGTAAACAATATCCAATCAAGGAACTGCCAAACATGCTAATGCTCAGCATGTAATGCAAACATGCTCAGCCAAAGTACCTCTAAGACCATCCCCACCGACAGGACAAGCCAGTAGAATATAAATTGGGAGCAAATTCCACTCCTTACTAAAACTGATATTACCTATTTTTGGTTTATAAAACATCTGCAAGAAAACAATCAAGTTCAGAGAACACCAATGGCCCAGTGGTGGGATTCAAATTGTTTTACTACTGGTTATGTGGGCATGGCTTAGTGGGTGTGGCATGGTTTAGTGGCTTGGGCGTGACAGGGGAAGGATACTGTAAACTCCCCATTCATTCCCCACCCCACTAACCTGCTTTCTAGCTCTGTTCTCCTGTGCAGCTACAAAAGAAGACCCAGCAGATCAGCTGGACTCGGGAGGCAGAGAATAGATGGGGACAGGGCCAGTCAGAGGTGGTATTTGCTGGTTCTCCAAACTACTCAAATTTTCCACTACTGGTTCTCTGAACAACTCAAAATTTCCGCTACTGGTTCTCCAGAACTGGTCAGAACCTGCTGAATACCACCTCTGCAATGGCCCCTCATTTCAAGCCTGAGCAAAAATATTCTCCTTTATTGATAAAAACAAAGTTTCAGATTATCATCCCATCTATATCTGGTTGCAAGATTAAGTTTTCTAATTCTGAATTCAGTATGACAATCATATGGACATAGAAAACCAATCTGGTATATTTTATGTTTTGGCTCTGAGATTACAGATGACAGTGGGTGAAATGAGTTGGAAGTACTTTTTTGGCTATTAGAAAGCATATTTATATCTGCCATATTTTCAATGGAATGGAATAGAAGGAAAGAGAAAGTATTACTTTCATATTGTGAACAATCCAAAAAACTAGGAAAATGCATGTTCTGTGTTTAGAATATAGATAGGCAGCAGTAACTGAATTTTTTAGAGATATGTACTATGCAAAAATTCAAATAGTTCTCATAATCTGAAGAAAATTCAGATAATATTCAGGTTAAGGAGAGTAAATGGTAAAACAAGACACTGAAGCACAAAAACAAAATAATGGAAAAATGATTAGATATCTTCAGTATTATATGAACAAGCGTTGCACCATTTGAGGATTTTTGAAACCTCTGGTTAAATTATACTTCGAAGCCTCTTGGATTTGCATATGATTACAATGCTTCCAAAATATTATTGATGAGGTTACTGTATCATAACATCTTAACTTTCTTTCCATTAATGTTATTTTCTTTTCAACCATACATAAGTTATCTATTATTGTTTTTTTCCAGGAAGCACAGAAAATGTTTAGACTGATCATGCTTCCATAGGGAATGGCAGGATATTTTATTAGCTTTCCAGAGTAAGGGACATTACAACAGTTAGTTAGGAAAAAACTATTTGCTGGATTAGTTCTTTTACAAAAAAATAACTTATGTTGATTTCTTGAGTGGTTTGTTAAATGGTACATGGTCTGTAAGTCATATATTGAGTGGTTCAAAAGGCAATGATTGTTATTTAAGAAGTCCTGTCTTCAAATTATCTAAAATCCTGAAAGAAACATCTGTGTCTTAACTTAGATGACATTTTTTCCCAAAGTCACTACAAATTTTATCCTGAAGCTACTCAGTTTCAGGATAAAACTTATGTTGGATTTGATATCAGTGCAATTAATTACAGAATAAAGTTGAACTGCTGTTTCAAATTGTGCCAAATAAATTGGAATGGATGCTGTTCAATCCACTTTAGAGCCACACATGGCCTCCAGATGCTGCTATCTACAATTTGTAGTAAGTATGGCCATAATGAGGTCTTGGGAATTGTAATTGTTAAGCAGCATCTGGTGCATTGCAAATGTCCCACTGGAAGTATAGAGAAAAGAATATTGCCTAATACCACATTCCACAATTACAGTAATGTTTTAAGCCAAGTACAAATACATCAGGCATTTTAGATGGCTGTTGTTTAAAAGACCTGCTGCCTTATCAGGAACTATCTAAGCAGCATGTCTGCTTTTTTGCTAGTAAACTCTACCAAAGAATGCCAAAAACACAGTTGCATCCTGTTAAAAAATCAAAGTGGTCTCATTGTGTAGGGAATAAGAGAAGGAATGAATCACTTCTAAATAGCTCAGTGGCATATTTCTAATAGATTGGTGTGTGTGTGTGTGTGTGTGTGTGTTGAAAGCATTAATTTTAATCTAAAAGTGCAGTGTTATATCATGGTTCTATGTTTTGTAAATATAAAATATATCCCAAGGCAACATGTAGTAATTAAGTGAACAAATTTTAGTACACAAAAACATTGGCATTACCAAAAAGCTTTAGTTTGCTTTAATTAGTTTTATTTTTCCTCATTCCTTTCTTTATACAAGTTAGAACGTGAGTTTAATGACTTCGGCTCCCTATAAGGTAGGCTACCCACAGTGCAGGGATTTCGCATTTATGTTTTCCACATCTAATCTCAACACTAGCTGTTAAATATAACAATTATTTTAAGAAGAAATGGTACCTGCTGCATGCATGCATGCATGAATGGAGAATGAATACTACAGGAATAACTAACATATATTTTTCTATCTAATCAAGAGCTAATTGAGTAATATTGGTGGAATTTACCTAGTTTGCAATCTATATAAAGCTGGAAAAACCAACTCTATTTTCTGAGTTTTGGTGAGTTGCAAGGATGTTGAGAACAACTACAATGGATTTCTGTCAAATTATATGATGTAGCCAACCTAAAGTCAATTAAGAAGTTGAGCATCTAGGATATATCTTTTGAGTGCTGAAGGAAACCATGAGAAAAGGTAAAGTCATCTAGAGTAATTGACTGAGATGGGCAGCCATAAAAAATAAATAAATGGACATCCGGTGGTGACGTTGCAGTGGTGCAAGGAAAGAAGAACGGGCTCCATTCCTTAGCCCACATTTGGAGGCTCCTCGGAGAGCACACAAATCTCAGAGGGATTCATGGAGGAATAGGGAAACTCAAGGAGCAGCGAGGTGGAGGGCAACTACCCACTGCGATGAAGGGATACCCTTTTACTTCAACATGCAAGTATCTGACATTTACTTTAATGGCAGATCTGAGGTCACAATAGCCCAACTGAAAGAGGAGGAGAAAATCAGACAACAGGCTGTGTCATTATGTGTAATATTTGGAACTTTTAAGCATAGAACAATGGAGAGTGTGACCAGAAAAGGAAAGGACTGCAGATTGTGAAGAGTCTACGAAAGAATCGGGCGTGAGCTCAATAAACAGGCGGCGATTTGGTGGTGGTGACAGCAATGCTTAGAAGTGAAGGACTTGCCCAAGCCAGTTAAATTTCAGTGAATAGACTGAATAAGTGGATAAACTGGGAAGAATAGAAGCAGACAGATTTAAGATACTTTGATTCGAAGTGAGGAAGAACTTAGGAGCGGGTATATAAGAAATCCGAGGAACTGATTACTTCCCCTCCAGTGGCACAAAAGACAGAACAGCAGAAGAAGGAAAAACAGAAGTGGCTGTTGCAACAGAAACTGTTGGGTCTGCATAGAATAGATCAACCTGTGCTATACAGTAAAGGTGTAACTGACAAAGACTAACTAATGATAAGAATAACTAATTGAGAAGGTGTTTAATGAAATAATTCTTATAACATATATATTTTTGTACAAATAAGAGATTAAGCTATTTGAAAAAACTGATTTATTTAAAGTACTTATTTACATATATTTTAGATACATATTTATATAGATAGAAAACATCTTAATGAATTGGTCATATATTTGAAATAGAGTGTGTAAGTTTAATCTGTTGATCAATTTTAGGATAAAGAATATAGGAATACAAATAGATATGTATTTAAGTTAGATCTTATTATATATCTTATATACTATTAATTTACATTATATTAGTTATATTTGGATGTTACAGTGGATAATAAGTGTGTCTTATATTGCTCGTGGATTAAATGGTTAGTGAATTTTGATAATTATATATTAACAAATAGAAAGAAATAATATAGATAAGTAATTAATTGCTCCATAAAGTGTATTTATAAGTGCATAGCCCGTTAATGAATTTAGATTTTTCGGAAGACAAGTAAGAGGTGATCAAGAAATGATAGTGAAAGTATAGATATGCTGAACAGTGAAAAGACAGAGAATTTGGATTGGTATAAAGAGAATTAAATTAAGCACAACTTAAAACTTAAAAATAATATTTAAATTACTGAATATTAATTTGGGATAACATATATAGAATTGTGAAGGAACAAAATACAATCCTTAAAGAAATGATCAGTATCACCACAACAACACTGAAGGCTGGAAAAAAACAACAGCAACCCATCAATGTCAACTGCTTCTCCAGTGACCCAAAGATCAATTGAAGGGATGCTTATGATGGAAAAACAAAATACAGCATCAAACTCACAAAACATGCAAACAACCCTCTTAGCAATTCAGGAAATAATGATTAAACTTCAAGAAACAATGTCCAAAAATCATGGTGAAATTAAAACAGATATGAGTGAAATGAAAAGTGATATACACAAATTAGACAAGAAAATGGACTCAATTCAACAAGCAATAGAAAAAAACAAACAATAAAAGTTGTGGAAACAAGAATGGAACAAACAGAGAAGAAACTTGAACTGGTGGATCGGAAGATGGTAGTGTTAAACAAAGACCTAGAGGATTCCCTCATCCATTTGGAGATGGACTGTGCAGCTTTTATCTCAGATTCCAGAATGTTGCAGAGACAAAAGAGGAAGACTTAGAAATCATCATAGCTGAAATAATAGCAGAAGCTCTGCAAAGAGATAAGTGCGAAATCTTAAATGAATTGGATGATGTATACAAAGTGCATACTAATTATGCCAGAAGGCATAAATTGCCAAGGGAAGTGCATATAAGGTTCGTGAAAAAAAAAGTAAGAAATATAATTTATAAAATAACAAGGGACGAACCAATGATGTACAAAGAAAAAGAGATAACTCTGAAACAGATTCCGAGAAGGGTGAGAGAACAGAGAAAGGACTACCGATTCCTGGTGACAATATTGACTAAAAGAAATATATTACTCAGATGGTTAGTACCAGAAGGAATGCTAGTGTTTTGGCAAGAGAAGAAAATCAAAGTGGACAATCTAGAGAAGGCACTAGATTTATACTCCACGCCTAACCCATTTATTCCTAAATTCTATTAACCCTGTAACATGTCTACATCCCTAACCTATTCCGACCCTCACTAACTGATCCCCACTTAGTGCCACCTTCACCATGTTTTAACCTAAGGCTTAATTACCACCTATATGTGCCCCAACCCCCTCTAACAATATGCACCACATCAATACATGGAAAGAGCCATTTCTGCAGTCCTGCAATTACTTCAGAATCCATCCCCCAGCCCCACAGTTGTTTCAGAATCCATCCTGCAGCCTGCTGAGTCATTCCAAAGAAATACAGCCCCGGCAGCAACAGAGATAAGGTGACATTCTCCACAGCCAGCTGACTTGCTGTGAGGCATGTTCAGAGCTGACGGGCTCCCTAGCAAACTCGAAGCCTGACATATGCGATCAACTGGTGGGAGTAGAAGAAGAACAGAGCAACAGAGAAGAATTAGAGTCCGGAAGGCAGGAAGAGCACTAACAGGAAATGAAAGGAGAACAGGAAGAAAGAAGGAAGGAATGAAAAGAACAAGAAGAAGAAGTCATAAGAGCAAGACCAAGAATACAGAGACACAAGGGCTAACAGAAGACAAAGACAAGTAGACAAATAGAAGAATGGGAGAAGAAATCAAATTAATATCAATAAATATCAGCGGTTTAAACTTGCTGGCTAAAAGAAAGCGAACACTGATAAAATTAGAGAAACAAAAAGTAAATGTAGTGTGCCTGCAGGAAGTACACATCAAAAAACAAGATAAGAATTATCCAGAATACCCCAAATTAGGAAAATTATATATGGCATTAACTGATGAAAAAAGAAAAGGAATAGCTGTATATATGTTAGGGAAGAGATAAAGACAAAACTAATATATGCAGATGTCAAGGGAAGAATACTAATGATTGAAATACCGATAGGCCAGAAACCATTATCATTACTAGTAATATATGCACCAAATGAAAATCAGAAGGACTTTTATAAAAAGCTACATTAAAAAAATTACAGAAATAAGACATAGGAATATCTGCATAGTGGGGGATTATAATACAATAGTGGACAGGAAGAAGGATTATGTAAGCAAGAAGAAAAATAGAAAGAAAAAGAAAATACTGCCAATAACATTCTTTGAAATAATGGAAGAATTAAATTTAATAGATATTTGGAGAAAATTAAAACCAGAAAGAAAACAATTTACCTTTTACTCTAATCCATATCAATTGTGGTCAAGAACTGATATTGCTTAGATGAACAGGGAAGTAGGAAAAAAAGTAGAAGTAATTGTAATATTGTCAAATACCTGGGCAGATCATAACCCCCTGAGAATAGTTTGGAGGGGCCAACAAAAAACAAGAAGATGGACTTTAAATTCACAAATATTAAAAGAAAAAGAATTTACTCAAAGACTAATAAAAGAAGTGGAATTGTTTCTTAAAGAAAATACAAAGCAACCAACATCACCACTAAACCTATAGGACATTATGAAAGCTTACACATGGAGAATTACAATAGCCTATATGGCAAAGAGAAACAAAGAAAAATGGAGACAACATAATGCATTACAGGAGGAAATTAAAAATTTAGAAACACAATTGCAAACAAAACCATAGAAAAATCAGATTAAAGGGGAATTGATTCTAACAAGACATAAATTAAACATTTTAAAACAAAAAGAAATTGTAAGAAATTTAAAATCTGTAAAACAAATTTTTTTTGAACAGGCGAACAAACCAGGGAGATGGTTGTCCTATAAATTAAAAAGAGAGAGGGAGAAAAAGATAGTACATCAATTTCAGGACGAAAATGGGAAGTTACAACATACTATGGAAGTGGAAAAAAAGATTGCTTATAAGTATTTTGAAGGTCTGTATAAATGTGAAGAAATAGTGAAGGAAAAATAGGAGATTATTTGAAAGGGAAGGTATATACCAATAGCAGAGGAAAGGAGAGAATTGTTAAATAAAGAAATAACATTGACAGAACTGAAACAAGCAGTGAAAAAACAGAAAAACAATAAAACTCCAGGTCCATGGGCTTCCAGAGGAAATTTATAAAACAACGGGTGAACTAATAGAACCATTAATGCAAGAAGTGTACAATGATGTATTGATGAAAGCAAAATTACCAGACTCATGGAGGGAAGCATTTATTTCATTAATACCAAAAGAGAGTACAGATAACAAACACATTTAAAATTACAGACCAATATCATTATTGAATTTCGATTATAAAATATTTACAACTATAATAGCAGAAAGATTGAAAAACATATTAAATGAATTCATACATCCAGACCAAAATGGATTTCTTCCATCAAGACAAATCAGGTATAGATCCAAATGGCACCGACGACTGTGTGCTGTGATTCCTCTGGGCACCAGTAATGTCTGTATTTCATACGCCTTTGCAATCATGGCTTGAAACAATCTCCCCCCCCCCCACGAAGCCATGAAGATGGAGGTTGGAATGAGACAAAGAGGGCCTCTGTCTTCTTGTGGGCAACAGTCCTGTTGATGCAGAGGGCATTTATATCAACATATACACACATCTAAGGAATGCCATTGCCTCTCTAATGCATGAATCGGTCTAGGGCAGAAGTTGGAAAGAATCAACTCCTGCGTTCAGTGGAAAGAGGAACTGACTTTGGGTATGAAAGCAAAGTCTAGGCAAAGAACCACCCCATCAGAGTGAAAAACACAAAGGTCCTCTCTCACTGAGGGGGCAGCTAGCTCAGATATTCTCCTTGCGGTTATAGCAACAAGGAAAACCATCTTATAGGTTAGAATGTGGAGGCTAGTAGTTCCCAAGGGTTCAAACAGTGGTTTGGTGAGTGCTGTGAGAACCTTATTCAAATCCCAGATGGGGTATCTATGGACCACAGGTGGTCTTAAATTAGCAGCCCCTTGAAGGAAACTATGCACTCTTGGGTGATGTGTGAGAGACTGTAGATCCCCACAGGAGATAACTGATGCTAGAGCTGCCACCTATCTAGGTAGTGCATTGAGAAAGCCTTTCTGGAGAAAGTCCATGTTGCCACTGATGGTGAGGTGAGGTCTATCTTTGTTTTTCCAAGCTTTTCCAAGTGGCATTATAAATGTGGTTAGTGGACTGACTTCTAGCCTGTATAGTTCTGATGACCTTGCTGGAGAAGTCCTCACCTTTCAGAAATCTCCACCAAGCACCAGGTAGGTGGAACTATTGTGGCTCTGGATGTTGTATTGGGCCCTGGCTGAGGGATACCCCTGTCTGATGGGATTATCCAGGGTCGGCAAATGAGAGGTCCATGAGAACTGCAAACCATGGACGTCTCAGCAAATATGGTGCCAGTAGCAGAAGTTCTGCTTTTTCCTCCAGCAGTTTCTGATTACTTTGGGTATCAGAGGGGAGGAGGGAGGCATAGGAGGCTCTAAGGCCAGGGACAGCATAGAGCATTGACTCCCTCTGCTCCCTGAGTCGGGAATCTGAGAAAAATCTCAGCAGCTGGGTGACGAGGCAAAGAGATCCAGGATCAGCTGGCCAAAATGATCCAACATCTCCCAGAAGAGTCGGTGGCGCACCACTCAGGAATTGTTGACAGTGGCCCTGCTCAACCAGTCTGCCTGAATGTTGGACAGTCCGAGGTATGCTCTGCTTTGATGGAGTGGAGATGCCTGCTTTGATAGAGTGGAGATGCCCAGTGGCAGAGTCTTTCTGCCTCCTTCATGAGGGACTTTGAATGTGTGCCTCCCTGTCGATTTATGGGCCTTTGTGGCCATATTGTCTGTCAAAAGGAGAACATGTTGTCCCTGAATCTCTCCTGCTGAAACTTATGGAGGGCCAGATGAGCTGCCCTGAGTCTAGCCAATTGATGCTGTAGGTAGGTTCAAGTTAAGGCGCTAATTCATTGATTTATCATCCCGCTATGGCATCCAGCCTTGATGCAGGGAAAAGAAGCAGAGTTCATGATAAAAGGACCAGATCAACAGATCAGATATTAAAAACAGTTCTCTCACCTTCTGGCATACATAGCTCAATAAACTATGCAAAGGAAGTTAAATCTAGAAATATCCCAGAGTCATGATGGAGTCAGGTGAGGATGGATGGATGGATGGATAGATAGATGATACATTGATTGATTGATTGATTGATTTGATTTCCATTTAATGAGAGTGATGTATGCATACATCTGGGCTGCAGAAACCCACATGTAGACATCAAAATTTTTAGTTATCAACTGCAGAGACAGAACACAGTTACAATGACTGAGGCTCATGGAAGCTGAAAGCTGAGTGGGATGTGCAACCTTTCAGGTTCTTGCTCATATCTCCCATCTAAAATAACCCAGGATAGGATAATATTCTCTTCTTAGCAAGTTGCCATGATCTGTTTCAGAATGACAAAGAGATTCCTTCCTTCCTTCTTTGGTTTACCATCAGGCTTGATTTCTACTAAGAGAGCAAAGTCCTCGAGGAGAAGGCCTCAATGAACAATAATATTTATAAAGATTTTAATGGGATGTAAATATGACATTTAAAAAATCTTGTACTGGATGATCAAAGCTAAAGATAACGTAATACTGTTACCTAATGATTGCTCTAACTGGAACCCTTGGCGAAGGTATGTTTTTCTCATTAGAGATGAATGTGTTCCTTCTTTTATTGAATAACCTCGCCAAGCTGTTTCCCTGCACCCAGCTGCCTTAGCTGCCAACTGTCAATGCTTTTTTTCCTTAGAACCTCCTTTCCCTTCCTGGTGAGAATGAATGTTCACCTTTACTGGTAGTCAGCCACTATCAAAGCCAAAATTCCTAGAGGGCACCAGGTTACCCATCCCTGCCTTACAGCTAAGCACAAAATGGCTTTCTCCAAATTTTCTGAGCAGGCTGCTGCTTTAAGTAGCACGATTTTGCTTTTTGCTTATGTTTTTTTTTTAATCTAAGAGAAGGCCAAAGATGCCACTTGGAATATTCATGCAAAGGACACCTGTCTGGAGAAAATGAACTTGGAGCAGAGCAATTATATTGACAAGCAACCAGAGTAGTAGCATGTGTTGCCCTAGCAATGAGAGAGAAGAGAGGTTGAGGCAGAAGTGCTCTAGACTCAAGATTGCTGAATGTCATTCTCCAATGAAGCTGAAAAATAATTCTCAAGGTGGTGTGGGGTCCAGAAGGTTGTGGTGGGGAAAATGCTGTACTGGAACCAGAAGAAGTGGGGTTCAGGTCAGAGGTGGTATTCAGCCAGTTTGCACGGTTCTCACGAACCGGTAAAATTTTGACTGGTTCGGAGAACCGCAAATACCACCTCTGGTTGGGCCTGCCCATCCATCCCTGCTCTTCCTCTCCTATTCTGTTGTTTATTAGCTCAGCTGATTCGTGTGGGAGAGTGGATTGCTGCACCTCAGCTAAGCTAAAAAACAGCACAACTCACCAGCATCGATGCAGAGGGCAGTGTTTGAGCCCTGCGCACGCATTCACAAAGTGAGCTCTCCGAACCGGGTAGGAAACATTTTTGAAACCCACCACTGGTTTAGGTCCACCTCCACCCGAGATGGGCATTCAACTTAAACTATTATATGGGGATAAAATGAAAGCAGAGCCACATGAAAATTGCTTCAATTCTGGAGAAACAAAGAATGGATGGATGGAAGGATGGATGGATGGATGGATGGATGGATGGATGGATCCTAAATGTATGCTACACATTTGGCAAGCTGTCATTCCAAGCCCACCCTCATAACCATTAGTATTTTCAGAAGGCCTCTATTTTACTCTTGAGATTGGACATACAGTAGTTCAGGAACATAGAGAAGGCCACAGGCTTGAAGTCCAACATCTTTAGCCAAAAACACTCTTCCTAATCCAAGTGTTTGAGCTTCCCAGTCTCAGAAGAAGGTGGGTTAGGTTTTTCAAAAACAGTGTAAGGCAATTATTTTATGAGGCAAAAGCACATTTTGCCACATGGTATCTCGGGTTTCCTGTCTCAAGAACAGTTTATCAGGCAAGAGAGTTAGAAAGCCTGAACAAAATAAGCAGTAAGGAAAGACAAAATGTGCTGAGTGTTCCAACTATGGCTGCACCAAATTACAGTCTTGGTTGGTTCGAGGGAGTAGTCTGCAGATGTGCAAACTGATCTCAGGAGATGCAGAAAAAGCATTTGATTGCCCCAAGACTTTCTCAAATATTCCTTGGAAGAAACAAGCAACAATTGGTCTCCTTTACAACAAACTTGGATGGTTAAAGTCAAGTCTGTTTCCCTATTTACTATCAAACAATTGTGATTTTTTCATTTTAGAAAAGGGTTTAGATTGTAGTGGAAATCTAAAAGTGGAACCACTTGATTTCACTGTGAGTTATAGTCACATTAAACACAGTATGTTAGACTTTCATTATTAAGAAACATGCGCCCATCTATTTTAACACAATCCATTGCCATTCCCCATTATTTTGAGCTTGCAAGGTTTCATGTTAGGAGTTTGTACATTATATTTACAGTGATTTCAGGTATAGTTCCAGGTACACAGGAGAAGAGAGCCAGCTTAAAGATTTATTAACCAACAGTAAACTGGTCTTAAAGTTTCTAATTGGGACTTTCCTTTCCACAGAGTTGTTCTAGTATCTTCTACCACAAGAGGGCAGCCATTTCTAAATTTAAAGAAAACTTGATCAAATATAAGTTCTGCATTCTGGAATGGAAAATGTGAAACAACCCAACACATGCAAAACGCAAACAACAACACCAGCAGACATATTCACAAAAGGGCACAATCTTTTTAGGATCTCTGCCATTGTGTAGATCTCATATTTAGTAACATATAGAAAGGCACTTCCGTTTATAGAAACGTGAAGCTGTGGTTCCCCATTTCCTCTGCAGAATCCAGAGTGGTAATGATGACGGCCTTTATTCCTAAAAAGCCAGAACAAAGCCTAAGCAGATTTAATTGATTCAAGTTGATTGGTAGAATAAAAGCCTCACAATATAAGACTCTGCTCTCTCATAAGAAAGTGCAGCAAATAATGAACTGTTGAATATAAGACAAATTTCTGCGCTGAAAGTCCTCCCCCCTGCCCCCAGGTTAGATTTAAACTTTTGATCCCTGTATTGGGGAAGTGAATTGTTGTAGATCCCACAGATTTCACAGAAAGAATAGTTTTATGACTCTGCTTTAATATGTAAATGGGAAGTTGGTGTTGCTGCTGGTTAGATCAGTTATCAAAATAAGTGCATGCAAAAGGGCATGCTGGTTAGAGATCAGTTATCAAAATGTCATATAATGCTGTAATCCTGGAAGCAAACAACTGGCAACAGGGACAAAAGGGAAGAAAACCATGCAATACAGGCCAGAGGAAAATCATTAACTCAAGGATATTCTTCAAAAACTGAATTAAGAAGGAACCATTGGATAACTCTGGCCTAATAAATCATTTAATAATAATAATCAATTACCAAAGATCTAAATGGGAGCCGATGTGCAGTGCATGGTTGCTTTGCACCAATATACTGAACCACAGCTAGCTAACTCCATTTTAGTACTGTATAATGGATTGCTCACACCCACTTTTGCAGGGATCATATGAAACTAGGAAACTGGGTTACAGTAATTCTATAAACCAAGGGTCTTCAAACTTGGCAACTTTAAGGTTTGTGGACAACCCCAGAATTCATTGCTGGCTAGGGAATTCTGGGAGTTGAAGTCCACCCTAAAGTTGCCAAGTTTGGAGATCCCTGCTATAAACCAATAGGGTTGTGCAAACATCCTTGCTATCTTCTCAGCATTTCGATGCAGCACATAACTTTGACTGATCTATCCTGTATTTCTACGGTATATTGAACTGTCTGACTCACTTTTACAGAGGCCAGCTCTTTTCTCTTAACAAAACCATGTCACCTGTGTGATTTGTAATTTCAAGGTGTGGAATCTCTTAGAATTGAGGTGCAATTAAGTTATTTTAAACTTTGGATTTACTTCTCTTATAAAC
>CM019155.1:74920101-74962130 GCA_009733165.1 Naja naja | reverse complement strand
AAGTACTTATTTACATATATTTTAGATACATATTTATATAGATAGAAAACATCTTAATGGTGGTCATATTTGGAAATAGAGTGTGTAAGTTTAATCTGTTGATCAATTTTAGGATAAAGAATATAGGAATACAAATAGATATGTATTTAAGTTGATCTTATTATATATCTTATATACTATTCATTTACATTATATTAGTTATATTTGGATATTACAGTGGATAATAAGTGTGTCTTATATTGCTGTTAAATTTAAATGGTTAGTGAATTTTGATAATTATATATTAACAAATAAAGAAAGAAATAATATAGATAAGTAATTAATTGCTCCATAAAGTGTATTTATAAGTGCATAGCCCGTTAATGAATTTAGATTTTCGGAAGACAAGTAAGAGGTGATCAAGAAATGATAGTGAAAGTATAGATATGCTGAACAGTGAAAAGACAGAGAATTTGGATTGGTATAAAGAGAATTAAATTAAAGCACAACTTAAAACTTAAAATAATATTTAAATTACTGAATATTAATTTGGATAACATATATAGAATTGTGAAGGAACAAAATACAATCCTTAAAGAAATGATCAGTATCACCACAACAACACTGGAAGGCTGGAAAAAAACAACAACAACCCATCAATGTCAACTGCTTCTCCAGTGACCCAAAGATCAATTGAAGGGATGCTTATGATGGAAAACAAAATACAGCATCAAACTCACAAAACATGCAAACAACCCTCTTAGCAATTCAGGAAATAATGATTAAACTTCAAGAAACAATGTCCAAAAATCATGGTGAAATTAAAACAGATGAGTGAAATGAAAAGTGATATACACAAATTAGACAAGAAAATGGACTCAATTCAACAAGCAATGAAAAAACAAACAATAAAGTTGTGGAAACAAGAATGGAACAAACAGAGAAGAAACTTGAACTGGTGGATGGGGAAGATGGTAGTGTTAAACAAAGACCTAGAGGATTCCCTCATCCATTTGGAGATGGACTGTGCAGCTTTTATCTCAGATTCCAGAATGTTGCAGAGACAAAAGAGGAAGACTTAGAAATCATCATAGCTGAAATAATAGCAGAAGCTCTGCAGATAAAGTGCGAAATCTTAAATGAATTGGATGATGTATACAAAGTGCATACTAATTATGCCAGAAGGCATAAATTGCCAAGGGAAGTGCATATAAGGTTCGAAAAAAAAAGTAAGAAATATAATTTATAAAATAACAAGGGACGAACCAATGATGTACAAAGAAAAAGAGATAACTCAAACAGATTCGAGAAGGGTGAGAGAACAGAGAAAGGACTACGATTCCTGACAATATTGACTAAAAGAAATATATTACTCAGATGGTTAGTACCAGAAGGAATGCTAGTGTTTTGGCAAGAGAAGAAAATCAAAGTGGACAATCTAGAGAGGCACTAGATTTATACTCCACCCTAACCCATTTATTCCTAAATTCTATTAACCCTGTAACATGTCTACATCCCTAACCTATTCCGGCCCTCACTAACTGATCCCCACTTGTGCCACCTTCACCATGTTTTAACCTAAGGCTTAATTACCACTATACCCATCAACCCCTCTAACATGGATGCACCACAAGAGCCATTTCTGCAGTCCTGCAATTACTTCAGAATCCATCCCCCAGCCCCACAGTTGTTTCAGAATCCATCCTGCAGCCTGCTGAGTCATTCCAAAGAAATACAGCCCCGGCAGCAACAGAGATAAGGTGACATTCTCCACAGCCAGCTGACTTGCTGTGAGGCATGTTCAGAGCTGACGGCTCCCTAGCAAACTCAAGCCTGACATATGCGATCAACTGGTGGGAGTAGAAGAAGAACAGAGCAACAGAGAAGAATTAGAGTCCGAAGGCAGGAAGAGCACTAACAGGAAATGAAAGGAGAACAGGAAGAAAGAAGGAAGGAATGAAAAGAACAAGAAGAAGAAGTCATAAGAGCAAGACCAAGAATACAGAGACACAAGGGCTAACAGAAGACAAAGACAAGTAGACAAATAGAAGAATGGGAGAAGAAATCAAATTAATATCAATAAATATCAGCGGTTTAAACTTGCTGGCTAAAAGAAAGTTTAACACTGATAAAATTAGAGAAACAAAAGTAAATGTAGTGTGCCTGCAGGAAGACATCAAAAACAAGATAAGAATTATCCAGAATACCCAAATTAGGAAAATTATATATGGCATTAACTGATGAAAAAGAAAAGGAATAGCTGTATATATGTTAGGGAAGAGATAAAGACAAAACTAATATATGCAGATGTCAAGGGAAGAATACTAATGATTGAAATACCGATAGGCCAGAAACCATTATCATTACTAGTAATATATGCACCAAATGAAAATCAGAAGGACTTTTATAAAAAGCTACATTAAAAAATTACAGAAATAAGACATAGGAATATCTGCATAGTGGGGATTATAATACAATAGTGGACAGGAAGAAGGATTATGTAAGCAAGAAGAAAAATAGAAAGAAAAAGAAAATACTGCCAATAACATTCTTTGAAATAATGGAAGAATTAAATTTAATAGATATTTGGAGAAAATTAAAACCAGAAAGAAAACATTTACCTTTTACTCTAATCCATATCAATTGTGGTCAAGAACTGATATTGCTTAGATGAACAGGGAAGTAGGAAAAAAAGTAGAAGTAATTGTAATATTGTCAAATACCTGGGCAGATCATAACCCCTGAGAATAGTTTGAGGGGCCAACAAAAACAAGAAGATGGACTTTAAATTCACAAATATTAAAAGAAAAGAATTTACTCAAAGACTAATAAAAGAAGTGGAATTGTTTCTTAAAGAAAATACAAAGCAACCAACATCACCACTAAACCTATAGGACATTATGAAAGCTTACACATGGAGAATTACAATAGCCTATATGGCAAAGAGAAACAAAGAAAATGGAGACAACATAATGCATTACAGGAGGAAATTAAAAATTTAGAAACACAATTGCAAACAAAACCATAGAAAAATCAGATTAAAGGGGAATTGATTCTAACAAGACATAAATTAAACATTTTAAAACAAAAAGAAATTAAGAAATTTAAAATCTGTAAAACAAATTTTTGAACAGGCGAACAAACCAGGGAGATGGTTGTCCTATAAATTAAAAAGAGAGAGGGAGAAAAAGATAGTACATCAATTTCAGGACGAAAATGGGAAGTTACAACATACTATGGAAGTGGAAAAAAAGATTGCTTATAAGTATTTTGAAGGTCTGTATAAATGTGAAGAAATAGTGAAGGAAAAAATAGGAGATTATTTGAAAGGGGAAGGTATATTACCAATAGCAGAGGAAAGGAGAGAATTGTTAAATAAAGAAATAACATTGACAGAACTGAAACAAGCAGTGAAAAACAGAAAAAACAATAAAACTCCAGGTCCATGGGCTTCCAGAGGAAATTTATAAAACAACGGGTGAACTAATAGAACCATTAATGCAAGAAGTGTACAATGATGTATTGATGAAAGCAAAATTACCAGACTCATGGAGGGAAGCATTTATTTCATTAATACCAAAAGAGAGTACAGATAACAAACACATTTAAAATTACAGACCAATATCATTATTGAATTTCGATTATAAAATATTTACAACTATAATAGCAGAAAGATTGAAAAACATATTAAATGAATTCATACATCCAGACCAAAATGGATTTCTTCCATCAAGACAAATCAGGTATAGATCCAAAATGGCACCGACGACTGTGTGCTGTGATTCCTCTGGGCACCAGTAATGTCTGTATTTCCACGCCTTTGCAATCATGGTTTGAAACAATCTCCCCCACGAAGCCATGAAGATGGAGGTTGGAATGAGACAAAGAGGGCCTCTGTCTTCTTGTGGGCAACAGTCCTGTTGATGCAGAGGGCATTTATATCAACATATACACACATCTAAGGAATGCCATTGCCTCTCTAATGCATGAATGGTCTAGGGCAGAAGTTGGAAAGAATCAACTCCTGCGTTCAGTGGAAAGAGGAACTGACTTTGGGTATGAAAGCAAAGTTCAGGCAAAGAACCACCCCATCAGAGTGAAAACACAAAGGTCCCTCTCACTGAGGGGCAGCTAGCTCAGATATTCTCCTTGCGGTTATAGCAACAAGGAAAACCATCTTATAGGTTAGAATGTGGAGGCTAGTAGTTCCCAAGGGTTCAAACAGTGGTTTGGTGAGTGCTGTGAGAACCTTATTCAAATCCCAGATGGGGTATCTATGGACCACAGGTGGTCTTAAATTAGCAGCCCCTTGAAGGAAACTATGCACTCTTGGGTGATGTGTGAGAGACTGTAGATCCCCACAGGAGATAACTGATGCTAGAGCTGCCACCTATCTAGGTAGTGCATTTCGAGAAAGCCTTTCTGGAGAAAGTCCAGTATGTTCGCCACTGATGGTGAGGTGAGGTCTATCTTTGTTTTTTCCAAGCTTTTCCAAGTGGCATTATAAATGTGGTTAGTGGACTGACTTCTCGCAGCCTGTATAGTTCTGATGACCTTGCTGGAGAAGTCCTCACCTTTCAGAAATCTCCACTCAAGCACCAGGTGGCAGGTGGAACTATTGTGGCTCTGGATGTTGTATTGGGCCCTGGCTGAGGGATACCCTGTCTGATGGGATTATCCAGGGGTCGGCAAATGAGAGGTCCATGAGAACTGCAAACCATGGACGTCTCAGCAAATATGGTGCCAGTAGCAGAAGTTCTGCTCTTTCCTCCAGCAGTTTCCTGATTACTTTGGGTATCAGAGGGAGGGGAGGGGAGGCATAGAGGAGGCTCTAAGGCCAGGGACAGCATAGAGCATTGACTCCCTCTGCTCCCTGAGTCAGGAATCTTGAGAAAAATCTCAGCAGCTGGGTGACGAGGCAAAGAGATCCAGGATCAGCTGGCCAAAATGATCCAACATCTCCCAGAAGAGTATCGGGTGGCGCACCACTCAGAATTGTTGACAGTGGCCCTGCTCAACCAGTCTGCCTGAATGTTGGACAGTCCCGAGGTATGCTCTGCTTTGATGGAGTGGAGATGCCTGCTTTGATAGAGTGGAGATGCCCAGTGGCAGAGTCTTTCTGCCTCCTTCATGAGGGACTTTGAATGTGTGCCTCCCTGTCGATTTATGTGGGCCTTTGTGGCCATATTGTCTGTCAAAAGGAGAACATGTTGTCCCTGAATCTCCTGCTGAAACTTGCGGAGGGCCAGATGAGCTGCCCTGAGTTCCTAGCCAATTGATGCTGTAGGTTCGTTCTGTCGGAGACCAGCGACTCTGGCTACTAGGGACTGGCAATGATCCCCTCAGCTGAAGAAGCTTGCGTCTGTTTCTGATTGTCTTTCAATGTGGCTCTCTGAAGAGGCAACCCTTGGTGATGTTCTTGGTAGTCCACCAATGGAGTGATAAAAGAACCTTTGGTGGGACCAGGACCTTGGCCATGGTCAACCATTGCAAAGTCCTGATGTGTAGGCGGGCCCAAGGAACTATTGCAATGTAGGAAATCATCTTTCCAAGAAGTTGAGAAACCATGGTCTTGAAGTATACTTGGAGTGTGATTTGTAGATCTATCTCTGCCTGCAGGTGAGACAATGATAGTATCAAAATGTCATCTAAGTAACATTGCAAGCGAACCAGCATACTCCTGAGGTATGCCATTAAGGCTGCCAGAATCTCTGTAAAGGTTCAAGGGGCTGAGGCCAGACCACATGGCAGGGCCCTGTATTGCAATGGTGGTTGCCATAACAAAACCGCAGGAATCTTCTGTGTGTAGGCCTTATAGGAATGTGCAGGTATGCTTCGGTCAGGTTCACTGATGTCAAGACATCTCCCTGCCTGATGCTCAAGGGGATGGATTGTAGGAACTCATCTTGAACCTTCTGTAGACAAGAAAACAGTTCAGATGTTTCAAGTCTAGAATTGCCCTCCACCCCAACCCCAAACTCTCTGGTATCACCAATAGGTGGCAATAGAATCCCTGTCCATGCTGATCCACTGGAACAGGATAAATGGAGTGGATCTCCAGAAGTGCTGGATTGCTGTCTCCATAAGGGCCTTCTTTGTGGGGCATTGCATAAAAAAGTTCGGGGGTGTGGAGAGAAGGCCTGATCTTATATCTCCCAGACCCAAGAGTCTGAGGTGGTCATCTCCCACTGGTTGGCGAAAAGGTTCAACTGGCCTCCGATGGGAGAGTCAGGTTGGTGGTCATTTTGAACGAAAAAAGGATTTACTCCCTGCACCACAAAAGGATCTCTTAGCTTGGGCTCCTCACCTGTTGCTGTCTCTGAAACCTGCCCTATCGGATTGTTGTCCCTGATGGAAACCAAAGAACCTTTGGGAATAGTTTCCTTGGTAGGAGGGTCAAAAGGGGGTCCTCAGAAAGGACTGGGTGGGGCAGGAGTCAAACCTCTGAGAAAGGGAAGGTAATATCTTCCTCCTGTCCTGTGCTTCCACCAGGACTGGATCCAAGGCGGATCCGAACAATTTGTTCCCATCAAATGAAGCTGCTGTCAGCTTCTATTTATGTTTAGTATCTGCCTGCCAATGGTGGAGCCATAGCAGACAACGAGCTGTTACTTGAGAAGCTATGGCTCTGGATAAGAATTTTACCGCATTCAGAGTTGCATCAGCGGAAAATTCAGTGGACGCCACTAGTTTTGCAATGTCTTGGTGTGCTCTAATGTTAGTGGCCGGAATAGAATCCTGCAGGTGGCATAGCCACCTTAGGGAGGTTCGAGTAAAAAAGGATATGGCTGTGGCCACCTTAATAGCCCAGGCATCTCCCTGGTGCATCCTATGGAGTGCTAGTTCCACCCTCTTAACTTCCAGTTTCAAAGCGTCCTCCACTTTGCTTGGCACAGTAGAGGAAGCTGCTAGGGCCACCACTGGTTCATCTACTAAGGGAGTCTGAAGTGCCCCTGCTAGATCTGGGCCTAAATTATAAAACTTTCTATCATAGCCCATGGGGCCGGGATAGGTGCCTGTGGAGGTCCATTGCCATTGGACCATATCCACAAACATCTTGGGAACTGGGATGACCACCTCTGCAACTGGTTGCAAGAAAATTAAGTCATTGGACTCCCCCAAGGCCAAGGGCAGCTCAGAAATAGTCACCGGGTTGTCAATGCATGCGGTGGTTTTGGCCTTGAATAACAAGGTCTTTAAAAGATGTGGGTGGAACAGCCCTGTGAATGTTGCCTGGTCTGGGACTACACCTTCATCCTCCAACATATTCTTGTTTAGCTGGTCCTCTGTCTCCAACAGGGAGAAATCAGTGTCTTGGGATGACACTGGAGGGTAAGGATCTTGTTCCTCTACAGGATCTCTCATGAATTGCATGGGGTGAGGAGGCATCTGAAAATCTGGAATATTTCCCCTCTGATGCATGACTTGGGATGCTACCTGAAAATTAGGGAAGTCAATCCTGTGTTGCATGGGTTGAGGTTGTCCATAGTATTGGGGAGGGGCTGGCATCTGATATCTCGCCCGATAGATCTGTTGTACTCCCGCAGTGATGCCTTGTTTGATTGCCTCTGACATCCAAAGCTTCGTAGATGGGGGAATACCCTGAGGTAGGAAATCCTCTGCATGGAGCCCTGTTGCAGTTAGGGTGAACATAGCCTCAGGCGCTAACCTGGGTCTCTTGGTTTGTTGGGTAACCTGCCCTGTGGATGACATAGAAGCAGGGAAAATCTGTTCAACTGCATTGCTGGTGACTGTCTCTGGGGCCTGAGAGTCGAAGGTCTCAGATTCTCTCCTTGGTGCTCAAGCTTGGGCTCCCAGGTTGGCACTGTCCCTGGAAGAAACCACAGGTCCAGAGGAAGGGGACAGGGAGAAGGTACCGTAACTACTGGAGAAGCTGGTTGTCTGTTTTTTTCAGTCTCTTGAAGACACTTTTCTAGTTGTTTCTCCAGCACCTTTTGGTGTCTTTTTGCATCCTCCGCAGCCTTGGAGGATTTTTTGGAACAATGGGACTTAGTCTGGGTCCATGTCATCGCTCTTCAGGCTGCTGCTCTTCTGGCTGTTGCTCTGATGTATTGAAACCAATTGAGCTTTCTCCTTCCATTGCATACCTGGAAACAGGTGTGTTTAAATGAAATGAAGCTTTGAAAGGTGAGGTGGTTGGCATGCCTGGGAGTCCACTGGAGTGCGGGCAGTGACTCCTGACATTATTATTTAGCACCTGAGAAACAATGAGCTGTGACAACAGCTGTAAAATGGGAAAAAGAAAAAAATTAGTAAAATTAAATTCAGAATAAAACTAAAAATAAAAAATAAAAGGTTTGACACTGACCTGATCAGGTTAAGGGACCAAGTTTTACCCTTCTCCTGATCTCCCTTAGAAATGGATTTTAAACAGTTTTCAATGCGCAGGCTGTCAAAGGCCTAGGCGCTAACTGTTAATCTGCCCTTATGACGCTGGCTGTCAAAGAGGCTGAGCGTGATTGCCAACTCTCTTTTAAAATCAAGCTCTTGGTAACAGAAGGGAGCCTCAAAAATACACAGCCAGGCTGTCAAAGATGAGCCCACAGTGGGAAGCCCCAACAGCAATTTCAAAAATTTTATTTTCGGTCTCTGTAGAAAGTGTCAGCTGTTCCTAGCATGAAATTCAGGGGGGGAAATGGTACCGGCCATTACCCGCTTTGGAACAGAAATCAAATGGCATTGGCAGTTGAGGGATTGACTCGGCGGGAGCTGAAGAAGGTAAAAGGAGCTCCCCCAAAAAGAGGAAAAAGTGTGCCTAATAGCAGGCTCGCGTTAACACATTTCCCTCTCAGGTCAGGTCTCAAGTAAAAAAAGGGTGCCTCTGAGTACAGAGACTTTGGTGGAAGAAGAGAGCTTCTGCTCTTCACGCTGCTATGGCCCTTTGTTAGGGTCCTGCTGAAACTGACAGCCATCTGGAAAAAAACGGCATCAGTTGTCAGCGTTTATGGAAATAATTCCTTTCCTGCAGGTAGCCCAAAGGGCTGCATTCTCACAGTTGATGAATTAACTCCAGTGAAATGGGTAGCGTTCCAAAGATCCTAGCCAAGGAGCACAACTAGCTTGAACAACAGGCTGAGCTAAAACGGGGGACAAACGACAAGGAGGAGGGTCCTCAGAACTTTGCTCAGCCTATCGAAAAGCAGACAGCATTACCCTGGCCTGGATGCTTGGAACAGCTCACTGGAGAATACATAAATACAACCATACATAAGTTATCTATTATTGCCTTTTCCAGGAAGCAGTTTTATTTCCCAATCCTATAATCCTAGTAATTTCCCACCTGCAGATTAAACAACCCCCAAAACAAATGTCCTGTTCCCATAATAATCATACTGAATCCAGTTTAACATTTTTTTAAAATTCCAATATTATTTGGACATAAATTAATTGGGAGAACATGCAAAGTATTATTCTATTATAGGCATTTTACCCTGGAGTCATTAAACTGATACTAGACCTTTTTTTAAAAAAGTATTTTGGAATTGTCTGCATATATTGTTCAATTGCCTTTTAATGTTTTAACAACTGATATTAAATAGATTCTGGTGGGTGATAGCTACATCTGAGGTGAATTTACCAATCTAATTCCTTGTTCTCCTCCCAGAGTTTGATGAAATTAAACTGAATTAATGAAGTCAAAGCCTGGTGATTTACCATATTTCAGACTACCAATGGCAGTGTCAATTTCCTTTAAAGAGAAGGGACAAGGGTATTTAGAAAGTGTTTGGCCTGACTGCTGAAAAGCTGAAAGGGTTTTTTTTTATGAGAGTGGAGTGTCCTTTAACCCTTGGAACTTTGGAGATTTATTACTTTCAAATAATAATGGGGGACAACACAAGTAAGGTAAGAAGATTAAATAATAGCCTCCCACAAGGTTCTGTAATGTTACCTACCCTATTCAATGTATACATATCAGTTATGCTGGTGACAATAGGATACATTGATAATTTGGCTTTAGCAACATAAGAGAAACACATTGAGGTGGCAGACAGCCTCCTGTAAATCTTAAAATCTTGGGAAAATTCTTCACTGACTGGAGGTTATAAAAATATGAAATCCTTTGGATCTGTTCTCAAGATTAACCAGTGTTTACTTGTTTCTATATGACAGGAGTTGACTATATGACATGAGCCTCTGTGGTGTAGTGGTTAGAGTGCTGTGCTGCAGGTCACTTCTGCTGATAATTGGCTGCCCGCAATTTGGCAGTTGAAATCCCACCAGGCTCAAAGTTGACTCAGCCTTCCATCCTTCCAAGGATGGTAAAATGAGGACCCAGATTGTTGGGGGCAATATGCTGACTCTGTAAACTGCTTAGAGAGGGGCTGTAAAGCATTATAAAGTGGTATATAAGTGCTATTGCTGTATGAAGCTTAAAGCTAATAAATGATGGCAGACTTTTGGCAAAAAAACCTTTCTTAACAACTTTCACAAATATAGTCCCTTCCCTCCCCATGTAACTTTAATGTGAACAAATTTGAATTTGGTCTACACAAATGTTATAATAAAATCCTGATGGGTTAAAGTAAAAGTAAGTAGTTTTGACTTCCCAATTTAGCTTACAGCCTTATTCTTCCAAGCTCAGAACAAAATTGTCTAGATCTTACGACTTGCAAAAAATCTCTGTGATAACAGAGATGACCCAATCAACTCACGTTAGCAAGAGTCAGTGTATAGAAATCCAGTCTTATTCACCACATTCAGTAACCATGGATTACAACTCAGCTCAAGATTTAAAACAGAATTTGATTAATAGTTTAATCATCTTATCCTGATTTCTCAGCAGAATTGTTTGGGGATGTAAAACTGCTCAAGATCTTTCTTCATCTTTAGTAAGGTTCCCCCCTCAGTATACTGATATTTTGTCTGATCAAAATTAAGCTTTATTTTGTTATTAAAGTCTTACAAGATTAAGAAATATTTCTTCTATATAATGTACATAAGAAGTAGAGGTGGTATTCAGCCAGTTCTTCCCCAAACCCCCAAAACTTAGACTGTCTACTATTGACTTCACCCCTTTCTGAAGAGGTCTGTAGAGGGCATGCATAAGCATACCAATGTGCCTACCGTCCCAGTCCTATTGTTTCTTTTTATTTTTCTTATATGTATCCATTTCATGTATTCATAATTATGTTTATACTTATACCTATTATCTTGTAAGTGATTGACAAATCTAATTAATTAATTAATTAATTCTGGAGAACCGGTAGTGGAAATTTTGAATAGTTCAGAGAACCGGTAAATATCACCTCTGGTTGGCCCTGCCCCCATCTATTCACTGCCTCCCAAGTCCCAGCTGATCAGCTGGGTCTTCTTTTGTTGCCCTGCACAGGAGAAAGAAACTGGAAAGCAGGTTAATGGGATGAGGAGGGAATCAAAGATCAATTGAGGACATGTTACAGAGAGAGAAGTCCAATTCATTCAAAGACCTACAGGCCATGCTGCAATCAATGCAGTAAGCGCTGGCTAGAAATCATGATGATATGAAAAAAGCAATAGGAGAGGTTAGGAATGACACTGGGGAACTAAAAGAAAAAATACAGAAGATGGATGAGAAATTCAAAAACTTCCAAGAATAGATCTTCAAAAATGAACAGAAGCTACAGGAGATGGAAGGTAGAATGGAGAAGGAAGAGAAAAGAGTGGATGAGTTGGGTGCAAAATTGATTCAGGCAAATAAGGAACTGGAATCGACGGTACTCCTGTTGGAATCAGAGAAAGCGGCACATTTCTTACAATTTCAAAATGTGAAAGAAGAAAGGGGAGAGGATCTCCCAGATATGATGGCAGATATGATGGCAAAGGCACTGGGTGTAGAGAAAGATGAGATGTCTAATGAGATAGATGAAACATATAGAATCCAAACAAACTATGCAAGAAGGAATAATCTCCCAAAGGAAGTGCATATGAGGTTTGCCAAAAAAATGGATCTGGGATGAAATATTAAACAGAACAAGAGACGAGATGATAGTATATAAAGGAAAGCAACTGATAGTTATAAAGCAGATACCCAGAAGAATTAGAGAACTAAGACAACCATACCAATTCCTGATATCATTGCTAAATAAACATGACATCAACTTCAGGTGGCTAATGCCAGAGGGCATTCTAGTGACATGGAGAGACAAGTGATTCAGAATAGATATGGTTGAACAAGCAGAAGAATTTTATAATCAGCTTTTTGGCAAAGAGAAAGAGAAAAAGTATTAGAGGCAAGAGTCCAAGGAACAAGGGTAAGGGCAGAAAAGGAACCTCAAATAAAGGAGAGAGGAAAGGAGAAAGAAGTTGAGCTAGAGAGTAAAGAAGAAGAACCCAAAGAAGTAAGAGAGACAAGAGTAACAAGAAGTACAAGACCCCAAAATAAGTAGAAACATGCATGAGGAAACCAAGATATTATCATTGAACATTAATGGTTTAAACTCCCCCCAGAAAAGGAAAACTTTTTTACTAAATTACAGCGACTGAATCTAGACATAATTGCACCACAAGAGGTACATATCAACAATCAACAGAAACAGATATTGGAATACTCCAGACTGGGGAAACTTTTTGTGGCATTAGCACAACAGAAGAAGAGAGGGGTAGCGCTGTACATTAAAGAAACAATCAAGGCTAAACAAATATATCAAGATGAAGAGAGAAGGATATTGATTGTAGAAATAATGTTGAACCAAAAAATGGTATTACTAGTTGAAATATACGCGCCAAACAGGGGACAGGAAAAATTCCAAGAAACTGCATAGTATCATTTGAAAGATAGAGAGCAACAAGATATGCATATTGGGAGACTTCAATACCATAACAGACAAGAAATTAGACTGCAAGAGTGACAAAAAAAGAAAAGGAATTAGAAGGATACTGCCCAAAACGTTTTTCCAAATGGCGGAAAAGTTAAATATTCAAGATTCATGGCAAGAGAGAAACCAGGAGAGAAAACAATATACTTTCTATTTGAACAGACACAAGTCCTGGTCAAGAATCAATATGGTTTGGATGGAGCTAATTTCGGAAACAAAAGAGGCAGAAATAGACACCAGCCTTTGGGCAGATCATAATCCCATGAGAATCACTTGGAGAGGACAAAGGAAAAGCCAATGACAGATGCTTAACTGAGCAATCTTAAAGGATGAAGACTTTATCCAGAGGATCAACAACTGGATGAATTTCTCATCCATCTTGGGATTTTTCTTCAAAGAAAATATGACAGGGGACACATCCGTACAAAATTTATGGGACACAATGAAGGCATTCATAAGAGGGGTTGCTATTTCCGCTATGGCTAGGAAAAGAAAAACCAAGTAACAAAAAATAAACGACCTGGAAGAGAAACATAGGAATCTAGAGGCAGAGTTACAAAAGAAGCCACAAAACAGAATTCTAAAAGAAAAAAATGGAACTAATCAAACATAAGTTGGCTATCTTAGAAAAAGAAGAATTGGCACAGTGTATAAAGAAAGTAAATCAAAACTTCTTTGAAAATGTGAACAAACCAGGAAAGTGGCTAGCATATAAACTGAAGAAACAGAAAGAAAAGAAATGGATCAACAAATTACAAGAGCCTTGGTAGCTCAGGCTGTTAAATGCCTGCTCTTAAGATCCAGCTGTCTACAATTACTGTAGGCTCGAATCCCACCAGGCTCAAGGTTGACTCAGCCTTCCATCCTCTCGGGGTAGGTAAATTGAGGACCCAAGATTGTTGGGGGCAATTAGCTGACCTTGTAAAAATGCCGCTTAGTAATAAGCAGGCATATACAATGGAATGAAGGCTATTGCTGAGCACACTGGGTTGTATCCAGAAATTGTAAGCCCCTGAGTCTTCGGAGAAGGGCGGCATATAAATGTAATTAAAAAAAAAAAAGATGAAAAGGGAAATGTCTGCTACCAAAACGAAGATAAAAAATATATAATCCAGGCCTTTTATGAGCAACTATATAAAGAAAGTCAAAGTCAATCAGAGGAAAAAATTCGACGGTATTTGGATAAGGCTGAACTGCCAAAGGTACCAGAAGAAATAAACCATATGCTCAATGAAGAAATAAGAATGCAGGAACTAATAGAGGCCATCCAAAAACAAAAGAACAACAAAGCTCCAGGGCCCGATGGATTGCCATTGGAAAGAACTTCAGGATAGTCTTGGCTCAATGCTACTAGAGGTATATAATGCTGTTCTGACAGAAGCGAAGGTACCACCATCATGGATGGAGGCCAATATAGTGCTGATCCCAAAGGAGGATACTGACCAGATGTTAATCCAAAATTATAGACCAATCTCACTATTGAACACAGATTATAAAATATTTACTGCTATAATAGCTGAGCATTTGAAAAGATTCCTTAACACATTTATTATCTGCCTAAAAGGCAGATAAAGAACAATTTGAGAAAGATGCTTGATATATTGGAATTTTACAAAGCACATAATAAAAAACAAATGGCACTGCTTTTATTTATTTGTTTGTTTATTTGTTTGTTTGTTTGTTTGATTTATATTGCCACCTATTCACCCAATTTTTCCTAGACGCTCAAAAGGCATTTGATAATATAAATTGGGAATTTATGTTACAGCAATTGAGACATATGGATTTTGGGAACAGATTTATAAACACGATTAGAGCAATATATACAAAACAAAAGGCCAAAGTGATAATTAACAATGAGGCAACAAGAAGTTTTACAATACAAAAACATACAAGACAAGGTTGCCCACCATCCCCATTGCTGTTCATTTTAACATTCTTTTTAAAGAACCCAATACACAAGCCTGAGGATGGCAGATGAGATTCTGCCGAAATGTCGCTATAACTTTAAAAGCACAACTATTAAGACATGGGAATATACCCAAAGAAACCTAAATAACATACATACATACATACATACATACATACATACATACATACATATGATTTCTGTTAGGGTTGGGGTTGGGGTTGGGGTTTTCATGAGCTGTAAGCCATACTCATCACAATTATGACAAATCACAGCTTGAACTATCTTGCTTTGCATGTAATGAGTCTATCTCATATATTAGTTTCACCTTTTAAGTTGCATTACTGAAATAAATGAACTTTTGCATGATATTCTAATTTTTCGAGTTTCACCTGTAGACTAACATGGCTTCCTCTGCTCCTTAATTTGACACTAAAATAGTAAAAATAGTGTTGGTCATCAGCTTCATTACTGTAGTGGAATAGATTGGCACTGGACCAATAAATTTTAAGTTGGTATATGTTTCTGTTAGTTCAAGCAATAGTGAATAGGAATTTAATTCAGCCATAAGGAAGAACCCAATGTCTCTGCACCAAATGGTTAAATGACAAAGCTTGAATTTGGGACAAACTATATAAAATATATATCATTATCATTCTGATACTGTTAAGTCTGATATTCTCTATAACCTTAACACAGATAATAAGATTTGTACTGTCCATGGTATGAGTCAAATATTCAGAAACTGAAGCAAGGGCATCTGGGCACCTCGCGCTGAATTATGTGCAGGCCCCGTACCCATGCCGCCTGCTGTAAAGTAAGATATCCCCAAAAATAAGATGTAATACCCGTTTTTATATTTAAAATGGTCATTAGAGAGAACTGGTTGTTAAATTATTTGAATCCCACCACTGAGTACAATCATAACCATAAATATAAAAATTTGCCTTATATTGTTCATTTACACTGTATTTAGCTCCACTTAAACTTTATGTAATATATAATGACAGCTAACTTATAATAATGCACAAATATTAAAGATATTTAATCAATTAAAGCAAGGGTTTTCAGACTATCAAAGGAGATTCATGAATGGCCTTATTGTGAAACGGAATGGAAAGATGCTGCAAGCAACAAGCTATTAATTATGTTACTAGAAATTTCAGTTATTATATTTGTAATGTTTGGCAAGCAGTACACCATATAACTTTTCAACTCAAGTTCTGAAATATTTTGAGACTCAGCAACTCTAAAGAATAATAAAACACCCTTTTCATAATGAACTCCAAAACTAGTTTTCTAAGACAGTTTTTATATCTATAGAAAATAGAGAAGAATTGCCACAAGGAATGCATTAAATTCTCAAATAACACCCATTAACATAACCTTTTAATACAATATTAAATAGGGACATATTATCATTGTTTCAATTTGCATTTGTTGGTTGAAATTTGAATAATGCTGTATGTAGTTAGCCTCATTGGGCATACAATATAATCCATGCTTTGGTTAATAACTATGTTTCTATATAAAGAATATAGAATTTTAATTCAAAAATATTGAATATTGGCACTGTAACTTAAGAGATTAAGCAATACTTCCTTATACTATCGAGTCCAAACTATCTTGTGTGTGTGTGATAGGAATGTAAGTGAATGTGTTACATGCAATATAGGAATACTATTGAATCTGGTTTATTTTCCAAAAAAAGAAGAGGGATACCAGATTTCTGGCACTATATAGTCAGATGTTAATTCATTATATCATAAACATGAAGAAACACGCCCACACTAACAGTTCATCAAACAGACAAGACAGATATTTTGCGAGATAAGAACCAGCCCTTTGACAAAGCATTTAATGCATTGCAAATTGCAAGGTTACTTCTAACCAGCAGAAAGTGAGGAGCATTCTCCAAGGGAATTCAGATGGAATTAGATTGGAAATCTAGGGTAATTTGTGGATAGGGTAGTAGACTGAACATATTTTGCCTCTAACATACTTCTGTCTCTAACTTGAATTTACAGATTTCCCCTCCCTATAAAGTTACCCTAATAATAATTATATCACAGCTTACTATGACATAATTATATCACTATTTGACACAGATTGAAAAGAATTTTCTACCACTAAACTAAACTAGATTTAAATAACAGAGGTCTGAGCATTTTTCTCTAAAGACAACTGCTTAAACTGAGCCAGATTTTTTTACGTTAAACAGTTTCATAGATCAGAACATTTCCTCATGAAAGTTTGGAATTACTAGGTCATGCATATAGTTATGAATTACAAATTCTTCTAATGTGAATCTTCGAAGATAAATTATTAAATCACAGACAGCAAGAATGTAGCAATTAACACTTACATTAGATAATTAAGCAGAGCTAAAAATAGAAATATCAACTTCAAACAATATTGTAATGTTATTTTACTTCACACTTACTAACATACAAAGCCTTAAGGCAAAGTACACCTGCCTATTGTCATTGAAATATTCTCCTGTATATTTGTTCACAGAATTTCAGTAAAACAGCAGACATTTCATATAAAAATAAAGTCATAAAAATCAGCAGATGCCCTTAAAACTGTAAATATTTGTTCTTAACAAATGTAATAGAATATATTGTCTCATCAATTTGCTAACACATATAATATCTAAATAAATAAATGCACACTTATACCTACAACTGACAAGAGAGCCAAATTATGGGAATCATGAACCCTTTTGTGTAATCCATATCATCTCCTATTATATTATATTTGCAAAAATCAGCAAATGTGAAAAATGATCAACTCATATTAGATCCTGAGGCCTGAAGATCAAGATGTTAGGCTGACTTTGGTTTTCCAAGGGACAATAGTGCCAGAATGGACATGGTTCCAGAATGGACCTGCCTACATGAGATGAGATAAAAACAAGAGAGTTGTAATATTGATTAACTAACCTGTCATTCACAAACTTGGGGGGGGGTTATAGTCATGACCCCATCTAGTGATATGGGAGAATGACAAATTAGATGGTGCTCAAACTAAGGAAAAAGAATGGAAGGATGTCTCTAAAAATAAAAAGATAACAGGAATAACAGAAACTATTATTAAAGTTCTATTTCTCAGGTATTATATGCCATGTATCTGAATTCCATTTCAAAAGTTTCAGTTAAGAATCAACATCAAGTGAGCACCAAACTTCTAAATTCTCAAACAGCAAACATTTCAATTGTTAATAGCTTGCTGATGGATGAAGGAAATTACGCAAGTAATTTCTCCCCTCCAGTTTCCTCAGCTACCTACAAACACTTTCAGTGGGCCCCAGTTTGGAAAAAATACTTTAAGATATCTTTATATCAAAAAGAAAATTCAGGAAATCCTTTTAATTTAATTGAGAAACCATCTTCAGTTGCTTATCATTTTGATATTTGTATTTTTGTTTATACTGAAATTGGCACTTGAGTTGTAAATACTGTTTTCTATTTCTGAAATCAGTTCATGTGTTTCATACAGTTACAGAGAGTAACAGCACTATACAGTACATTTTACATACAAATTTCTCAGACCCAACTGTGTCTGTTCAAATCTAGTACAGTGGCAATAACGCAAGCAACTGTTCATAAAGAAACTATCTAATAATTGTGGATCAGAAATATTGATCATTAATGCTTTAAGAACGCTGATCTTTAAGGAACTTGTGAATGAAAAAGAAGGTTTTTTCTCAGATCCCTGAAATGTTGCTGATTAAGCTACTTTTTGAGAAAAAATATGATCTGTATGAAGACTTTTGCTGACTTTCTATACTATGTGTGTGTGTAGGTACATATAAAATTTTCAGATATGAATTTTACTGTTTCAAATTCATTCAAAGAAATTGAAATTCCCAGAGAAAATAAGGACATTGTTTTAAAACATAGGAGGTGCTTTTTATACATTTTACACACTTAAGCACCAACAACCTTTCATGTCAATGTGAAAATAAATCTGAACATTAAAATATAATTTTAGTAACTGTATGGTTACTAAACCATACTTGAATCCGAAGATTCAGGTAACTAACGTATTACAAGGATTCTCTTGCACCTATGTATTGTGTGACTGTTAGATGTTTAAAACACATTTATCCATTTATTCAGAAAAATATTTTAGGTGCACATATAAAAAGAAAATAATTTAAATGAGAACATCAATTAAATATTTAGCCTAATCAATAATACTAATTCATCACTACTATTTTACATTTCAGTGTGATATATTTTTTACTGTGTATGGCTCAAATTGTTTGTTATAACTACTTGCTTCTAATAAACAAAGATAACAGTGGTGTAAAATAATTCAACTAATTTAAATTTATTTAACAAAGAGTGCAATAACATCTCTTTTTTCCATTTTCAAATCATATGTAAAACTTTCTTGTATGCTAAAGAAAAAGTTTTCTTAAAGATGATGTCACAAATCATACCATTGTTTGAATCTTCTCTTTCTTAAAAAATCATTATATATAAAAAGTGTAACTGATAGTGAAATATTTGTTTTCCACCCAGAAAATGAGGGTATGACTCTCTGAATTATAAAATCTTTATTATGAAACATTTATTTATATTTTCATGCTGCTTTAATGTATATATCTTTGGATAAGAAGATATGATTATCAGGGATGTAATATAAATCCATACTAGAATGATTTAATTAAAATGGGAAAATCTACTCTCTAAATAATGATGCAATAATTTAGGATTTGGGTAAATATGATTGTACATATTGTTTATCTCAGTAGCATTACTGAAGAAGCTAGTATTAACAAACCAGGTGTATTGTAAGACTTTTCTCTTGCATACTAAAGATCCCTGTTCCCTTTCAATGATCCATCTCTATTTAGAAAACACAAAAACTCTATCACTTTAGCAGGCTCCATTGCAACACTTTTAAGACACAACAAACTTTTAAGAATTCAAAAGCACTGTTTAGCTTGCACTGATATATGAATCAGTCTTTAGTAAGGCACACTTGAGTTCTTTAAAAAATGTTAGCAAATTATAAATGATGCTCTAGCCTCTCCCTATCGCCTTTTCTCCTCTGCAGCAAGGTTCTAATTGAGGTTCTAATTTGGAGCCAAACAAAAATACAGCAATTGTTTTTGTTATCATTTGATCTGGTAAAGCAACACTAGGACAATACCACGTAGAAAACAGTGAAACACAGACACTAAGCAGGCTTCTCAGGAAAGCATAAAAGCTGAATGAAACATCAAGAGAAGGACTCACACTGACCCATTCGGAAGACAAAGACGGCAAAACGGAAAAGCTCTACAAACCAACTGCTTGTGAGGCCTCTGGGAGATGTCCTTCTGGCATTTCAGCACAGCAGCCCCACACCAGCTTCACCTCCCTGGATACAGCGAAGGGGGAACTAAACAAAGCTGTTTATTAGAGCTGCTGTGCAGGATTGCATTAGGAAATTCGAGCAGACCACCTGGACCTTTAAGGTTGTGGCAGTGAGTTTAATTTGCAAGCTGCCCCTTCGCTATTACACTAGCAGCAGCAGCAAGAGGGCTTTTTTATTTACCCAGCTGAAAATACACACTATGAGGTGGAAAGAAAAATAAACACAAATGCATAATCTAAGAGGCTGTTCTTTAAAAAGTAAGACTTTTTAAAAACTGCTTATGCCATATGCCTTTTATTGTCTCCCTTGCTCTCTACCTTTCTCTCCCTTCCCTTCAACACATTATGTTTTATCTTTACTAGTAGTTGAAGCAATAGACAAAAAATGGTCCTGTGAATATGAATTATGTGAATCATATGATTTTATTCTGCTAGGGTGGGCTGGGGCAGGAAAGAAAAAGAGAATTGAGAAATGGCTGACTCCATACCTGACCAATTGCTGCTTGCAAAATCCTCATATCCTGCTAAACTGCAAGATCCATCATATGTAATCTTTGAAAAAATGAATGGAGATTTCGATCAAGCATCTATCAATCAATTTCTGGATTCCCAAACATAGCAAAGCAAAAGGGAAGAGAAAAAGTCAAGCTTCTCCACTAAATAGGATGAAATCATTATATAACTTTCAGCATTCTCCAGTACACATTCATGTATTTTTATATGGCATTTGAATTTTCTACAGATATAACATTGACATATACTTAGTAACATGTAAATAAAGTGGGATCTCTACCCATTTAAAACAAAACACTTGCTGTAATTTACAGCCTGTGATTCTATAAATCATCTAAGTTTCTTAGGAAGTCAAACTTTGGAATTATTCCTATATTTATATATATGATTATCAGAAAAGTGAATTCATTTACTTCCTATTGCTTTCTCTTTAGTTAGTCTCACAAACTCCTAGCATTTATGCATCTAAAAAGTTAAAATATAAGAGTTCAAAATGTAAAGATATTTTCTAGTAATCATTATTTATTTATTTATTTATTATTAATTCGACTTATATGCCGCCCCCTCTCCCAAAGGACTCGGGTGCTCACAACTAAAATACAGTACAACAATAAATTACTTAAAATTATATTAAACAAGTTATGTCAATAAGCAATTAAAACCCCAAGTTAAAAAGAAAACCCCAAGAGTCAACATAGCCCAGATTGTAAAACAGCCAGGTTTTTAACTCGGAAGGTGCGGAGATCGGGAGCCAACCGGAGCTCCAGCGAAGAAGATTCCATAGAGCGGGGGCCACAGAATAGGCCCTCCCGGTTCCCGCCAAGCATTGAGTCGCAGACGGCACCCTGAGGAGACCTCTGCCTGCGCCCAGACAGGGCGGTTGGTACTTGATGCTGGGAGGAGTCGCTCAGAAATATCCTGGCCCCATGCCATGCAGGACTTTGAATGTTAAAACCAGCACTTTGAACTCACCCAGAGGGCAACCAGAAGCCAATGCAGGCTACGCAGGAGGGGTGTGACATGGGAGTATCGGGAGGCTCCCATCACTACGGCGCATTGCACCAGCTGAAGCCTCCGAGTGATATGCAAGGGCAGCCCTAAATAGAGAGCGTTACAGTAGTCCAATCGGGAGACCACGAGCCTGAGTGATCGTGCGGGCATCCCAGTCCAGATATGGGCAACTGGCAAACCAGCCAGACCTGGGCAAAGGCCCCTGGCCACGGCTCCCACCTGCTCCTCCAACTTGAGCCGTGAGTCCAGGAGAACCCCCAGGTTCCGTGCCCTGTCCATGGGGTAACACCTCCTCCCCATGACCAAAGATGGAACCTCAAAACTGGACCGGGATGCCGGTATGCACAACCACTCTGTCTTGGCTGGATTGAGTCGAAGCATGTTCCTGTCCATCCAGATCCGCACCGCTTCCAAACAACGGGACATCACGGAGAGAGCGTCACTGATGTGGTCTGGGGTAGAGATGTATAGCTGCGTATCATCAGCATACTGATGGTAACTCACCCCGAAACCATGGATGATCTCACCCAGCGGCTTCACAAAAATATTGGAACAAGAGAGGTGAGAGGACAGACCCCTGCGGTACCCCACAAGTGAGAGACCTTGGAGTCGACTTCTGCCCCCCTGCCAACACTGTTTGCGAACGTCCCGAGAGGTAGGAGGAGAACCACTGTAAAACAGTGCCCCCCATTCCCAACCCCCCGAGACGTCGCAACAAGATACCATGGTCGATGGTATCAAAAGCCGCTGAGAGGTCTAACAGGACCAGGACCGAGGAAAAACCCCTGTCCCGAGCCCTAGAGAGATCGTCAATCAGCGCAACCAATGGTGTCTCCGTGCTGTATCCGGGTCGGAAGCCCGATTGGAACAGATCCAGGTAGTCTGCTTCCTCCAGGAAAAGTGGCAATTGCTGAGCCACCACACTCTCAACAACCTTCGCTAGAAAGCGAAGGTTGGAAACCGGACGAAAGTTGCTCAACACGGCTGGGTCCAGGGCAGGCTTCTTCAGCAGGGGCCTCACCACCACCTCTTTCAGGGTGGCAGGGAACAGCCCCTCCCTTAACGAAGTGTTGACCACTTCACGGAGCCAGCCACACGTGACCTCCCTGGAGGCATAGACCAACCAGGAGGGGCACGGGTCCAATAAACTTGTGGTGGAACTCAGCCGCCACATAATCCTGTCCACTTCATCCTCAGAAACAGGATCGAACTCAGTCCAGATTACATTAGCCAGACCACTCGTCTCCCCTTCGTCAGACCACTGCAAATCCGAGTGCAACCCTTCCCGGATCCGAGTAATTTTATCCTGCAGATAAAGACCAAATTCCTCAGCTCTGCCCGCAAGGGTCACCACCACCCCCAACTGTAAGAGGGAACGGGCGACCCCAAACAGGGCGGCCGGGCGATATCTGCGGATGCTATGAGGGGAGAAGTAGGATCTCCTCGCCACCCCACAGCTACCAGGTAAGTCCTAATGTGGGATCTCAACTGGGCTCGGTCAGATCCGGAGCGGGTCGCCCTCCACCTGCTCTCTAAACCCCTTCTACGATGCTTCATCTCCCGGAGCTCCTCGGTATACCAGGGAGCTAACCGGGATCCGCACCGAGAGAGGGGACACATGGGAACAACCCTGTCAAGAGCCCCCGTGGCCGACTGTTGCCAGGTAGCCACGAGGACCTCGGCAGGGCTGTGGGTAAGGGATGCAGGAAAATACCCCAGTTCTGCCTGGAACCTCTCAGGGTCCATAAGGCACCTGGGGCGGAACCATCTAGGTGGCTCCTCATCCCAGCGGTGTGGGGCGGCTTGATGGAAGACCAGCCGTAGGAGATAGTGGTCAGACCATGGAACAGGATGGGTTAAAATAATGCCATCCCCCAGACCACTACGCCACTGCTCCGAGATAAAAACCAGGTCGAGCGTATTGCCCCCCTCATGAGTCGGGCCTTCTATTAACTGGGTCAGGCCCATAGACTCCATGGAAGCCATGAATTCCTGGGCCACCACGCCGCCCCCAAGGAAGGCAGGTTGAAGTCACCCAGAACTATAAGCTCTGGGAACTCCACCGCCACCCGCGAGGCGGCATCGAGAAGCCCAGGCAGGGCAGCTGATACACAGCTGGGGGACAGGTATGTAAGCAGCATGCCCATCCGACCAGTAGGCCCGAACTTCAGGAGGAGGGACTCACACCCACCTATCTCTGGAGCAGGGACCTCCCTAGGAAACAGGGTCTCCCGAATAACAATAGCCACCCCCCCACCCATTCCCTGGGGTCGAGACCGGTGCATAACCCGAAAACCTGGGGGGCAGATATCAACCAGAGGGACTCCTCCCTCTGGCCCCACCCAGGTCTCGATGATGCAGGCCCGGTCCGCGGCCTCCTCCTCTATAACCTCCTGAAGAAGAGGTACCTTATTCACCACGGACCTGGCATTAAAATACACCAGTCGGAGCCCAGGGGCCCTAGATCCCAAAACCCCCAGGAATTGAGAGGAGGCTGAGGGGTCGGAGCGCGCCACGGCTCGGATATAGCGGGGACGTGCTCCCCTAACATGATACAGCCCCCCTCCTCGTCGACTCCTTCCCATTCCAACCACCCGGGGAATCAAAGATAATGAGTTTAATGAACTATGTGAGAAAGTATATATAGTCAATCTGAAGCATGGGTGCATGGAAACACAACAGCATGCTAGCTTAGTCTAAAAGAATGTTGTGAAAACGATCGGAAGAAAATCAAAATATGACTGATGGAGAACCTCTATGGCCAAGAATCTTGGAAGAACAGCTAGATCCCCATCTACTCTTATCTTACAAATTGTAACAATATCCCATGATAAGATTGATGAAAACAAGCTGGTCAGAGTCCAACAGATTTAGGTTATTAAATAAGAGATGACAAAGAACTCTGTCTGTAAACTAGGAGAAATGTATAAGATGCATATGAATATAAACAGAATATAACAGCTTATCTATTCTATAGCTTGTTACTTTATCTTATTGCTTTTTAGTACTACTTTATTTTACTATCTTTTTCCAGATGTGGAAATCCTCTGCAATCATGGAGCTGTAAGGGAACTTTTGGGACCTGATGACTAATTTGATATCCTCCTCTGCTTACGTTAAATGAAAATATGTTATTGAACAGCACTGTATATCACACATAAGTGATGCTGGAACTGAGAAGTATATTAAAAAAAATTATTCATTAAACCAATGCAATTGTACTATTTTTGTTATGTTCTTCAGTGATTATGCTCATCAGGAAGACTTTAGGGGGAATAAGTTCCTTAAGTATTCTCCTTCCCAAAATGCCCATATTTTTTCCACAACAACAAACCTGAGGAATAGATAAATTTGAGAGATTACAGGCTAATCCAAAATCATCAATGAGCTTCCACCTTAATTGGCTGTCACTGTAGTACTAATGAGATTAGTGATTTATATTTTTACATAAATATAGGCCTTGGAAAAAAATATTTATTTGCCTTTAAGCTGTGCTTATATTTCTACACACACACTTGAGAGGTATCAATATTGTGCACTTCCAAAACGTATTTCTAAAATATAATACACAGTAATTGAGATAAATTTCACCATTCTATTCAACACCCTAGGTAAAGGTAAAGGTTCCCCTCGTACACACGTGCTAGTCGCTTCTAAAGCATCATTATAAAGCCAAAGAGCCAGCGCTGTCCAAAGACGTCTCCGTGGTCATGTGGCTGGCATGACTAAACGCTGAAGGTGAATGGAATGCTGTTACGTTCCCACCAAAGTGGTTCCCATTTTTCTACTTGCATTTTTACATGCTTTCAAACTTCTAGGTTGGCAGAAGCTGGGACAAGTAACGAGAGCTCACTCCGTTACGTGGTGTGAGGGATTGGAACCGCCAAACTGCCAACCTTTCTGATCGACAAGCTCAGCGTCTTAGCCACTGATCCACTGCATCCCTACATGATGCTTAAAAACAGAGAAACAGGTGGTGCCTCTGACCACCACCTCACTAATCTGCTGCAAAGGAATTAAAGGAGTTTCTTCTTAAGTGATAAAGCCATTGCATTCATTATATTATGTTTAGGGTCTATAAGAGAACACCCAGAGACAAATATGACACACATACAATCATACACCCATAAACACACATTATAATATCAGTAGCCCAAAAGCTAATCAGTTCTCTCCATCTGTTTTATCTAATGAAAAATTTATAGAACTTGTGGATGCACATATTTCTTTATGGTATCCAGGCATTTGCCCAGAGTTAATATTGATTTGAAGGCAGCCACCTCCAAAAATTCAATAACGAGCCCAAAAGTTTGAGTGAAAAGAGGTGCTGGTCTGAAAAGTAAGAGAAAGTAAACCAAAACATGAAAGCCTATCTAGTTTTTATTTTAAACATTGCCTGTTTGCAGAATTAAAACTTATTCATATGTGGGGTTTTTTAATGCATCATATCAATTGTTTTTTTTTAAATATATTCAAAATAATGGGAGGGGACTAGTTAAAAGTGCTACCTAGAGACTATATTATTTCCTGATTATAATTTCCTTAACTTGCTTGTTTTCTTGGGGCTCACAAATTATGTATCATTTATTACTCATTTATTTATTTCCTCTGCAAAAGAGCAGGATAAAAAGTTTCAAGACACTGTTGTAAAAATATGACTATTTTTCTACTCAATTTGATCTTTTAAAAAAATAAATGAAGAGAGAATTACATGTGTATACTTTATTCGACCATGGTATCCTGTTGCGGCAGCTTGAGGAGTTGGGAATGGGGGGCACCGTTTTACGGTGGTTCTCCTCCTACCTCTCGGGCCACCGCAATCGGTGTTGGCAGGGAGGCAGAGGTCGAGCCTGAGGCCCCTCACTTTTGGGGTGCCTCAGGGCTCAGTCCTCTCACCCCTCCTGTTCAACATCTATGAAGCCGCTGGGTGAGATCATTCAGGGTGAGGTATCATCAGTATGCTGATGATACTCAACTTTTCATCTCCACGCTGACCCATATCAGTGATGCCCTCCCCGTGATGTCCCATTGCCTGGATGCGGTACGGATCTGGATGGGGAGGAACAGGCTTCAACTCAACCCAGCCAAGACTGAGTGGCTGTACATACCAGCATCTCGGATCATTCAGGAGATACCATCCTTGGTCATGGGGGGAGAGGTGTTGTCCCCCGTGGATAGGGCGCATAACCTGGGCGTCCTCCTGGATACACAGCTCAGTTTGGAGGAACAGGTGGGAGCGGTGTCCAGGGGGGCATTCACCCAGGTGTGTCTGGTTCACCAGTTGCACCCATACCTGAGCCGAGATACCCTGCGGACAGCCACTCATGCACTCATCACTTCCTGAATCGACTACTGCAACACTCTCTACATGGGACTGCCCTTGCGGACCACCCGGAGGTTGCAGCTGGTGCAGAATGCAGCCATGCTGGTTGTGATGGGAGTGCCCCGATACTCCCATGTTACACCCCTCCTGTGCAACCTGCATTGGTTGCCGGTTGCCTTCCGGGTGAGATTCAAGGTTTTAGTAACAACATATAAAGTCCTACATGGCTTGGGTACGGGGTACTTGCGGGAATGTCTCCTGCCAGCATCACATTCCGATCACCCTGTACGCTCCCACAGACAGGACCTCCTTGGGATACCGTTGGCCAGAGACTGTCGGCTGGTGGTGCCCAGGGGTAGGGCCTTCTCTGTGGGGGCACCCACCCTGTGGAATCAACTCCCCTTGGACCTTCATTTGGCTCCGGATCTCCGCTCCTTCTGCCATGACCCAAGGACTTGGTTATTTCAGCAGGCTGGCCTGGACTGAACCAAGAGGGGAGAGGGGTTTCTTTTAAAAATTATAATGATTTTAATAGTTTTAATGTTTAATATTAGGCTTGTACTGTTTAATTATTTTTTAGTTAATTTATTGTATTGTATTTTTTATTCTGTGAGCCACCCTGAGTCCTTAGGGAGAGAGAGCGGCATACAAGTCTAATAAATAATAATAATAAATAATAATAATAATTTTCACATTTTAACAGTGTATGAATGTGAAACAACTACAATTTATGTCACTATTCTTAAAACCTGGCAACTTTAAGGGGCATGTATTTCAATTCCCAGAATTCCCTAGCCAGTATGCTGGTTAAGGAATTCTGGAAACTAAAGTTCACAGATCTTAAAGTTGCCAAATTTGAAAAATACTGGCTTAAACAACCTGGCTTTCTTCTTCCAGGATCAGCCTTCAAATTAGTTCTCTAGCTTTTTACAGCAACGGTACACTAGGGGGACTACTCCACTTTCTTTAGAAATGGAAACATAAGGATGTTGGAACAAGCTGTGCTCTTCTCAGAATGGCAGCTGTTTCCCCCCAGTTCAAGTAAGTTATCTGCATACATCATAAACAGCTTTGAATGTGTCTGGCAAGATGGTTATATTTGGGTAGTGGGCTTTTTTCACAATTTCTGAAAAAAGATTACTGGGAGACCAGAAATTATGTGGTAAAGAAAGAACTACTCAATTTACAGGCTATTATATATGATTATGTAATTTTTAAATTCACTTTAGTTCATGTCTAAGTACATATTTTCAGTTGCTTTCTCTCTGAAATGTTTTTGTTTCCTTCCTAAAGGAACTGATAAAATTTTGATAGGTACCTGATAGGCAGAAATTCAGCAAGTCAAGCATATAGACAGATGCTTCACTTGGTGATTTTTTTTTGCCTGCCACCAACCTATTAAGAATAGCATTCTCCAAGATATAATTTGTCCATTTTAGTACATGCTTTGCCCTCTAACTAGGATAATTTTTTAAGTTTTGTTACAGAGACATAGCAATATAATTCAGGATGCAGCAAGAACTTCTTGTAAATAACACATTATTTTAATCATCTAAGAGCTTGTCGATCAGAAGGTCAGCAGTTCAGTGATTCAAGTCCCTAGCGCTGCATAACAGAGTGAGCTCCTGTTACTTGCCCCAGCTTCTGCCAACCTAACAGTTTGAAAGCATGTAAAAAATGCAAGTAGAAAAATAGGGACCACTTTGGTGGGACAACGCTCAGTGCACCTTCGTCATTTAGTCATGCCGGCCACATGACCACAGTGACGTTTTCAGACAGCTCTGGATCTTCAGCTTAGAAACGGAGATTAGCACCATCCCTAGAGCCAGAAATGACTAGCACACGTGTGCAGGGGAACCTTTACCTTTATATTACTAAAACTATCCAATCTGTCTGTTTATTTTATTTATTTATTATTTATTTATTTTTGGGATTTATATGTCTTCTGTGGCTCATTTAAAACAATACAAAATTCTGTCTGTCTGTTTCCTTCAAGTAGCTAAACTAGTGCATCATAGGGCAACAATTTTTGAATCAAGATACCTCAAATCTGCTAACTTAAAGAATGCATACAAATCTGGGACTCATTACTCCTATGAAATTGATATATTAAGGACCTTCAGATTAGTTGTGTTTACAAATTTCTGGACATTTTAGCGCTACCACATTCAGTAGCAATGACATGATTAAGACTTCCAATGCTTCCTGCTAGCTTCCCAATAAAAGTAAATGGGAAAGCAGACATATATCAGCAATCATTCCCTCTATCACTACTTTTTTTAACCTACTATGTCACCTACCTGTTTAGGTAAGGAAATATCTCTGATATGACAACCTAATGAGTCTTGCAATTACTTGCAACTAATTATATCCTTTTTTTGCAGGTGTTTTAACTTTGTACAAAAATGAAAACAACCAATTCAATTACTATCTTAAGCACACATGGATAAATATTACATGGGGACCTATTACCTTTGTATAATAATTAGTACAGAGTACACAGTACTTTAAAATTGGCTAAAATACATTTCAAAATTCTAAAATAGATTTAGATTTCTTTCACAGTAATTAATACTAGGTCTGTATGTGTGTTCAAGTAACTACTTATCATGCAGTTTTCTTGACAAGAAAACTTGACAAGAAAACTTGGCAAGATTTTCAGAAGTTGCTTGCCATTGCCTTTTTCCCATGGCTAGTCCAAAGTCACTGAGCTGCTTTTGAATATGTACACCAAACTGGCTCTCAGTGATAACATAGCAAAATAATAATTGAACCAGGACAAAGTAAGTTTTTACCTGCCAGTTAGTAGATGCAGTACTTTATTTTGTTTTCTATAAACGGAGAGGGAAAAGAAAAATGTATCATTGAGCTGCAAAAATAGCTCTCAGAAATATTTTTAAAAAGTAAGTTAAGATCAAAAATCTAAGAAAACACCCATAAAATTAACCATCAATCTTTGCAGGCAGAAGGGAATCAGCTGATCCATAAGGTTTGCAGATAAGTGTTTGGGGAGTTATTTATCAAATGTCTTGTCAAACTCTGAAGAAAAAGAGGCAAGAAGAACTCTAGACAAGATTGCTTTTGACTGGCCTCTCTCCATTCACCTATCCTAGACTACTCCAGAAATTCTAGGAATAAAAGTAAGTAAAGAGTTGCCTGGAGTATCACTGACATAGCAGGCAAAACCAAATACATGAAAAAGCTCAATTTCAAATCTATTCAGTTATAATAAGGGGGCAAAATAAAGCTATGCCAAGGGTGTCTAGAGAAAATAATCTTGGAGGTAGTGATTCCAGCAGTGTTGAAATCAGTAACTCCACTCTGGCTGAGGCAGATCCAGCAAAGATAAAAAGTTAGTTCTTTGTATGCCACAAAGAATGCTATAAAAGTTATGTAAATAATATGTTTGAGAGCTATGAGTGCTGCCCCAAGATATGCAACCAGCACCACTTTCAGATTTGATGTAGGGATTCCTAAAACAAAGTATATGGCTTGGAGCTATCTTACTTATTAGCTAAGGATCCAGTTTTTTCACACTGTCTTATTAATTCTTTATAGACAGAGGGATACTCTCCAAACTGAAGGAGTATAGAAACCACACTAACAGCTCTTTTTTTTAGCCATATTATTTTATACTTCAGATCAGGACTGCCAAACTAGTGGCCTGCAGGCTGGATACATCATGTACAGGCCCATGCCCACCCCAGTGAAGGGAAAAAACTTCACAAAACATCATGTGACAGCAACTTGACATTTGACATCATGCTCCAGATTATAAAAAGGTGACACATATTTTTGAGGACAGGAAGTGATAAGGAATCAACTGCAGGTTAATCGGATACCACGTAAATGCAGTACCTAAATTTCAAGATATTTTGAAGAAATTATTAATCTCTCTCCCCTAACCAAGGCTGAAAATGATTTATTTCAGTGGTGGTTTGCCTCTTCCTCCTGAGATTTGTTCTAGATACATGGTATTGAACCATTGCCCTACCTTCAACTTCTTCAAGTGACATGGAAAAAGAATTTGATTCCTGAAGATGTACAAAATGGAATTCATTAAACTACAAATGTCTTACTTACCAAAAGTATGTGAACTAATACCAGAACACAGACTATAACAGACACTCTATAAGCCTGATTCTGATAATGAAGAGATGACCTTTGAAAAGCAATCTCTTGTTTTCTATTTGTTTGACATGAATGGCAGAACTTTCTAGATACAACATAATTTATTGTATTCAGTCATATCCAAGGAGTATGGTACTTACTAATCCAGGATCCTACCCTATGATATCATTGGGTTCTGTAACTCTTTGGTTAGGTGCTGCTCTTAGGTTACCACAATGAATATGGATTGCTGCACTTTTTCAGCCAGGTGGGTGGTTCCTCATAGACCAGAAGTCCCACTTCATCATCCTTGCCAGCTTTCAGGAGTTTACATCCTCTTCTGAAGTAAGACAGCATACTACCTTGGTACCCCAGTGCTTTCTGGCTGTTGATTGCATTGTTGTATTGTTCATTTTACAATGGCAGCTTTTTCTCTGCAAAAAGCAAATGTAGCAAACAGAGAACAAACAAATTATATTGGCATTTTAGCAGGAATATTGGTCATTACTCAATGGGTACAGATATAGAATGTCATACAAGCTATTATCCATTCAAATTAATGATACTTAAAATCAATTATATTTGAATGAATGAATGAATGAATGAATGAATGAATGAATGAATGAATTCTTTATTGGCCAAGTGGGATTATACACACAAGGAATTTGTCTTGATGCATATGCTCTCAATGTACATAAAAAGAAAAGATACATTCATCAAGAATCATAAGGTACAGCACTTAATATAGTCATAGGATACAAATAAGCAATCAATCATACTAGGATTTGTCAAGGACCTTTGAAGCAATGAAGACATGTAGTCAAAGTTGGAGTAGAATTGCTTGCTTTATTCAGTCAGCCTTCTCTCTATATATCTTCGTCTTAAACAATACCTTTGCCATCACTGGATAAATTGTAACCGTATTACAAGTTATTCATTACTATTTACTTCACAGCGTTTATCTATTCATTATTTAAGGATTATCCTACATTCCAGTTCCTTCTGTATGTTTAGCTGTTATCCTGTTTTCCTAAAGCAACCTCCTTCATCTTCCAGCAGCATTGTGTCTGAAGAAATACTCTTTATCTAAGGTTTGCCATCCAAAATAAGGGCATTCCTGCACGTATAATGCCTACATGTCCTCCCTTTTTATATTATTGTTAGGGAAGAGAGATTTATGAATATATCGCAATTGGAGAGGATGAAGAGAAACTGGAACGGGACGAAACAAGATTATTAAAGAAGGAATACATTGGATAAAACAGCAACAGGCAATTAAAACCCACCAGAACAATAATTGCATAGAAAAACAATTGTTTTAACCAATTAGTCACATTGATAATTTTGAGGGTGTACATTGGTAGCATATTTATCAAAGAAAAACCACATATTGGGATCTTTTAATTGCCAGCCAGCACATATTGATCCGGTATTGGATTGATCAGTTATATTAAAAATAGGAAAATCATTGGGATACATTTCAGGAACTGAATTTGGCCCATATAAGGAAGAATTAAAAGTGCCCCATAACCAGTAATATTTAGAACAATAAGTATAATTCCCTAACTTGTTTAAAATCCTTTTTGCTTTATTGTTATCATTCCAGCTTTTTAACCAAGTATGCTGAGCGTGGCAACAAAAGCAGATCCCTTTAGTAAAATGAGTAATCTTTAGGTAGTGCCAGTGGGTATTGTTTAACTGAGTTGGAGGCTTGGAAAATATCCACGATTTCTGAATATTTTGTAACTGAGAGACAACAAAGGAAGTGGAAGCAATGAGATTGGGCACAAAAGACACCTGCCCCAAAGCCATTGGAGGCTCATAATATAGAGTCACATCAGTTCCATGAACCATAAACATGTATTGAGCATGACAAACCCACAGATTGGGGCTGACATGCATCGTATGATCGGCATCAGAGGCTCCTATAACTCCAACATTCATGACAAAGAAAATACAAAACAAGATAGCAACAGAATTAGCTGTAATGATAGAAAAGACAGCTGCAACCAAATTCTCTGGAGTCTGTGGAAGAGAAGCTTGGTTCAACTGCTGCTGTGCTTGATAGGTGGTAGCTTTAACTTGTCCCCAGGTCATGGGTGGTGGGCGTTCAGATTTAGGCTTTGGGAGGCGCACCTCCATTGTCAGGTGCAGATTGAAATTGGGGATCGGATTGTGCAGACCCTGATGCCACGCCATGATAAGATCGAATGCAAGCCTCTGCATGAAAATGTAAATTAACTGGCGGTTCTGTAAAGGAATCTGAGACAATTAAATAGTTCCAAGTAAACAACATAACAGAAATCAAGTTTTTGTTTGGATTTTTCCTCAAATCATGTAAGAATCTCCACTTTTCACTTTTCTTTTTAATTACAAAGACAGGGGTATTCCAGGGGCTAGTAGAGGGTTCAATATGACCAGCAGAAAGCTGCTCTTGTACAAGTTGATGCAAGGCAGCTAGTTTTTCAGTAGAAAGAGGCCATTGCTCTACCCACAAGGGAGTAGTACAGAGCCATTTAAGTGGGAGAGCCATCCTCTAAAAACAAATAGGCATTCAAGAGGCTGAGAATATCATGACCCCAAATATTAGTATGAATATCCAAAATATAAGGTTTCAGAAAGAAAGACTTACCCGCAGCAGTTGATATATCAATATCCAAAACACTCTGCCAAGCAGCCATGGAGCCACCTATACCTCACAGGGATGAAACAGCCTACTTAGGCCATTGCACTGGCCACTGCAAAGAGGTGATGACAGTAACATTGGCTCCAGTGTCTAATAACCCTTGAAAAGGCTGCTTATTAAGATACAAAGTTAAAGAAGGCTGGATCGAGGTCAATTGTTTTAACAACCTGACAGAAGGGGAAGTGGAACCAAAACCAGCATTACCACGCTCCCCTATACCTGGCGATGGAATGTCATAAGGAAGGAGAAGTAATTGAGCAATAGAGGAATATTGGGGAAGCAGTTGAGGCAAAGTAACCCATACCTGTATCATTAAGGTACCAGTATAATCAGAATCTATAACACCAGAGACCACAAAACGCCCCTGCTTATGAGCAGAAGACCTGGGCAAAATCAAACCCACAAGACCTGAAGGAAGAGGAACCTTGTATTGAGAAGGTACAATTTTTACCTCCAGGGGAAACTTAAATTGCTGACAGAAAAAGGCAAAGTCATTTCTAATATAAGCAGGGCCGTCAGTTTTTAGCTGTGAGGGACAGCCCATGGTTGCAAAGGAAGAAAGACAATGTGCAATAACATCCTGAGCTTGCTCATGACAAGAAGCAGTTACCCATAAAAAATGTGAATAAGTATCAATGGAAACATGCAGGTAAGTATATGGTTTAAAGGTTGTAAATTGAGTGACATCCATTTGCCAAATTTGATTGGCTTGAGTCCCACAGGGGTTAACCCCTACAGGAAAAGGAACAGCAATCTGCTGACAAGCAGGACACGTACGCACTATATCACGTGTCTGCGTGAGTTTTACAAGGGATTTTGCAGTTTGATGAAAATAAGAATGACTCAAGACTGGATCAGAAACAAAGAAGTCACTTCTGTAAGGGATTGATCTGCTCTACGATTCCCTTCTGTAAGGGCATTATCAAAAGGAGTATGACTTCTGATATGCTCAATGTATATTGGATGAGATCGCTCTTCCAACCTATTTTTCAAAGACAAAAACAGTGCTAGTAAATTAACATCCAAATGTAAAGCACAATAGGAGTAGGGAAGTGACTGCATTGCTAAGTACACATATTGAGTGTCTACTATAAGATTAATTGATTGATCAGAGAACAGTTGCAAAGCTCTTTTGCAATCAGCAGCCAGCTTGAGGAATCTTGAGAAATGCCTGATAAGCACATTCTGATACCACAGCTAAAGTTGGCGGGGGAAGCACCGTCTGAGCTGGAACAGTTGCAAATTGGCCAGAGCCAAACAATTGCTCCACCGTATATGCCCCCCCACCTCTTAAAGCTGCTGCCTGAGCATGTCTCAGGTACTCACTTTCCCATACTACATATTGCATTGAAGTTAAGATCATGCGGAAGACTTGTTTCCAATCCTCCAGAATCATAGTATATCCATTCTTGATACCTTCAAGCAGCCCCCTAGTGAAATTACTACTAATGCCATAATCTGTAATAGCCTTTTTTAATTCTCTTAAAATCTGATATGGCAAACCTTCCCATTCCACTATTTGCTGACCTAGCTGTTGTCCCTGTCCCTGATGATATTGCACAGGACATACAGATAATAACTCTGCTAATTCTGAACCTGTCACTGAAGCATCCTTTTTACATCTCTCTACCATTTTTTGGAAGGAAGATTGAACAGGGGGATCGTGAGAAGGTTGACCCATATCCACAGGAGCAGAGGGAGCAATAGTCATAGATTCAGAAGAAGAAGGAAGACAGACTATAGGAGCAGTATAGCAGGGAGGGGGAGGAGTGAGTAATGAAATTGCAGCAGTGTCAAATTTCTCTATCGCATACCTACACAAGTGCCATACCTGCAAAACTTCCACACTGGCTCGTGGCTCAGTATGCAGAGTTCTGCCAATTTTTTCCCAATCCGCCAATTTTAAAGAGCCCTTCTCTGGATACCACAAACATTGTGCAGCAATCTCCTGGACCAGCCATATGAGACTGCGCTGAGAGACTTCATTATGATTCTGTTTCAAAAGGTATCCCAATTCATCCACATGCTTTCTTTGTTCCTCAAGCGAAGACCAAGACCCCATACTTACAGAAACCTTTAGAAGGTTGAGAGTGCATTGAATCCTTGCCGGACAAAGTAAGAGGGTCCCTGTTCTCAGGCGCTACTTGAAGCAATGAAGTCAAAGTCTTCAATGAAGTCAAAGTTGGAATAGAATTGCTTGCTTTATTCAGTCAGCCTTCTCTCTATATATCTTCGTCTTAAACAATACCTTTGCCATCACTGGATAAATTGTAACCATATTACAAGTTATTCATTACTATTTTCTTCACAGCTTTTATCTATTCATTATTTAAGGATTATCCTACGTTCCAGTTCCTTCTGTATGTTTAGCTGTTATCCTGTTTTCCTAAAGCAACCTCCTTCATCTTCCAGTGGCATTGTGTCTGAAGGAATACTCCTTATCTGAGGTTTGCCATCCAAAATAAGGGCATTCCTGCACGTATAATGCCTACAGACCTTGGAGTACTCATCTCTAATGATCTAAGTGCTAGAACCCACTGTAACTACATAGCCAAAAAGGCATTAAGAGTTGTTAACCTAATCCTATGTAGCTTTTTCTCTCGTAATATCACACTACTAACTAGAGAATACAAAACATTTGCTAGACCAATACTTGAATATAGCTCATCAGTCTGGAACCCGCATTACATATCTGATATTAATACAGTTGAGAAAGTCCAGAAATATTCCACAAGAAGAATTCTCCACTCCTCTACTCGTTGCAGAATTCCTTATGCCACTAGACTTGAAATTCTAGACCTAGAAAACCTAGAACTACACCGCTTTAGGTCCAATCTAAGTATAGTATATAAAATTATACATTGTAATGTACTACCTGTCAATGAATACTTCAGCTTCAACCATCACAATACAGGAGCATACAACAGATACAAACTCAAGGTAAACTGCATCAAACTTGATTGCAGGAAATACAACTTCAGCAACAGAGTGGTCAATGTCTGGAATACTCTGCCTGCTGTTCCAACAGGCCGGTCTGGACTGACCTCGGGGGGGTGTGGGCTGGTTTTTAGTATTTGTTTTAATTAATTTTAAATTTTGTATAATACTGATTAGGGTTGTATTGGTTTAATGGTTTTTTTTGTAATTTGTACTGGGTTTCTTTTACTGTTCACCGCCCTGAGTCCTTAGGGAGAAAGGGTGGCATACAAGTCTAATAAAAAAAAAAAAACCTGACTCTGTGGTTGCTTCCCCAAACCCCAAAAACTTTAACCTTAGACTGTCTACTATTGACCTCACCCCTTTCCTAAGAGGTCTGTAGGGGGCGTGCATAAGCGCACCTACGTGCCTACTGTCCCTGTCCTATTGTTTCTTTTATTTTTTGTTTTATTTTTCTTATATGTATGCATTTCATGTATTCATAACTATGTTTATACTTAGACCTGTTATCTTATAATTGCTTGACAAAATAAATAAATAAATAAAATAGGAAACAGTCAATATAAATTGTAAGGATATAAGCAACAAAGTACATTCATACAATCACAAGTTGGAGGGGTTGGGTGATAGGAGTGATGAGAAGATTAATAGTAATAATAATGCAGACTTAGTAAATGGTTGGACAGTGTTGAGGGAATTATTTATTTAGCAGAATGATGGCATTCGGGGAAAAACTATCCTTGTGTCTAGTTGTTCTGAAGGCATCGTTTTGGGGGTAGGAGTTGAAAGAGTTAATGTCCAGGATTTGAGGGGTCTGTAAATATTTTCACAGCCCTCTTTTTGATTCGTGCAGCATGCAGGTCTTCAATGGAAGGCAGGTTGGTAGTAATTGTTTTGTCTGCAGTCCTAATTATCCTCTGAAGACTGTGTCTGTCTTGTTGGGTTGCAAAACCAAACCAGACAGTTATAGAGGTGCAGATGACAGACTCAACAATTCCTTTGTAGAATTGTACTAGTAGCTCCTTGGTCAGTTTGAGCTTTCTGAGTTGGCGCAGAAAGAACATTCTTTGTTGTGCTTTTTTGATGACGTTTTGGATATTAGGTGTTCATTTTAGGTCTTGAGATATGATAGAACCTAGAAATTTGAAGGTCTCTATTGTTGATACTGTGTTGTCTAGTATTGTAAGAGGTGGTAGTATGGGCAGGTTTCTCCTAAAGTCTACCACCATTTCTATGGTTTTGAGTGTGTTCAGTTCCAGATTGTTCTGGTCGCACCACAAGGCTAGTTGTTCAATCTCCCGTCTGTTTGGGGATTTGTCATTGTCTCGAATGAGACCAATCACTGTTGTATCATCTGCAAACTTCAGAAGTTTAGCAGATGGGTTGTTTAAGATGCAGGGAGAAGAGAAAATTGAGTTAAAGTTTACTCTACACTAAATTGAGTTAAAGTTTACTCTAAGAAATAGCACAGTCCACTAACCAGTCCAGGTCATATACATTTAACAGTCTAAATAATATCCAATTACAAAGTCTTCTTACCGGTTGCCTTTGTCATTTATAGTAAACAAAGATATCAAAGTATAAGCACAGCATAAATACAACAGAGAACCTTAGATAGCAACAGAATGTCAGAGAGAGCACACTGTGATCTCTACCTCCCTCTTATGGTAATTTGCAATATAATCAACCAATCAGAATATAGTATAAATCAATACAGTGATTTTGTGTTAAAGCTACAAACAAACATTGTTGGTTTATATATTGCCAACCCAACTAATTGGTGTACAGATTCCTGACATTCTCCCCTTTGAGTAGGTCAATATATAGTACATTACATCTTTAAACCATAATTCTCACAACACTCTTTATGCTTAATTGCATCTTGAGCTTTCGTGAAATGATCTGCAATATTATGTTCAGTCAGGTAGTATTCTAACTGAATTAATTTATTTTGAACACACTGTCTAACGTTCAAATATCTCAAATCTGTATGTTTAGACCTTGTTTTCACAGCTAAATTAGTAGCCATACAAATTGCAGATTGATTGTCTTCATAAACAATAAATGGATCACATACAGTAATTCCAATATCCTTCAACAATTGTTTATAATATATCAATTCTGTACACATTAATGATAAACATGAGAATTCCGCTTCCATAGTGGATAAACTAATATGTTGTTGTCTAATAGACTTCCATCCTATTAAAGCATTACCCAACATTACCACTATACCTGATGTTGACTTACGAGTCATTATATCAGTAGCAAAACTTGCATCAGCATATGCAGTTAACACTAATTCATTACTTGGTTCTAAATATAATGAATAATGGATTGTGTGTCTTAGAAACCTAAGTATTCGCAGCTGCTTGCCAATGCCTTTCATTTGGTTCAGCATTATACCTAGCCAATTGATTTACACTGTAAGATATATCTGGTCTAGACCAATTACCCAGATATGATAGACTACCGATTAAGGATTGATATATTTCCTTATCAAACATAGGACTTTTAATATCACTATGTGTAAATTCCTTACTCATTGGTGTCTTAACAGATTTACAATGCTCCATGTTATAGCATTTTAATAATTGGCTAATCTTCTTGGCTTGCAAAATTTTAAAACCTTTATTCATTTTCACTATATCAAGACCCAAATAATGCTTAATTTCCCTAAATTTCTAATCCTGAATTTTTCTGTAATCTATAAACAATATCACTTGCTTCTTGTTCAGTTTTAGTTATAATTGCTATGTCATCCATAAATAACAGTAATAGAAATTAAACCATCTTTTTCTCTTTGGAACAAACAAGGATCAGCTATACCAGCTTCAAAACCTATTGAAACTAATTCCTTTACAATACATTTATTCCATTCATAACCAGATTGCTTTAGACCATAAAGACTTTTCTTTAATTTCCAATAATCAGTTTTTCCATCATCCTTTAAACCTAATGGTTTTTTCATATAGATGGTATGTTGTAAAGGTGCATACATATGCAGTTTCAACATCTACATGGTTTATTTTACATTTATTCTTAGCTGCCCAAACTAATGCTGCTCTCAATGTATTTGCTCTCAGACTAGGTGCAAACACTTCATCATAGTCCTTATCTGACTGAGCAAATCCTTGAGCAACTAATCTTGCTTTATGGGTAATAGTCCCTTCCACACCAGTCTTTATCTTATACACCCATTTGCAACCTACTGCACGCCTACCGAGTGGTAACTTTACATCCTCATACACCTCTAAATCCTTTAATGATTTTAACTCCCTATTCATAGCTTCCTGCCAAGCTACCCGATCCTTTGTAGGATACAGTTTTATTTCATTGAAGTTAGAAGGTTCTGTATTAACCTGACATACAATGCTTGCTTGAAATCTGTCAGGTGGACATCTCTCCCTAGTTGACCTCCTAGGCAACTCAGTACATGTTGTTGGCATGTCCTCTTCCTTTACCTACCCTATCAAATCCTCGTCTTCTACAGTCATAGAGGGTTCTTCTATTGATGATTCCTCCATTGAGTATTCCTCCACTATCTTATCATCAATATTATTATCATCAGGATTATCAGTAAACAATGGAATCTCAACAACAACACTATCCTGTACATTATTATATTCCTGTTCAAGCTTTCTCCAGCCAACATGCTCCAGAAATTTAGCATTTGCACTACAATATACATTAGTAGTACCTGGCTCCCAAAATCTAAATGATTTATGATTAGCTTCATAAGCTACAAAATATAATTGTCTCGCTCTATGTTGCCCTTTTCGCCTTACTTGCATGGGAATATGAACCCATGCTGGAGTTCCAAATGTATGTAAATAACTATGATCTGGCTTTTTTCCATTCCAATGAGTAAATGGTAATTCACCAGTCATTGAATTCACTATGTTATTCAAAACATGGTTAGCACACATTATTGCTTCACCCCAAAGTTTCTCTGATAAACCAGAATCTGAAATCATTGTCCTAGCCATAGCCTGTAATGTTTGTCCTCTACGTTCAATATATGAGTTATGTTGTGGTCTATAAGGAGCAGAACGCTTATGTTCAATGCCAGCTTTCTGTAACATGGCTTCAAATTTTTTATTGGTAAATTCAGTACCATTATATGTAACTAAGCTAATAACTTTATGTTTCTTTTTCCTTATGTTTCTTCCTTTTAGCCAGTTTACAAAATGCTGGTATGTTTCTATCTTCATTTGCATTAAATAACAGAAACCATATCTGGAAAATGATCAATTATACTTAATATATAACAGGCTCCACCTAAACTAGGTTTATTAGGTCCAATAATATCAGCAAAAACAACCTCTAATGGTTCACTGGTTTTGAATCCATTTACCCTATTTGCAGGAGTTACCTTGCTTTTTCTTGATTGCAAACATTGCAATTTAAATACTTTGTACAAGGTTTTAATTTTATACCATTAGATAACTCAACAGTTTTCTTTAGCATTTTGAAATTTATATGTCCCATACGTCTATGGAGCAGATGAATACATTCATCATGAGGCTTTTTATTCTCATAAACTGAGTTAGCATTAATTAATGGATTATCATGTATAATAAACAAACCATTATCAATCTTGCAGTAACTGCTTTTACCCTGTTTTTCAATTAAACATTTGTCTCCCTGAAAGGTTACAACAAATCCTGCTTTTACCATTGCTCTTACAGATAGCAAGTTAAATATCATTCTAGGTATATATAACATCGGTACATGTTCATTAATACATGAACAATATGCAGTACCTTCTCCAGATGCTCTCAATTTCCATCCATTAGCTAATGATACATGCTGTTTACTCTTTATCATGTTAACAAACCTCTCTTTACTTTTAGTTATACACTGTGATACTCCACTGTCAACTACCCATAGAACATGGTTTACAGTTGTAGTTGTACTTGATATGGCTAAACTAACATCTTTATAAGCTCTCATATTAATAGCATTCTGTTTCTTACCTTTTTACAGTATCTGGCTATTTGACCTTTAGCCCCGCAAGAAAAACATTTCCTAACAATATAGGCAGTTGAAGACAGTTTTTTCTTCCTGTGGTTTTTTTCTCTCAGTTGATTTCTATCTTGCCTTCTTCTTGACTCTTCTAACAGTCTTCCATTTGCCAGTCAATGTAAGTTCATCTCTTTTAAAACTTCCAGTGAAGACACATAATCATCATAAGTTTCATCCAAAGAAGAAAGAATGATGTAAACTTGATGCAACCCGAGAAAATCAGCTCCTTTTTTGTAGCTCTTGTAAAGTCCTTTTCATAAACTCCAAATGAGCTAACATATTGCCACCTTTTATAAGACGGGCTCTAAACAGTTTACGTGTAAGGTGTATGTGTGCACCCACACTA
>CM019155.1:74873681-74919101 GCA_009733165.1 Naja naja | reverse complement strand
CAATTGATTTACACTGTAAGATATATCTGGTCTAGACCAATTACCCAGATATGATAGACTACCGATTTAGGATTGATATATTTCCTTATCAAACATAGGACTTTTTAATATCACTATGTGTAAATTCCTTACTCATTGGTGTGTCTTAGCAGATTTACAATGCTCCATAGTTATGCATTTTTAATAATTGGCTAATCTTCTTGGCTTGCAAAATTTTAAAACCTTTATTCATTTCACTATATAAGACAAATAATGCTTAATTTCCCTAAATTTCTAATCCCAATTTTTCTGTAATCTATAAACAATATCTTTTCTTCTTTTAGTTTAGTTATAATTGCTATGTCATCCATAAATAGTAATAAGAAATTAAACCATCTTTTTCTCTTTGGAACAAACAAGGATCAGCTATACCAACAAAACTATTGAAACTAATTCCTTTACAATACATTTATTCCATTCATAACCAGATTGCTTTAGACCATAAAGACTTTTCTTTAATTTCCAATAATCAGTTTTTCCATCATCCTTTAAACCTAATGGCTTTTCATATAGATGGTATGTTGTAAAGGTGCATAGATATGCAGTTTCAACATCTACATGGTTTATTTTACATTTATTCTTAGCTGCCCAAACTAATGCTGCTCTCAATGTATTTGCTCTCAGACTAGGTGCAAACACTTCATCATAGTCCTTATCTGACTGAGCAAATCCTTGAGCAACTAATCTTGCTTTATGGTGTAGTCCCATCCACACCAGTCTTTATCTTATACACCCATTTTGCAACCTATTGCATGCCTACCTAGTGGTAACTTTACATCCTCATACACCTCTAAATCCTTTAATGATTTTAACTCCTATTCATAGCTTCCTGCCAAGCTACCTGATCCTTTGTAGGATACAGTTTTATTTCATTGAAGTTAGAAGGTTCTGTATTAACCTGACACAATGCTTGCTTGAAATCTGTCAGGTGGACGTCTCTCCTAGTTGACCTCTAGGCAACTCAGTACATGTTGTTGGTATGTCCTCTTCCTTTACCTCCCTATCAAATCCTCGTCTTCTACAGTCATAGGGTTCTTCTATTGATTCCTCCATTGAGTATTCCTCCACTATCTTATCATCAATATTATTATCATCAGGATTATCAGTAAACAATGGAGTCTCAACAACACTATCCTGTACCTTATTATATTCCTGTTCAGCTTTCTCCAGCCAACATGCTCAGAAATTTAGCACTTGCACTACAATATACATTAGTAGTACCTGGCTCCCAAAATCTAAATGATCTATGATTAGCTTCATAACCTACAAAATATAATTGTCTCACTATGTTGTCCCTTTTAGCTTACTTGCATGTGGAATATGAACCCATGCTGGGGTTCCAAATGTATGTAAATAACTAGATCTGGCTTTTTCCATTCCAATGAGTAAATGGTAATTCACCAGTCATTGAATTCACTATGTTATTCAAAACATGGTTAGCACATTATTGCTTCACCCCAAAGTTTCTCTGATAAACCAGAATCTGAAATCATAGTCCTAGCCATAGCCTGTAATGTTTGTCCTCTCGTTCAATATATGAGTTATGTTGTGGTCTATAAGGAGCAGAACGCTTATGTTCAATGCCAGCTTTCTGTAACATGGCTTCAAATTTTTTATTGGTAAATTCAGTACCATTATATGTAACTAAGCTAATAACTTTATGTTTCTTTTTCCTTTCCTTTTAGCCAGTTTACAAAATGCTGGTATGTTTCTATCTTCATTTGCATTCAATAACAGAAACCATATCTGCATTCAATAACAGAAACCATATCTGGAAAAATGATCAATTATACTTAATATATAACAGGCTCCACCTAAACTAGGTTTATTATGTCCAAACATATCAGCAAAAGCAACCTCTAATGGTTCACTAGTTTTGAATCCATTTACCCTATTTGCAGGAGTTACCTTGCTTTTTTCTTGATTGCAAACATTGCAATTTAAATATTTTGTACAAGGTTTTAATTTTGTATCATATGATAACTCAACAGTTTTCTTTAGCATTTTGAAATTTATATGTCCCATACGTCTATGGAGCAGATGAATACATTCATCATGAGGCTTTTTATTCTCATAAACTGAGTTAGCATTAATTAATGGATTATCATGTATAATAAACAAACCATTATACAATCTTGCAGTAACACTTTTACCCTGTTTTTCAATTAAGCATTTATCCCTCTGAAAGGTTACAACAAATCCTGCTTTTACCATTGCTCTTACAGATAGCAAGTTAAATATCATTCTAGGTATATATAACATCGGTACATGTTCATTAATACATGAACAATATGCAGTACCTTCTCCAGATGCTCTCAATTTCCATCTATTAGCTAATGATACATGCTGTTTACTCTTTTTACTCTTTTTGTCATGTTAACAAACCTCTCTTTACTTTTAGTTATACACTGTGATGCTCCACTGTCAACTACCCATATGTCATGAATTACAGTTGTAGTTGTACTTGATATGGCTAAACTAACATCTTTAGAAGTTCTCTGTATATTAATAGCATTCTGTTTCTTACCCTTTTTACAGTATCTGGCTATATGACCTTTAGCCCCACAAGAAAAACATTTCCTAACAATATGGGCAGTTGAAGACATTTTTTTCTTATTGTGGTTGTTTTTCTCTCAGTGATTTCTATCTTGCCTTCTTCTTGACTCTTCTAACAGTCTTCCATTTATGCTAGTCAATGTAAATTCATCTGTTTAAAACTTCCAGTGAAGACACATAATCATCATAAATTTCATTCAAAGAAGAAAGAATGACGTAAACTTGATGCAACTTCGAGAAAATCAGCTCCTTTTTTTGTAGCTCTTGTAAAGTCCTTTTCATAAACTCCAAATGAGCTAACATATCGCCACCTTTTATAAGACAGGCTCTAAACAGTTTACGTGTAAGGTGTATGTGTGCACCCACACTAACTCAAACATAAATCTTGAATGCTGAACTAAAGTCTACAAAAACCCTTGTGTAGGTCTTTGGAGATTCAAGATGTTGTAGGATGTAGTGTAGAGCCATATTAACAGCGTCATCTGTCTGTCTATTTGCTTGAAATGGAAATTTCAGGGGGTCTAGCAGCGGATCCTGATGGTTTTCAGGTGGGACAGCACTAGCCTTTCAAAGTTTTTCATAACTACAGATGTTAGAACAATTTGTCTGTAGTCATTCAGTTCATTGATGGAGGGCTTCTTTGGCACTTGGATGATAGTAGAGCGTTTGAAGCAAGACAGAACATAGCACATCTCTAATGATTTATTCAAGATTCAGGTGAAGATGGGGGCCAATTGGTCAACACAGACTTTTGAGCAAGAGGGAGTTATATAATCACATTCAGATAACTTAGTTATATTTAAGAGACTGAGAAAACTTTGGTTCTAGCTCTGATTTCTTGGGATGATTTTGACCCAAACAGGAACCAAGACCTATTAGATTTATTCTTCTTGAGACCCAAACATTCAATCTCAGTCCCACAACTTATTAGATGTATATTCTGCCTCTTCAAGAGCTCAAGATGGTACACATAATATTTCTCTTCCAGTTTTTCTGAGGTAGGTTAGGCTAAGAGAAAAAAAATAGGCACAAAATCCACAGTGAGCATCCATAGCATTGTGGGAGAACCTGTAGGGGAAGAAACATATAAACACTGCTATTGAATTGGTGGCGCAAAGTAAATTGCAGGCTAATCTTGTAACAGTTAACAACGTTTATTGAACATAACTGGTTACCCACGGCTGCCACAAGTTAACTAATTCACGTGTGGTGGCGGGCAACAGCTGATGCCTTCTGACAGCCCCTTTTATATTTCTCAGACCGGCCAGCCAATAAACAATGGCTTTAACTCCCGCCTGAATTGCGGACTGAGAAGAGGACTACATTGGTACGTAACACCCCTTTCCCCCAGCTAAAAACATGCGTATTCTCACAAGTAGGCAGGCCGTTGCCTGACTCGCCCTGACTTGCGCAGTTCGGCGGGTATAGTCAATGGAGGAGGATCAGTTGTAATGCTGGCTGTCTCCAGCAGAGACGACTTGAGGCATTCAGACACTGGAAAGTCTTGCTGGATTGGGGTAGCATCGGAAGGTAGATCCTACTCATGCAGAGGCTCCGCAGTCATTGTTTTGGGTTCGGAGTTGTCAGTTTCTATGTTTGTTGGTCTGTTGCCATCTTGTTGGTCATCATCGGGTCGGTGATCCGTGGATGAACCCCATCAACTCCGTAATTGGTCGATGTGGCACTGCCATATTTGGCCATCTGATAGCCTAACTCTATAGGACTTTGGGCCCATGACAGCAATTACATCCCCCAGTAACCATAAAGGGTCCCCTGCAAAGTTCCTCGCATAAACTGGGTCGTATAATTTGAAAACTCTAAACTTGTTGGATGAATCTAGCAGACAGGTCGGGGAGAAATTTGGGTGCAATCTGTCAAGGCTTCTACCCAAATGCTGCCCCATCAGAAGTTTCACCAGGGAACGATTAGTGGCTGCACTTGGTGTTGAATGCTGGATTAAAAGGTACTTGGCTAGTTTTGCATGCCAATCATCCCCCTCCATCCTACTTAGGGTCTCTTTGGCAGGCCTAATTGCCCTCTCAGCCTGGCCATTCAACGCCGGGTGGTATGGCGCAACCAAGACGTGTCGGATGCCCATTTTTGCTTTCTTTCTTTTCTTTTCTTTTTATTCATATTTATATCCCACCCTTCTCTGGAGACTCAGGGTGGCTTACAATTTTTGAGATACAGCCCAATGCGCTCAGCAATAGCCTTCCTTCCATTGTATATGCCTGCTTATTACTAAGCGGCATTTTTACAAAGTCAGCTTATTGCCCCCAACAATCTTGGGTCCTCACTTTACCTACCCTGAGAGGATGGAAGGCTGAGTCAACCTTGAGCCTGGTGGGATTTGAGCCTGCAATAATTACAGGCCGCTGGAACTAAGTGCTAGGCTATTAACAGCCTGCACCACCAAGGCCCATCAGAATATTTCAAATGTATTGGATGTAAATTGGGGCCCATTGTCAGACACCAACACATCGGGTAGCCCATGTGTTGCGAATAACCTTGTTAATGTTTTTATTACTGCCTCCAATGTTACCGAATGCATGAGTGTTAGTTCCACCCATTTAGAATATGAGTCCACTATTATTAAAAATGTACACCCCTTAAAGGGGCCCACCAAGTCGATATGCACTCTCAATCAGGGGGCTCTAGCCAATTCCCATTCAAATGGAATGGCCATGGGCGGTGCAGGCCTTGACAATTGACAAGCCTGGCAGCCCCAACTGTTTCTGTTATCTAAACCAGGCCACCAGACATAGCTTCTAGCTATGGCTTTCATCTTGGCCACCCTGGGATGCCCTTCATGTAGATTTTCCAGAACCCAGGGTCTTAGTTTACTGGGCACTATTACCCTACACCCCCATAGCAGACAGCCCATTTGGGTAGACAATTCATGTTGTTTAGCTTTGTATGGAATGAATGTAGATGCCAATGTCCCTTTTGGCCACCCCCTCCTCACCCAGTCCAATACTTTAGAGATTACCTCATCTTTAGAGGAAAATTGAGCGATGTCATGTGCTGTAATAAGCAACTGGTTGTCTTTGATTAAAAGAACAATCAATGTTGTAGCAGGGTCTTCGACCTGGACTGGAAGGGGGCAGCGACTCAATGCGTCAGCATGACTTATCATTTTGCCGGCTCAATAGGTTAATGTGTAGGAATAGGCTGATAAGAACATGGACCAATGAGTCATGTGAGGTGAAAGGATGGTATGGGTTTGCTGGTTACCTGCTAAAAGTCCTAGTAAAGGTTTGTGGTCAGTTATTACTTCAAAACAATGTCCAAATAGAAATTCATGGAATTTTTTTATGGCAGCTACAACAGCGAGGGCCTCTCTGTCTAACTGGCTGTTATTTCTCTCTGTACTTGACAAAGTCCTTGAGAAATAAATGATTGGTACCTCATGACCATTAGGTATTCTGTGGCTAAGGACTGCGCCGATGCCAAATGGAGAAACGTCACCCTCAAGAACAATCGGAAGCTTGCAGTCAAATTGAACTAAAAAACTGTCAGAGGTCAGTAATGCCTTGACAACTTTGAAAGAGTTCACCTCCTTTTGGCCCCAAACCCAAGGCATCTGAGCATCTAGACGTCTGTGAAGTGGCTCAGCCACTGATGCCTTGTGCAGCAGGAAGGAACTATAAAAATTAAGGAGTCCTAAAAATGCTTGCAGCTCAGTCTTGCAGGTAGGAGTTGGGGCTTCTTTAACAGCTTTAACCTTTGATTCAATGGGGTGGATTCTGATAACATCAATGTGGTACCCTAGGAAATCCACCTGAGGAATAGCAAATTTGCATTTATTTTTCTTTAATTTTAATCCAGCTTTTTGGAAACAGGACAGTACATTCCTTAGACATGTGATAAGTTCTTTGCAGTTGTTGGCAGAAATAAGGATGTCGTCAAAATAGGCAACGACACCATCCATGCCTTGAAGAAGGCGTTCACTAATACTCTGGAAAATGCCTGATGCAGTGCTTATGATGAATTGCAGATGTGTGCATTTAAAGGCTCCCCGGTGAGTGACAATGGTTTGGGCTTCGGCTGCCTCATTGTCCACGGTGAGCTGCTGATATGCCTGGACCATATCTAACTTTGTGAAAACACACCCCTTTCCCAAAGAGTGTAATAAGTGTTAGATAACTGGCACCAGATAGGCATTCGGGTGCAAGGCTTTGTTCAACGTACTCCAGTAATCAGCGCACAGGTGATAGAACCATCTTTCTTTAGTGGGGTAACGATAGGGGATTCCCACCTTGAGAAATCAACAGGCTGTAAAATCCCCTGTGAAATTAATTTATCTAACTTTGCATCTACTTTCACTCGCAACGCGAAAGGAACCCTCCAAGGCTTATGATGAATAGGTGCCACTAGAGGGTCCATGCTGAAGGAAATTGGAGTGCCATTGTATTGGCCCAATTTTTCACTAAATACGTCAGCCAACTTGTTTAATAAATTGTCTATGTCTTGGTACTGTATGGAATGAATACCAGTTACTTGCAGGCCCAGAGCAGAGAACCAATCTAATCCCAGAAGGCTGGGAAGGGTCCCTTCCATGACTATAGGGGAAAAATGTCCCATAAAGTCCTTGAATTTAATGGAAAACCTGCCAGACCCTATAACAGGAATGGAATTACCTTGATAGTCCTTGAGCGATAATTGACAGTGTTTCAATTGTTTTTTAGCAATGGCTGGAACCAAGCACTTTAAGGTGCTCCAGGATACAATTGTGAGGGATGATCCTGTGTCTACCTCCATGCGACATGGGTTTCCTTCTACAAAAACAGTAACATAAATTTTGTTAGAACAAAATTTGCAAGAGTGATAGGGAATTGACTTAGAAGTGTGGCAAGCCCTGGTGATTGTGAAACATTCTTCTGATTATGTATTCGCTGCTGCGTTTGATAAGGAGGAGGTTGGTTTAAATTTCTTCTGGTTTTGCAAACCCTAGCTAAGTGTCCTTTATGTTGGCATTTCAAACAAATAACATTTCTAAATCAGCAATTTGCCCTCAAATGATTACCACCACAACTTAAACAGGATAGCTGCAGTTGTGTTGGTTTGTTGGTTGGAACCCAATTCCTTTTTTGCTGGGCATGCTGACCCTTGAGTCTATGTATGTCTTCTTCATCAGCTATGATACCCTCGGAAGAAGCGTCCTCAGAGTGGACAGATGCTTTAGCAATAGCAGGATTGACAGTATGAGGGTTAGAACGTTGAATCTCGGCAGCAGAGAGTGTGGATTGTTCAACAGCTTGTGATTCTTCAATGGCTAATTTTAACGTGAGATCAGACCTAGCCAGGAGACAATGCTGCAATTGTAAATCACATATGCCATAGACTAACTGATCAAGTAACATATCATCAAGGTATCTGAAACTGCAATATAAAGCAGCAGTTCTAAGGGCAGCCATATAAGAACTAATGCTTTCTCCTTCAGCTTGGGCTCTCCTTCCGAAAGCCAGCCATCTTGCTATGCGCGATGGTTTTGGAGAGAAATGATTGCTCAAGACTTCTTGGAGGTTCTCCCAAGACACAGCCTTTACAGTTTGAGGGGCTAACAAGGCAGTTGAGGTATCGAAAACCATTGCGCAACAAAAACTCAGAAAATAAGCTTTCTTCCTTTGACTGGGAATTTCTGACAAATCAGCAGTGTTGAGAAAACAATCAAATCGGTTAATATATGACTCCCAGGTTTCAGTAGTCAGATGGAAACACAGGAAAAATGGTGCAGAAGTCATCATGAGGCGTTTGTGAGGAGAAAAAAGTTTTCTTTGAGCAACCACATCTCTGTTGGTGGGACTATGCTTTAAAATGATCCTACCTTCGTTGCCAGTATTGAATTGGCGGCGCAAAGTAAATTGTAGGCTAATCTTGTAACAGTTAACGATGTTTATTGAACATAACTGGTTGCCCATGGCTGCCACAAGTTAACTAATTCACACGTAGTGGCAGGCAACAGCTGGTGCCTTCTGACAGCCCCTTTTATATTGCATCTGTCAGACCGGCCAGCCAATAAACAACGGCTTCAACTCCCACCTGAATTACAGACTGAGAAGAGGACTACATTGGTACGTAACAACTGCCTTGAGTTAAGGGCAATAAAAAATTAGATAAGGATAGATGCCAATTAGCCTGTTCTGTCTAAATGACACATCGTATGGGGTTCAAGTGTCTGTCACTTTTAATTAGTAGTAGATTGAGGACTATTAAACAATTAAACAATTGCAGACACATTTTGTATCTAGCAAAACATCTGAATTTGTAAAATTAAGACAATCTGTCCCAGCTATTTGAAATATAAAGTATTGAATCTACTTTAGGCCTTTGATTCTCAACAGTTATGGATAAAAAACTACTAAAAATAACTAGAATGCAGAAGTTAACAAATTCTAGTCTATATATATTTTTCTATTCCATTGAATTATTTAAGCACCTTATTTTTTCCTCTACTTTCTACTCCAATATCTTGGTTGAGATTAGCAAAGGTTATCTTTGAACTGTGATTTAAATTGGTCCAAAATTAGCACCTAAACTAAACTAGGTGCTAAAACAATAGTTTTCTGATACTTGGAAAATAACCTATTTTTTTCAAACTCAGTTCTGAATCTCTTTTAGAATCAAATTTATTAGATGACATAAAAAATAGGAAAATATTTTAGGGGTATACTCAAAACTCAAAATATAAAGAGGCAAGAGAAATTTATGTCAGTGAAAAAATATAATTGACACTCTAGAGCATGGATTGTAATCAAATCATTTCATCCTTTGTTTTATTATAAGCTCAATTTTATAGTTTTCCATAGTATCATTGTTCTTTATTCAATCTATCTAGCATTCTGCTAAGCCATTGCTTCTTTGAACAGTTGGCCTTCATAAAATAGTTTCCTCAAATTCATAGCTTTGTCATCCTGTTCCGTTCTCCATACTATTAAAATATGGTCTACCCCATTTATTATATCCTGTACAAACAAAATCCTGCTTGTGACTTTTGTTCTATTTGAAGATCTTCAGTGCAATCAAACAAGTGTGCCCTGTCTGTCTTGCCACATGGAACTGAATAGCAGGACAATTTTATGATTCCACTTCCTTTCTACATTTTTTATGCTCTAGCATAAGCTTGCAATCTTCTCTCATGGAAGTTTCTTATATTAAAAGAACTGTTTCATGTTGGTGTTTATTAACCTGTAAAACTGTTCACAGTTTAAGACCACATTAGCCCTATTCTGTTTCAGATTTCAGTGCAAAAGGTGACTGCACAGATTTGAACCATCTTGATGGTGTTCCTCCAATTTAGGAAAATTCTAGAGAGTTATAATTAGTGTCAATATGACTGTACCATTGATTTCAGGCAAGACTTATTTTTTATTGAACCTTTACATTTGTTGCACTGTACTTTATGCTACTTTTCCTTTGCACTAGCTAAATTTGTAAATGATTTAATTATTAACCTGATCTATTGATTAAACTATTATTACATATTTTACAATGTTTTCATCTATTGATTGACTTTGTAATAATGTTCAGCAATGTGCATACATTTTAAAAAATAAAGACAAAGGGCAGTATTAACAGCTGTGCAATATTTTATGAAGAAGGATAATAGTGAGAAAATTCAGTATGTTACAATTAAATATATATTTTAAAAATTGCACGGGAGAAAGAAGAGTAAGAATAGGTGACTAACAAAATTCCAACCAAATTAACAAAAAGTCCTCAAATTTAATTTTGAATAATATCTTGGGTTTAATAGTATATGTACAATTCATTGCAGGGAAATAGAATTGGCAGGCAACAACTGGTGTTAAAAGGTATTTTCTGTAAACATGGCAACATATTTGTGGAAATTGGAAATCTGTAAAAGCTAATTTTTAGTGTAATTTTTATATACACACAGACACAGAGACACACTTGGGATTATACTATTTATCTGAGTAGAGTATACTCAGAAATGATAACATCTGTATGGAAATTAAACAAAATTATTTTTATTTTGTTTCTCTGTGGTAGCCACTGAGATCCTCTGGATGGCACTAGATGCTAGCAGCAAACTGCAGCCTAGCTAAGTGAGCCTCTTTTGCTACTTCATGATCTCATCCTCTATCTGTTGGGTTGGAAAGTCCCTGATTTTCCAGGTCTATAGGTGAACTCATTTACTAACATCACCACTAGTATTAAGGATTGGTTGAGGGGATAACCAATGTGGTTGAGGGGTTTCACCCATGTGGGATCTCTTCTCCAACCCAAATACTGTATCTATGCTACTCTTCCTTGTTTGTAAAAATGGTATTAAAAGAATAAATGTTGCCCAGGCAGTGAGACATCTTGGCACTCTGCACAATGACTGGTCTTTGAAACCCATCAAGTGGTGCCCGACCAGGGACATCAACCCCGCAGGGCAGGGCCATCAACCCTCCGGGGTAGGCAACAGCCAACATGCTTACTATCGTCTGAAATAGACCCCAAGGTGCACCTTTGTCATACGGGACCCCGGGTCCTTCGGGACCCATCAATGGTAAGTATGGTTTGCAATCTATCTCAGCATCAGCAGGAACATGTTCAGGAAATTAGATTCCTGCTACATGAATCAGGTGCAAAAGTACACTGAGGTTAGACAAAAAGAAGCTGTTGGGAGATAGGGAAATGGTATCCTGAATGTAATAGAATAGAATAGAATAGTATAGAATAAAATAGAATAGAATAGAAGGTTAAGGATACCCAAGGCTTCAGTCCAAATATTACATCGATGGTATCAATGCTGTCATGCAGTGGAAACATCTGGCTCTGATGTCTCAGCAAAATAATAATTGACTATAAGCCCCCCTCCTGATTATGATCAGGTAAAAATTGTCACTCAAAAATCTTCTCTAATTGGACTTTCAGCTCCTTCTGAGCAGGCTAAATTTTTTGATTCTCCAAAGCCATTGTATACCCCCATAAGGAAAATATTAAAGGTACAATTAGAAAAAGGGGGAGATTCAAGCTAGAAACCCAAGACAGAGACACATAAATTTATTTGTTTAAATTTTTATATTTAATTTTTTTTAATTATTTAGTGTTTAAAGAGCTAGAACAATGGATGTAACTAGAATGCAGGCAACTGCTCTCTTCTGATGCACTGGATGGCAGAATTGAATGTAGAACACATGACCCATTGAGTTCAATGGTCTACAGTTAGCTCTACTGTTCAGAAGCATGGAACAAGACACAGATCTGTTTTAGGAAGCCCCTCCATACAGTACAATGGGGCTGTTCAAAGAAGATATAGTTAATATATGCTGTTATGTATGGTAGAAAGAACTAAGAGAAGAAGAAAATGTTTACTATTCTTTTCAGGATGTGATTTCCATTAAAACTTCTTAGTTGTGTATGTATAATACTGTAAAATAATTGTATGCAGAATTGAATAGGATTGAATTGAAGAAAATATCCTTTACCTGGGTATAGCCCTAATTGGAATTGCTGCAGTTCAAAATAAATTAATTGTAACATGTTTGGCAACCAGAGAGTTAAATTGGCTTTTTGGATTGGACTTAGAGCTATGGGAAGCAGATAGGCAGTGGTTCGGGCCCACAATCGCCTTTGTGATTGGAACTATTCCTTGAGTTCTCCCAATGCTCTGAGAACAAACTACAGGTTTTTCAAATATAGAAAAAAATAAAATGTGGACATTTAAAGGGACAAACCCTCCCCAGGTCTGGAAATGTTGTGTGTGAGAATGTGTCTGTATGTATTCATTTCCAGCCCTGGAGGATGAGATCCTGTACAATGGAGCTTATTGGCTCCCAGAAAAGAATTTCTAAATATGCAAGCAGTATGACTACAGTGTAAATGTGTGAGTATGTTGATGGTAAAAAAGTTGGTATAAATGTTTGTGTGTTGTCCCCTATCCCAGATTGAAAGGAGAGTAAGAAAGAGTGTGAGAAAGGTCCGGTCCTGAGAAAGATAGGATTATTTATGTGTGCTTTACTGATGATGAAAATTATTTGTGTGTGATTTATTGGTGAAAAGAATGTTGAGTGGAAAAAATGGATGAGATTCATTTTAAACATTCCCCCCCTTCTTGTCCTCACTGGTTGTTGTAAATGCGGAGGTAGGAGGGGGGGAGAGTGAGGCTTTTGATCACTTTAACAATTTTTTTCTCTGCTTTGAATTTTTGCCTTGAAAAAGGCGAGGTTAGAAAATAACTTTTTAAAGGTTACATAGCTTCATCTCCTGATATTTTTAGCAATTTTCACACAAAGAAGCCTCAGATAGATAGGCTGAGATTGGCAAATTGCCTGGAACATCATCTATAAAGGTGGCTCAGTTCCCAGGTGGGAAATTTGCCCGGATCTTTGAAGATGACTCCATTCCCAGTTTCAGCAAAGGGAATCAAAATTTAAAACTAGCTGCACTTTGTACATGCTCTTAATCCATATTTTGATTAAAGCAAAGAATTGACACTAAAATTTGATTCCATCTGGAGGGTTTACAACAAGAATGTGAAGAATGCATGGCTATTGCCAGCACAACAGGTAAAATCATGAAAGGTTTACAATGGGCTTTGCAAATAACTTTTTCTTCTAATTTTTGATAAGTACAGTAAGGTATAAATGGTGGAGTTGTGTAAAGTCTAATTTTCAATTTTATTTTCAGAATAACTTATCTCTTCAATGTCATTTGCCTGACTATCTAAGCTATATTGTTTGCCTAAAGAACTTCGGCTTGCTTACTTAATGACTTCTTCCCTTACAAGGATCGTCATGATGATACCTGGAAAGTGTTCTGCAATTTTAACTTTCAAAACTTTTTCTCAACAGCTTTTCAATTTAATTTCTGACTCTCATTATGTGTGTCAAATTATTTTTAATCTTCCAGGTGCTTATATTACGCCCAGGATTGACCCTAATCTTATGATCTTATTTTTAATTTTGCAACAGCTACTACAAGACCAAAGATATTTTTTACATATGTAGTCACTTGACCCTTTCTGGGCCTCTTTCTTAAGGCTATAGCTTTGCTGATTTTTTCAGTCACTCTTTTTTTTTCATCAAAATGCTAGAGGCCTGGCACAAGCTTGCCATATTCCAGTTACTCAAGTCAAGCAGATTGTTTTATCATCAACTTTGGCAAATGGATGTTATCTACTAGGCAAGCCCTCTTTTTTTGCTTTTTTGCAATTTTGTACAACCTGGAATATAGCCATAATTGACCATGCTCATTGGTCATTTAAGGCCTGTCTCCCCAAATAAAGAAAAAAAGGAGGGAACGGGTCTCTAAAAAGTTTTTTTAAAAGTATAATTTCCCTTAAATCAATTGAATGTAATTGAATGTTTCTATTTACCTTAAATTAATTGAATGTTTTAGTTAACTACTTGGGGGTGAGGGGGCGAGGCTGTGCTGTTGTGTTTGCTTCTACAGGACCTTTGTGGATTCCAACTCATTGTGTCCACCCAGGCTTGTTGTATCCGCCCAGCCAAGGATGTCTACACCAGTCCCCAGATCTGGTCCCAGTCCCAGGAATTTGACTTTACAGATGGCACAGTGTCCAATCTGGGTTCATTTGTTTATGCTTGGCTAACATCACACAGCATGATGTCTTTGCTTATTTGAAACCTATGATATGGAACATTTGCTTTTTACATGTTTAGTTCCTGTCTGCACTCCTTCAGTAATTCAAAACTTCACTGGCTTAAGTGGATTTTTATTACATGGGAACTTTAACTATAAGACTATATCTAATTGGGGATTTGCTGCTTATTATCCACACCTTGATGCAATTGCTTTACATACCCCAATGGTAGCAGTCCCTGTAAATATAACTTGTGCAAAAGTAGTTAATTGTACATCTTCAAGTAAAAACCCTCACTATTATTATTATTATTATTATTTATTAAATTTATATCCCGCCTCTCTTCCCCCATCGGGGAACTTGAGGCGGTGTACAACAAGATAAAAAACAGTAGCCTATACAATATAAAATCAAAACTCATTCATACGATCCAGACATACAAGAGGGAAGAACAAGGTCTCAATTCCATGCTCTCTGACAAAGCCAGATCTTAACAGCTTTGCGGAAAGCAAATAGATTGGGGATGGTTCTGATCTCTGCAGGGAGCATATTCCAAAGGGACGGTGCTGCCACAGAGAAGGCTCTCACCCATGGCCCCGCCAGCCGACATTGTCTGGCCAACGGTATCCAGAGCAAGCCCTCCCTGTGGGATTTAACCGGGCTCTGGGAGGCATACGGTAGCAGTAGGCGGTCTCGAAGGTATCCCACTCCTAAGCCATGAAGGGCTTTAAAAGTTGTCACTAGCACCTTGAATTGCACCCAGAAGACCACCGGCAGCCAATGCAGCTCGTGGAGGATAGATGTTATATCACTCGCGCGGCCGCATTTTGCACCAGCTGAAGTCTCTGAGTGCTCTTCAAGGGCAGCCCCATGTAGAGCGCATTGTAGTAGTCCAATCGGGAGGTGATAAGGGCATGAGCGACAATGTGTAGAGCCCCTCGGTCCAGGAAAGATCGCAACTGGTGCAACAGGCAAACCTGTGCAAAGGCCTCCCCGGGTCACAGCCATAAGATGGTAGTCAAATTGTAGCTGTGGATCCAGAAGGACCCCCAAGTTGCGAACTCGGTCTGAGGGAGGTAATTTCTCTCCCCCCAGTACCAAAGTTGGATAATCAACTGGAGACTGAGGGGGCAGGACCCACAGCCACTCGGTCTTGTCAGGGTTGAGTCTGAGTTGATTAGTCCCCATCCAGACCCTCACAGCCTCCAAGCACCAAGCACGTGCCGACGGATGATCTCACCCAGTGGTTTCATGTAGATATTAAATAGGAGGGGAGAGAGAACAGAACCCTGAGGGACCCCACATGGCAGGGCCCTAGGGCTTGATCTCTGCCCCCCCACCAACACTGACTGAGTCCGGTCAGAGAGGCAGGAGGAGAACCACCGTAAAACAGTGCCCCCCACTCCCAGCCCCCTGAGCCGACCCAGAAGGATACCATGATCGATGGTATCGAAAGCCGCTGAGAGGTCAAGAAGCACCAGGATGGAGGGAGACCCCCCATCCCAGGCCCGCCAGAGATCATCCACTAGTGCGATCAAGGCCGTCTCAGCGCTGTACCCAGGCCTGAAACCAGACTGCAAGGGATCCAGATAATCATCTTCATTCAAGGACCGAAGGAGCTGGAGCACCACCACCTTCTCAACAACCTTCCCCAGAAAGGGAAGGTTGGAGACAGGATGGAAGTTACTTAAAAGAGCCGGGTCCAGGGAGGGCTTCTTGAAGAGGGGCCTGACCACAGCCTCTTTCAAGGCATGCGGAACATACCCCTCACCCAAAGATGCATTTATAATCTCCTGGAGCCAGCTACATGTCATCTCCCCGCCTGCTGAAACAAGCCAGGAGGGACATGGGTCCAGTAAACAGGTGGAAATTAAACAAAATTATTTTTATTTTGTTTCTCTGTGGTAGCCACTGAGATCCTCTGGATGGCACTAGATGCTAGCAGCAAACTGCAGCCTAGCTAAGGGGGCCTCTTTTGCTACTTCATGATCTCATCCTCTGTCTGTTGGGTTGGAAAGTCCCTGATTTTCCAGGTCTATAGGTGATCTCATTTACTAACATCACCACTAGTATTAAGGATTGGTTGAGGGATTATACCAATATGGTTGAGGGGTTTCACCCATGTGGGATCTATTCTCCAATCCAAATACTGTATCTATGCTACTCTTCCTTACTTGTAAAAATGGTATAAAAAGAATAAATGCTGCCCAGGCAGTGAGACATCTTGGCACTCTGCACAATGATTAGTCTTTGAAACCCATCATTTCTCTATTCATAGAGATAGAAAAAAATATTTGAGAACCCAGATTCTGATTAATTTCATAACTGTTAAATCCCTGATTTCTGATATTTCAGAGTAGCAATTAGTATATTTTAAAAATTCAAAGCATGCATAAAATGTAACTTCTTAGTACATGTAGTCCTCAACTTACAACAGTTCACTTAGTGATCATTTGAAATTACAACAGTACTGAAAAAATGACATGACCATTTTTCAGACTTATGACTATTGCAGCACCCTCATGGTCATGTGATTTACATTGAATACTTGACAACTGACTCCCATTTATGATGGTTGTAATGCCCCTGGGTCATGTGACCACTTTTTGCAACTTTCAGAGAAGCAGTCAATGGGGAAATCAGATTCACTTAATAACCAGGTTACCAATTTAACAACTGCAGTGATTCATTTAACAAATATTTTTTTTTTTAATTACATTTATATGCCGCCCTTCTCCGAAGACTCAGGGCGGCTTACAATTTCTGGGATACAACCCAGTGTGCTCAGCAATAGCCTTCATTCCATTGTATATGCCTGCTTATTACTAAGCGGCATTTTTACAAGGTCAGCTAATTGCCCCCAACAATCTTAGGTCCTCAATTTACCTACCCCGAGAGGATGGAAGGCTGAGTCAACCTTGAGCCCGGTGGGATTCGAGCCTACAATAATTGTAGGCAGCTGGATCTTAAGAGCAGGCATTTAACAGCCTGAGCTACCAAGGCTCATATGACAAGAAAAGTCATAAAATGGGGCAAAAGTCACATAACAAATTTCTCACTTAGCAACATAAATTTTGGACTCAATTCAGATTGTAAATTGAGGACTATCTGTATTCATTATACTTCCAGTATTGATTCTTCTAGTTCTTCAAGTGGAGAATAATGTTGAAACTTTGATCAGAATAAATAAAGATAATTTGAGGAATACTATATTAAAAGAATGAGATCATATGCATTTTAATGAGTTGACCAGTAGTGTTATTATTTTCAGAATAAAATTTTTTTCTTACTATCAAGATAGATGATACACAACCTAAAAGAAGTTGTTGTGATTTGCCATTTATTAGGAAGACTTGCTTTTAGCTTGATAATCAAGGAGCAGAGATATTTGTGGGATGACTTTTTTCCCACAGCATCAGCAATTTCAAATAGTACACATCATTTTGACTGCTCAGAGCACTAGAAATAATAAAACATCAACAACTCTATCGTGATGTAGTTTTCACATTGTGAGAGGAGGTAGAAGGGAAAGATTGACCAAAATAGAAGATGAAGTCAGGAGTGATTGCTGAAGCCAGTGGAAAACTTGCCTTCCAGTGGCTGAAATTTTGAGAATTTAGTTGAAAAATATTAAAAGGACATTATTTTACAAGTAAGTCAGCTGAAGAAATAAACTATTTATGATACTGACACGAAATAATAGTATGTGAAAAATACATGGGTAGCAAACTTAAGTTTTTCTGTACGTTAAATTCTGTGCAGGTAATCTGGCTGTAATATCAATTAGTCCAATGATCACCAAGGTTGATTCAGCTGATCTGATTAATTACTGAGTATCCACTTCCTTTGTTTTGACTCCATGTGCATCCCTTCTAACATAGCATATTCGGAGAAAAGAGGACAGTACCCACAGATAAAAGGAATGATTCTATATAAATCATTTTGACTGTGTTGGTTTATATCCAGTCTGTGGTATAGTGTAAACATTGTATCTAGGTGCTTCACTGATTAGGTGCAGGGACTTAATAACTTGGCATGTGTGCAATCTGATTCTCACCCAATTTTGTGTGGAAAGGATATAGTACATTATTGACAAAGAGTGCCAAAAAACTATGCATACACATGGTCTTTAAGCAGTATATGAAATGCTAAGACCAGATGTAAATTATTCACATAACTGAGTAGACCTTGTCATGTTCTTAGACCCTTTGATAAGCTTTTTAAAAATTTTAAATTATTTTAAATTAATGAAGTGAATGCTTGTGCTTCCTTGGAATTCCTATGGCATGTCAAAAGTGATTCCCTTTTGTTTTAATGATTCAGACTCCCTCTTCTCCCAGTTATATGAAAATGCCTGTTCAAGGACCACAATGTATAATTGTAAAGTGAGCTGCAAGACATACATTATTTCTACTTTAGGAGACATGCAAAAGATTTAATGTAAGCATTAGTATGCCCTGCGGTCTTCATAATATTACAGAGGACAATTTAACAGCAGGTAAAAAGGAGTATTGGGGGAGAAGAGATAAAAAGGAACCCTTTAAGAAATAATAAACCCAGAGGTTTAAAAATATTGATCAGAGAAATATCATAATCAAAAAGGAATAAAAAGAGTAGGTAGAGCGAAAGAAAATGAAGTAGATTCTGAAGACATATGTTTAATTTGTTGTGATGTTTTCTGAATATTGAGTTGCACAGTTTTAGTCCCACCACAATCTCCAGTAATAAAAAAGGAAAGGCTTAGCCAAACAAGCCCCAAATGCTCAATTTCTTAAAGAACAAGTAAAAAAAATCAGTGGAATCTTTAATGCTATTTAGAGTTTTTTTTCTACCCACTCATTTATGTATGTGTCATTTTCTTAGAAATTCATCCTGAAGTATTTAGTACAATTTCCTTCTGACTTACATTTTTCTTGTCATGAAACATTTTTGATTTTTAAAATCTGATTTCAGAGATACAAACATAAAACAGTTTGTCTGTTTATGATATATTCATTTTATTAATTAATTATAATTTTATTCGATTAATTATTTTATTTTCAGTCATGTTCCTGAAGGAAGTGACAGATCAGTTTTGTTAAAACAAGAAGAATCAGAGTTGTTCAAAAAAGTTTACTAAAAACTTTCAAAGTTCAATTCTGTTCCATCATTGATGTTTTTCTACCCTGGACTAAGTTCTTGATTTATAGCCTTTCCTTATCTAAATAATCACCTTCTTCCACATATTCCTGCCCAGTCACTGAAAGTAGAATCCAAGATAATCCTTATTGGATGTTAGGTAAGTGATAAATGAGGTGAATATTTGCTTCTCCATAAAAAGGCTCATCAAGAGCCTGAGAATGACTTTTATTTAGCAATTCCTGCTCTCTGCTGGTTTTGTTATTCTGAAGTCTGCTTGTTTTACTGAAAGTGAATTATTTTTTATTTATTTCTTGAATTAAAGGGCTCTTAGAAATTTAAGAACTGAAAAGCAAAGGATAAATATTTCAATACCTAAATAAATATGTAATTGTAGCAATGCCACTAAAATAGGAGGGATACTTTTTTTTGAGGGACCTATCTGGTTTGACTTGCAATTATAGTCTCCCTGTCTTATCCACATTAATGCTTATACCCTGATTATCAATTAACAGTTACCACCAACTCTTCTTTGGTCATTATCAACAATCAGTCTACATGCTAAAGTTGATCATAGATGCTACTGTATGCCATTTTAAATAAAGTTTCCAGGTCATGGGCTAGACAGATCAATCATTGGCTTTGAAGACATAATGAAGACACTGAAATGGCCAGGGCATACTATTCCAAGAACCCACTAGTTATATGCTCCCAAAGGATGTCTAATTGGCTCAGCTCAAGACAGACAAAGACCAATGAAAGTGTTTGGTCCATTGCTTTTATTAGTGTATTTTATTTAATGTTGTTACTTGTATATTTGTAATTTTTTTTATTTAGAACAAGCAACCCTAGATTCCATATACTGAGACAGAAAAATAGCACACAGGAATATCAAATAAAAAACTAATGTTCTCTTCATAATCAGAAACATTCTCTGGCTGCAAACTTTTTTAGGTGCTGAGGTTTATGCCAGAAGACTTTTAAAAAGCCTGTTAACTAATGCTACACCATCATAAGAACCTGAGGCATTGATAAATACTTGTGTCTCAGGTCCTTAAGATAGGTAGTCTTCAACTTACAACAGATCATTTAGTGACCATTTGAAGTTACGACACTGAAACAAGTTACTTATAACCATTTTTCACAATTACAATCATTGCAGCTTTCCCACTGATCACATGATCAAAATAAGATGCTTGCAACTGATTCATATTTATGATGGCTACAGTGACCTGGGATCAGGTGACTGTTTTGCAATCATCTAACCAGCAAAGTCAAGGAGGAAGCTGAACACTTATTATGTAACAAGTATATCACTAACTTATTACTAACTTAACAACTGCAAGCTTAACATTTGTAGCAAGAAAGATCGTAAAATGGGGCTAAATTCACAACAACTGTCTCACTTAGCAACAGAAATTTTGGCTCAATTTTTATCACAAGTTGATGACTATAGAGCTAGCTCCTAATATGGGTTCTGGTATGCACTGAAGATAATAATAATATAATTTCACATTTTCAGAATACTTTTTAACATTCGCAACGTTATCCATACTACAGTTCTCTAAAGTTGTTTGATTCATGGCACAGTGGCATTTTAACAAATATATTCATTTGTTTGATGTTCAGCTATCTTTTCATGCAGAAGCTTGAGATGGCTTATATACTTCCTCCAAATTTCTCTGCAGTAGCAACTCAGTAAGTAAATTTGGTTATAAATTAATGATTGAGCCAAATCTGGCCACAGTAAGTTTCTACTAGTGAGTGTACAGTAGAACCTAGATTTTTCTAGTGCAGGCCTATTAGTATCCTTACTCTGCCACATAAATGTGTTATTGCCAGGCCTGAGGAGAGGGTGGTTCAACCAGTACATTGTTCTGGGGCCCATGGAGAAATTTTTGGAGCTCAAAGGGGCCCCATAAAGGAGAAATTAAAAAATTATTTTTACAAAACCAAATTAAAAAAAAAGAAAAACAGAGGGCAGTGTGCCAACTGGGATGCACCCAGGCGGGGGTGGTGGGGGTGGATGGGGTGGCGGCTTGCAGCAAAACACTCTAAAGCTGGATCAAATTAACTAATTGGAGGGCAAACAACAAGGAAGAAAGTCATATCCTTCCCACGCTGCTTGTCAAAATCCTTCATGCCAAAAAGAAGGAGGTGCCACTGTTCACTTAGTCAGAGGATCTGTGCACACCAGCCGTGCCAAAGGGTAACTGGCAAGAGGTGGCTTTAAAATGCAGGAGGATAAACCAGAGGAGGAGAGGGGGGCAGGTGAGGGAAGTTTAACTTTTCTTTCATTTGTATAGACTAGAATACAAATGAATCATTCTTCTCCCAGTCAAAAAAAAAACCTACTTGTGGGCTGCGTGGACTCCAACGCCGCTTCTCCATACTTCATCCTCACCCCTCCCCCTGCTTCCCAATCTGCTTTGCTGCCCTGGCAGCCCCCCCTTTTTAATGAGCCTCTTGGAGGCTCTTGTGGTCATGTTAATGTGTAGGTGAGGGGGCACATACAGGGGTGGGATTCAAATTTTTTAACAAATTTTTATTCAAATTTTTTTCTGTGGGCGTGACTTAGTTGGTGGGTATGGCTTGGTGGTCATGTGACTGGGTGGACATGGCCAACTCAACATCACTCATGTCAAGGGACACTTCTCCTTGCCTGGGCTTTCATGACAGTGGGGATGCTGCAATGGTCGTAAGTGTGAAAAATGGTCATAAGTCACTTTTTCGGTGCCATTGTAACTTTGAATGGTCACTAAATAAACTGTTGTAAGTCAAGGATTACCTGTACAAAAATACAAAATACTTGAAATTGATATGGATCTATGTGTTGTATGTTTGTTTGTTACGTTTGTGTTTTTGGAAAAATAAAACCTCTTATATAAAAAAAAATACAAAAAGCTTCTTTGCTTGCAAAAAGCTTCCCTAAATACCAATCATTAGATTAAAAATACCTGCAAGCCGGAGTTACAAATCAGGCAGGGTGCCAGAGCACCTTGAGGAATTAAAATAGTTAAAATGCAATGATAACTATCAGCAGCCAACTCTTGCTCATAAAGTGAAACCCTTTAGCAGAGAGGTCATTTAAGCTCTCCAGAAAGAGCACACCCAGGAAAAGCAATTCTTAGATCCATTTGCACCACTTACAGTTACCAGCTGGTCTCACTCATCTCACAAGATATCCTAAGGAAATCATCCATATTTAAAGAAAGGTCACATAAGGCAGTAAAAATCAGTGCCAAGCTTGCATCCTGCCTCTTGGAATGCAAAGACAGTGCCAGATACCACTAAAGCAGTGAAGGAAGACCCCCTTCCCAGATAGAAAAAGAAACCATAAGGCAGGAAAAAATTCAAACACAGTACAAATAATTAAATCACAACAGTAGCTGTTGCTTGTTAAACCAATTACCAGAACAAATAGACACAGGAACTAGCCAGATTTCTCAAACCAGTTTCTTTTCAGGAACAGAGGTTAATCTTTTTCCTTCCAAACAAAGCTGAATAGGGAAAATTATCCCATCAATAAACACAGGATTAAACGTCACCAAGCACAGAATTAAACTTCACCAAAAACCAGTTTTAGACCAAAACTCAGAAAGGGTATGTAAACTCATGTTTGAATGTCAATCTTTCTAGCTAGCCAAGAAGTATTTCCAGGGAAGTATTTCCTCCCAACAGCAGTGTAAAAAGCTTAAAACAACCCTTCCCCTTTAAGAAAGTATCAAGAAAAAAAACCCTCCTTCGGAGACAGTAAGGCTAGGCATACTGCCAAGAATGTAATAAGGGTAGAAAAAAACAAAAGGAGATTTCTTCTAAATACCTGTTCTCCAAACTGTTTAGAAAGTTAACAAGGGGCTCTATAGAACCGGTCAGAACTGGTAGAATACCACCCCTGGGCCCATATTAGTCTTGTTCTGACACTTAATAATTCTCTTGGCAGCCCTGGTTATTGCACAAATGCTATGATTATGTACTTGCAGCATGGCAGCTGGCATTATATGCAATGGCATAATTTCCAAATTATTGTTCTGAAGAAAACAGAAACATCTTAAAGTGACATTTGAACTCTGAACTTCCTAGAATGTAATAACACTTACATTTTAAATTTGAAAATTTTAAACTATAACTTGACAGCAAAATAGTCCTGTCTCAGAAACCAGGAAAAATATTTATGGCTCCTATGTTGCCTAATGAAGCTTTAATTTCAGAAAGTGGTTATATTCTGTTTGTTCTAAATCATCCAGAAGGAGCAGCTGTGACTCCATTTCACCAGGCCTTCAATAAGCATTTATTTATAGCTTAAGTAGTGCATCTATATCTTAAAGGTAAATTTTGTTCCCCACCACTGAAAGTCTAAAGTATTACCTCTGAGAGCCATAATAAAATGAAGAGTAATAAACATGCATAAAATTTCTTATTCACAATTGTCCTGCTTATGAAGGGGATTTTCTATCCTGGAAAGGGGCAGAATGTGTGTGTGTTGTTCAAAAAATTAAAGAGAAAAGGCTTTTCTTTCAAGTAACTTTTATACAGATATAAAATGTTGTATGTGGAGTTCTTTATTGGATAAACAAACAGTTAACTAATAAATGATATTCCCAGATGGTTTACAAACAAAGAAGTAACAAAAAAGGACCATATTAATTTCTATTCCATTTTCAAGGAAAGAGGGAAAATCAATATTTGTTTAATGGGGGGAAAAGCAATATTGGAAGCAGGAAATAAAGAAAGTAGGAAAGAAGAAAAATGGGGAGGAAAGAAAATGAAGTTATCTAATTGTTATAATATTTGTTAAATGTAATATCTAATATCCGTTAAATGTTGTGAGTCTTCTTTTGGCAAGGAAAAACAGTGTGGCTTTCTCAAAGAGTAAATAAGGATGTTAGCAGACTACAACATTTTTGCTTGCCAGAAGAGGTTTGTTTATAGTTTTAAATAAGACCTCTATTAAATTTACTGTAAGGAAGTGGAAGGGATTTTAAAAAATAAAACAAATATATTCTATAGTAATTTTTTCCCATTTGTTCTACTTAGTTTTGAAGCATGGACCTTAATTTGTAGCTCTCACATTTAAGGTGTTCTTTTGATATATAAATGATATAAAATACCTGACATAAATTCTCTCTCTTTAAAAAAAACTAGATTCCTCATCTATATTTAGTCGTATCTTTATATATGACTTTTCTTTATGCTTAAAAATGGGGGATTCTTAATTATTTTCATGTGTTTGTGTAATATCACTTGCACTTGTCCATCTGGAGTGCTATGATTTAAAACCTGCTCATTCTGGAAAATAGGGGAGTATCAAGAAAGAAAAGAGTTGGCATTTTGTTTCAATATAATAATGATTTATAATTAATGGCTACTTTATCTCTTTGCTGCCAGCTAGTTGCCAACCAGATTTTTTTTTGCAACACCAATACAGTAGTCATGCTAAGCACTTAGACTTATATACCACTTCACAGTGCTTTACAGCCCTCTCTAAGCAATTTACAGAGTCAGCATATGCAAGAACTGTGTTAATCCCAATAAAATTCTGGCATTGCAGTACTAAACATACCTGAAATTAAAGCTTATTGTAATATTTGCTGCCAAGCAGCAACCATACAGCTAGTTCTTATTTACGAACCATGTGCTTAGTGATTATTCAAAGTTACAACATTGCTGAATAATGAGACTCAATGATAGGTCCATGAAGTTGAGGTTATTGCAACACCCTTCTTATAACTCATGTATCAACCACATCCATTTACAACAGTCACACAATCCCATGGTCATATATGATCACCATTTGTGACCTTCACAGCCAGATTCCAACAAAGTCAATGGAAAAGCTATCTAGAAGTGGCAAGTTATGGTCACATGACATCTCATTTAACAACTCACAATGATTTGCTTAGTGACCACAGCAGGAAATTACAAACTCTTGGTCACATAAACATTTATGATAATGTTGCTTAGGAACAGTGTTCTCAGTACCAACTACAACTGATAAATAAGGACTATCTATAGTTATGAACAGGTGATAAGACAATAATCATATAGAAATTTACCTGGAAGAACAAGCTTCACTAAAAACTTACAGAGCTTTTTTGAAAGTTTGGCAAATTGCTCAGTTAATATTCTGTTCCCTTCCTTAATTTGGAGTTCTCTTCATACACATAATCCTCAACTTACAGTTGGTCATTTAACAACATTCACAGTCACAATGGTTTTGGAACAGGTGCTTTATGGCGTGTAAAGCATTTCTAGCCATCATAAAATATTGCATCATCCCACTCTTTGCACTTTTTCTAGGGTTTCAGCATCTTTTTGCTATTGTGGCAACCAGAACTGCAATACTCCAAGTGTGACTTCAGTAGTGCAATATAAAATACTACTATCATTTCTTGTGATCTTGATACTATCCTTCTGCTGATGCAGCATTGGCTTTTTTGGCAGCTGCAACACATTGTTGGCTCATATGTAAAAGATGGTTCATTAGGAAACCTAGATCCCTTTCACAGATACTAGTGTTGAGGCAGGTATTTCCTATTCCTGCTTAATTGCAGAACCTTACTTTTATCACCAATGAACTGCATCTTTTTGGATTGGATCGGATGCTTAAGTCTATCAAGATCCTTCTGAATCTTGACTTTTCCAAAGTACAGGTAGTCCTCGACTTATGACCACAATTGAGCCCAAAGTTAATGTTGCTAAGCAAGACATTTGTTAAGTGAGTTTTCCCCTATTTTATGATCTTTCTTGCCACAGTTGTTAAGTGAATCACTGCAGTTGTTAAATTGTTAACAACCTTGCCTCTCAGAAGATCGCAAAATGTGATAATATGACCCTGGGACATTACAACTGTCATAAATACAAACCAGTTGCCAAGTATCTGAATTGATCACATGAAAATGGTCACAAGCAAGGGTGGGATTCAAATTTCTTAACAACCGGTTTTGTGAGCGTGGCCTAATTTGTGGGTGTGGCTTGGTGGTCATGTGACTGGGTGGGTGTGGGTTGTTGACTGGGCATGGCTTGATGGTCACAGGACTGGGTGGGCATGCTTGTATGTAAATATTGTAAATATTTATGTAAATATTGATTTTTTTTATAAAAAAAGAGGAACTTTTACCCAAAATCAGGCAAAGCAGGCAGGCAGATTGAGTTGCTCACAGAATCATAGAGTCACTCATAGATCTACCTTTCTGCAATCTGCTGCCTGAGTCTGCACTGAAAAATAGAAGCTTCAGTCCTAAGGAAGGTTCAGCTCTGCTCTCAGGCCACCTCTCCCTCCCCAACCCCCTGAATACCACCCCTGTTTGGCCCTAGGGAAGACTCCTGGGTGAAGGTGAAGCAGTACAACAGCAATTTAGATTAGCTAGAAAGCAAGAAATCCGATGATTTCCTGCTTTCTAGATAATCTAAATCATGTGGCACAGCTGACAGTCAGAAAAGCTGATCACCTGGGGGGGGGAGAAGGAAAAATAGCAACTTACCAAAAATTAGGCAAAGGCACAACACAGGCAAGTTGGATGGTGTGCATGCAAGATAAGGAGTGACTGGGTGGGGAGTGGTGTGTGGGGAGTGGCAGGGCCAGCCAGTGGCGCGATTTGCCAGTTCTCCAAACTGCACAGAATCATAACAACCGGTTCTATAGAACCGGTCTGAACAGGTAGAATCCCACCCCTGGTCATAAATCACTTATTTTAGTGTCATAGTTACTTTGAAAAGTCACTAAATGAATGGTTGTAAGTCAAGGGCTACGTGTATTAGCAATTCCCCCCAGTTTAATGTCTTCTGTAAATTTGATGAGCACCACTTCAATTTTTTCATCTAGGTCACATATGAAGATGTTGAAGAGCACTTCATGTGTGCCTAAGGGCCTAAATTAGAAACTTGAGGTACCCCACTGCTTACTTCCTTCTATATTCAATATCCTTCCTTCTAGTTCAATTGAGGATCAACACTGGATGAAGGTGGATCAGCCAATTGCAAATCCATCTGGTAGGGGTACTATCAACCCTACATTTTTCTGTTTTTATCAAGAAATAGGCTATGACTACTTTATTAAATACCTTACTGACATCTAAGTATACTATATCCACAATATCCACATAGTAATCACTTTGTTCATTTCTAGACACTCACAAATCTGCTTATTTGTTCAAAGCAATTAGGTTGTCTCTCATGGTGCTGCTTTTGGTAGTTTGGTCTATTTTGTCCTTTTGCATAAAGACAGGTGACAGAAGGGATTAAGCAGAACTGCTGCTTGTCACCTTCTTGCTACCATCTCTCATTAGTGGATTAATCATTTCTTTTTGTTCATCATCATCATCATCATCATCATCATCATCATCATATTATTATTATTATCATCATCATTATCATCTCTTTTATTCATTAAACATGAAACTCAGTCAACTAGGTAACAACCAAGTATCTTCTTAAAATATATGATGTTCCGAGTAGCACAGTTTTTTGCAATTCCGCTGGTGTTATTGTAGGAAGCTGCAATTTCTTGATCTGTTTTGTAAAATTCTTGGATATGGTACCAAGCGCCCCAAGGTCAACGGGTATCATTGTTACATGTTTTATCCATAACCATGTAGTTTCGATGGCCAGGTCACGATATTTCATGATTTTTTTCCAGTTCTTTTTCTTAGACTCTGGTGTCTCCTGGTACAACGATATCAATAAATTGTATGCTTCAGCCCTCGAGAATCATAATATCTGGTGTGTTGTGTTCCAAAATGGTGATCTGTCTATATTTGAAAGTCCCACAAGATCTTCACCGTCTCATTTTTGACCACTTTTTCTACTTTATGTTCCCATGACTTTTCAGATACAGGTAGGGTTTATTACATGGGGGGGGGAATGCTGTTGATTTGTTTTTAAGTTTTTAATCTGGTTTTTAGATGTATGAATGGGAATAGTGAGTGAATGTGGAGGTACAGGGCAAATGGCTGCCCCCCCTGCTGAGTGTGGAAACAGAAGCAGGTGGGGGTCCAGCCATAAACCCTGGCCTGGTTTGAATGGAATGTCTGGCCTGCCGGAGGTGGGAGGGTCAGTTGGGATTGGGGTAGAGACGTTGGAAGTGTCGGAGAGCCAGAGTATTGTGATCATGACGGGGAGAGGTAGATATGATAAGAGCCGGGGGGTAGGCCGCTCACGGGGAACAAGGACTCGCTACATCAAAGCGATTACTTGCTCCAGCCCCCCCGGGTCCCTCCCTTATTCCTGGTGATTCAGGGAATCAAGGCCCTGAACTCAGGCTGTTGCTGTTGAATGCCAGGTCTGTTATTAACAAGGCCCCCCTCATTCAGGATTTAATTCTTGAGGAGAGGGCCAAACTGGCATGTATCACTGAAACCTGGCTGGGCCAAGAGGGTGGTGTCCCTCTTGCAGAAATGTGCCCAGATGGGTTTCAGATACTGCACCAGCCGTGACTTCAGGGAAGGGGTGGAGGAGTAGCAACCATTGTCCGGAAGAGCTTCTGTTCTCGCAGGCTCCCTGCTCTGGAGATTATGGGGTGTGAGTCTCTACTCTTGAGGCTGGACTCAGGAATTCAGCTGGGCTTGTTGCTAATGTACCTGCCTCCCAGCTGCATTGCAACGGCCCTGCCTGTGCTGCTGGAGGTAGTAGCCGGGTTGGCGGTGGAGTTCCCCAGGCTTATGGTGCTGGGGGACTTCAATTTGCCGTCACTCAGTGAATCCTCAGATGTGGCCCAGGAGTTCATGGCTTCCATGACAACCATGTACCTGACTCCAGCAATTCAGGGTCCGACCCATGGGGGGGACACACACACTCGACTTGGTATTTCTCTCGGAGCAGTGGAAATATGTTCTGAAATTAGGAGTATAGACATCTTTCCCTTGTCATGGTCAGATCACTTCCTGCTGAGGCTAGACTTTGGGCTGCTCCCCCATCGCAGGGAGGCGGAACCGATTAAATGGTTCCGCCCCAGGTGCCTAATTGACCCAGCACGGTTCCAGAGGGAGCTTTGGGAGATACCAGATTCCCTGATCCACAGTCCGGCTGATGACCTGGTTGCTGCCTGGAATAGGGCGGTGATGGGGGCATTAGACCGGGTTGTGCCTTTGTGACCTCTCAATGGCAGCTGATCTAGGATGGCTCCCTGGTTTACCGAGGAGCTCCGGGAGATGAAGCGCCAGAAGAGACGTCTAGAGCGACGCTGGAGGGCCAGTAGGTCCGAATCTGACCGAACACTTTTAAGAACCTTTATTAGGACTTATTTAGTGGCGATACGGGTGGCAAAATGCACACATTTTTCCACACTTATTGCATCCACAGACTCTCACCCAGCCGCCCTGTTTAGGGTGACTCGCTCTCTTCTCAATTGAGAGGAGGCAGAGGACCCCTTACGAGGGAGAGCTGAGGAATTTGTATAGTTTCTGTTGGATAAAGTCACTCAGATCTGGATGGACCTGGACTCCAATTGGGCAATTCCGACCGAGATGACAGGGGTGGGTCTTAGTTCTATTATATGGAGTGAGTTTGATCCTGTGGCTCCTGAGGAAGTAGACAAGGCCATGGGAGCGCTGAGTTCTTCCACTTGTTCACTGAACCTGTGCCCTTCCTGGCTGGTCTCGGCCAGTAGGGAGGTGACACGGAGCTGGCTCCAGGTGTTGGTCAATGCTTCTTTGAGAGAGGGGTCCTTCCCGCAACTATTAAAAGAAGCAGTGGTAAGGTGGTAAGGCCCCTCCTCAAGAAGCCTTCTCTGGAGGGCTTGGGACAGGGGATTTTCCTCTGTCCTAGTCCTATTAGATCTCTGCTTTGATACCATCAACCATGGTATCTTATTGCGACGCCTCAGGGGGTTGGGAGTGGGAGGCACCATTTTACGGTGGTTCGCCTCCTACCTCTCGGGTCGTTCGCAATCAGTGTTGGCAGGGAGGCAGAGGTCGAGCCTGAGGCCCCTAGCTTGCGGGGTGCCCCAGGGGTCGGTCCTCTCGCCCCTCCTATTCAACATCTATATGAAGCCGCTGGGTGAGATCAGCCGTGGTTTTGGAGTGAGGTATCATCAATATGCTGATGATACCCAGCTTTTCATCTCCACTCTGAACCAAATCAGTGATGCTCTCACCGTGATGTCCTGTTGTCTGGATGCGGTGCGGATCTGGATGGGGAGGAACAGACTCCAACTCAATGCGGCCAAGACCGAGTGGCTTTGCTTACCAGCATCTCAGATGATCCAGGATATTCATCATTGGCCATGGGGGAGAGGTGTTGCCCCCCATGGATAGGGTTCGCAACTTGGGTGTCCTCCTGGATACACAGCTCAGTTTGGAGGATCAGGTGGGAGCTGTGACTAGGGGGGCATTTGCCCAGGTTTGCCTGGTGCGCCAGTTGTGCCCCTATCTGGATCGAGATGCCTTACGGACGGTTACTCATGCACTCATTACTTCCCGAATCAACTACTGCAATGCTCTTTACATGGGACTGCCCTTGCGGACCACTCGGAGGCTTCAGCTGGTGCAGAATGCGGCCATGTGGGTTGTGATGGGAGTATCCTGATACTACCATATTACACCCCTCCTGCGCAAGCTGCATTGGCTGCCAGTTACCATCCAGGTGAGGTTCAAGGTGTTGGTGTTAATATACAAAGTCCTACATGGCTTGGGGCCGGGGTACTTGTGGGAACATCTCCTTCCCATAGCTCTGTATGCTCCCACAGGCAGGTCCTCCTTGGGGTGCCATCGGCCAGACAGTGTTGGCTGTCGACACTCCTTCTTGGTGGGAGCATCCACCCTGTGGAATCAGCTCCCCTTGGGGCTCCAGTTAGCCCCAGACCTCTGTTCCTTCTGCCGCAACCTGAAGATGTGGTTGTTTCAGCAGGCCGGCCTGGACTGAAGTGAAGCGGGGTGGGGTTTTTTAAATTGTATTTTAGATTAAGTTTTTATCAGTTTTAGATTTTTTGGGGCTGGAGTTTGAATTTTAATGAATTCTAATTTTGTATTGTGTGATTTTATATTGTGAGCCACCCTGAGTCCCTAGGGAGAGAGGGCGGCATATAAGTCCAATAAACTTAAACTTAAATTCCCTGGACCCGGCTGAATTAAATAACTTTTCTCCAGTCTCCAACCTCCCCTTTGTGGGGAAGGTTGTTGAAAAAGTGGTGGCACTCCAGCTCCTGCGGTCCTTGGATGAGACGGATTATCTAGACCCTTTTCAATCAGGTTTCAGGCCTTGCTACAGCACAGAGACTGCTTTAGTTGCACTGTTTGATGATCTCTAGCGAGCCTGGGATAGGGGTCATTCCTCTATCCTGGTGCTACTTGACCTCTCAGTGGCTTTCGATACCATTGACCATGGTATCCTTCTGCAGCGGCTGAGGGAGTTGGGAGTAGGAGGCACCGTGTTACAGTGGTTCACCTCCTACCTCTCTGGCCGGTCACAGTGTTGGTGGGAGGACAAAGGTCGACCCCCTGGCCCCTCATCTATGGGGTGCCTCAGGGCTCGGTCCTCTCTCCCCTCCTTTTTAATATCTACATGAAACCACTGGGTGAGATAATCCCATAACATGGGTTGGGATATCAGCAATACGCGGATGACACCCAGCTGTATATCTCTGCCCCATGTCTGTTCTGTGAAGCAGTGGATGTGATGTGCCGGTGCCTGGAAGCTGTGAGGGTCTGGATGGAAGTCAACAGGCTCAGACTTAACCCAGACAAGACTGAATGGCTGTGCGTACTACCCCCCAGGGACCATGTTGATTTTCCATCTTTGGTTCTGGGTGGGGAGAAATTGTCCCCCTCAGAACGGGTTCACAATCTGGGTGTCCTCCTAGACCCACAGCTGAAATTGGAGCAACACCTATCAGCCGTGGCTAGGGGAACTTTTGCACAGGTCCGTCTTGTGCACCAATTGTGACCCTACCTGGACCGGGAGGCTCTTCTCAGTCATTCATGCCCTAGTCACCGCATGACTGGATTATTGCAATGCGCTCTACATGGGGCTACCCTTGAAGAGCATTTGGAGACTTCAGTTGGTCCAGAATGCAGCCGCACGAGCTGTTGTGGGTGTCCCGAGATACACCCACATATCACCAATTCTCCGTGAGCTGCACTGGCTTCCTATTAGTCTCTGGGTGCAATTCAAGGTGTTGGTCATTACTTACAAAGTCCTATATGGCTCAGGACCAGGTTATCTCCAGGATCGTCTCCTACCCTTCATCTCCCTGCGACCGGTAAGATCCCACAGAGTCGGTCTCCTCTGGCTTCTGTCAGCTAAACAATGTCAGCTGGCAGGCCTGCGGGAGAGGACCTTCTCTGTGGCTGCTCTGGCACTCTGGAACCAGCTACCTCCTGAGGTCTGGACTGCCTCCACCCTACTGACCTTCCGCAAAGCAGTTAAAACCTGGCTTTTCCAGCAGGCATGGGGCTGTTGATCTCGTGACTGAGATCTAGCGAGATCCAGCCCTTTTGTTGTTTGTTGTTTTTAAACTGTTTTTAATTTTTTTATAATGAAATTCTCTGTGTTTTTCTTGTTGTGAGCCGCCCGGAGTCCTTTGGGAGTTGGGCAGCATATAAGTTAAATTAAAGTTAAAGTTAAAGTTTTACACAATGACCAGTGGATTAATTTAGCAATTCGATCATGTCTAGCTTTGTAGTAAGTTTGCACTCACATATTAAGTGTGAAACAGTTTCATCTTTGTCCTTGGAAAGTCAGAAGTTTGGATTGTCAATGTATCTTCGCTTTCATCGCATTAGTTTATAGTACTTGCTTTTGAGCAGCAAGTATTAAACCTTCCATTTCTTTCTTGATGGTTCCTCTCTTAAGCCATTCCCATGTCAAATTGTTATTACATTTTCCTTCAATGTTTTTCAAGTGCTGTCCATGCAATGCTCTGGTTTTCCATTCATTTAATCTGTCATCCAACTGTTTTTCCTTATATTCTGCCCTTGTTTCTATTGTTTCTATAATGTCGTTGTTGTTGTTGTTGTTGTTGTTATCATTATGTGCATTTGTTGCAAGTTTTAGTTCATTCTGGGCTTTGGCTTTCCTGACTGTATCCTTGCAAATTTGGGCTTTTCCTTATGTTATTTGCCCTTGAAAATCCTTGATGGCATTGCTATTCATGTTAATGAATTCATGTTAACGAATGATTTTGGTCAAAACATATTCATATTTTATTCAGTAAAATATTGATTTTGTCTTTTGCCAGATATGTGAAGGGAAATATTTAGCTTTCCATCTAATAAAGAAGTGTTGGGATAGAGAAATGTTTGATGTAGATTGTCAAAATGTACTTCCAGAATAAAAACTTTTGTGTAGAATACTATAAACAAAGTGGAGATGATCATTAGCATGTATTTATTTATTTAGCATATGGCATATCACACATGGACTAGAAATATAAATTAACATTTCAACTAGATTAGTAGACCCAATAAAATACAAATGTCAAGAAGATGTCTAGGCCATCTAATCACTGAAGTACAGCATTGTTTAAATTTAAAAAATCAGATATTGGACCAGTATATGCCCTTCAGCTTATAGCCAGTCATGATGTGAACTACAGTTTGACACAGGACCTCACAGTTACACTGAGGGCAGGATACTGTGTCCCATTTATACATAGAGTCTCAGCAAATGCTATGTGAGGTGCAGGATTGTTTATTGCTGACATGTAGTTCAAAGCCTGGCACCTTTTTTTGGTGGGGATTAGAGAAACATACAGATAAGTAAGTCAAACAGTTTTTATTTTACAAAGTTAGAGATATTACTTGTGCTAATATTTTCTATAGTATATATGTGCTTACTGATACTATAGGGACAAATTTACATAGTGTGTTCACAGTGCATATGTTGGAAAGACATAATAGGAACTGTAAAAATAGCATGATACAATTCTTTTTCAGGTTATATTAGAGTGCATCTTGTATCTCATGGAAAAATAAAAAAATATATGAGGTTGTCGAAGATGAAGTTGTCTGATCACTAACAGCTGACACCAATTTGAGGGCACAGTCAAAAAACAGTGAGTGGGTACAACAATATTCTTTAAATACCAGAAAGGATATCACATCAGAAAAGGGCAAAACTAGTTTTCACTCAGCCAAGAGTACAGAATCCCAGAATAAGGGATTTAAATTGCAGAAGGCTGATTCTGGCTGTACTTTAAAAAGAAATTCTAAGCAGTAAGAGAAGATCCACAAAAAAAGTAGTTCCCAAGAAAAGGAAAGGTCTCCCTTTTACTGAATATAAATTAGTTGGAAGCTGAAATATCCTTTGAGATCAATGGACTAGACTAGGTTATTAGTACAAAATATTTCCTACTGACCAGTTAAATTTGTTATTACACATATAGAACAACTTTTCTTTCTATCAACAGGATTGGAATGAATGGATGCTTACAATCTGTATTGCAGAATCAAAGAGCAAACAGCACTAATCCTTTCCGTTGTGATTCCCAGAGAAACATTAGCAAAAAGAGAGATCAAAGCTTGTATTGAATCATCTTACTTTCCTCCCATTGTAAAAATATTTTAAAAATTCACCACAATGCTCTTGGCAGATCAAAATATACAGAATGGTGCAATTCAAATAGTAAATAATAGCAGTGAAAAAAACAAGATTCAAGCTGGGTTCTCATCCCAGAAACTAGCCAAACATTTTTTGGTTTAGTATATAATGCAAATACCACCAGATCAAATGGATTCATTGATGATTGAATATGTATTTGGTTAATTATCTGAATGTACATAGCAGTTTGGTCCTCATTAACGAACAGTATAAAAAGTAAAAATTTTAAGTGCGGGGGGCAAATGCCCTCCTGTGAAATATAAATCATATCTTCCTTCCTTGCTCTGCTGTTCATATATGTTGGGATTTCAATTCCCAGATTAACCTGTTGATTTAGACATTTGGGGAGTTTCGGTTCCGTAAAGTTCCAGGGTGGGAAACGCAATTCTAAGCGTTTAGAAGGCAAGGAGCAAGAAAAGTGATTGGTTTTTTTAATTGATCACTTCGCTGTTTCTGATGAATCAACTGTTTTGTTTCGTTTCTTTCGACACAAAAACATAGTATTTAACCACTTTGTTTTTTCAAATACATGTGTGATGTCATTCTAGTTACGTTCTGATTTATTTTTTATATATTTTTTATTATTTTCACAGCCCTAAACACACAAAAGAAAATTCGAAAAATACATCTCTAGAAATTCTAACCCTTGGGAAAGCGGAGATAGAAAAGCAGAGAAAAGGAACTACATTACCCAGCATGCCAATTGACGCCTACTTCCGGCATTCTCACGTGATTGTCTCACGTATCGTTATGGCGGAAACTGCGGAGAAGGTAAAACTTATGCATGCAGCAAACTAGTTATTATAAACTGGAGAATCCTAAAGAGTTTCGAAAAATAATTATAAAACGGAAACTTTGGAGATGGGGGCTTTTGTACATTTCTGACTTTGGTGAAATAAAGTAGAAATCCAGCGGGATCGCTGAGTGAACAGACGATAAGAGGAAACTGCTATTATTGTATACATCGGGAAGACCCTAATGATGGAGAAAAGATAAAAACGGGGAGTTTTGAGAAGATAAAATATTCGTTTGTTCATATGATGGGGAAGGTTGCTATAAGAGTTTAAAGAAAGTATTAAGTGAAAATCATGCACGTTTTCGTTTCGGATTGTAGGATACCATAGTAATACAATAATTAATTAACTTGCTCTATGACAGTGATTCCTCAGTATATAGATTGAACTACAAAAGTATTAAGGTTTTTGGATAACAGTTTCCTCAACTTTAGCGGACTGCTTTTATGAACTTTAGTTGCGACGATCTTAAATTATGGGCTCTGCAGTCTTCAGATTCAATCTCCAAAGGCTTGAAAGGAATTTGAATATAGTGCCTGTCTGCAACACCTTAAGACAAGTTGCATACATTTCTAGGAAAATATAGAGTTGCTTTAAGACGTTTTTTGTTCACAACCCCATGTGTTTAAAGCACCTTTTGGAATATTGCATAACCGAAACAGTAAATGTCCAGATTTAGTCTTTGCATTAAACCAAATCTTGTTTAACCATTTGTTGAATTGTAACAGGTCAAGACAATGTGCCAACCTATAAACTATAGTTTACAAACTACAGTGCCTGGTTTTGCACATCATACTTAATTATTTTAAGTAAGGAATTGTAGTAATTTTAATCAAATGCTCAAAAATTTGCAACGGATCAATAAAGTTTATAAGCTGAAAATTAACTTGCTCTCTTTTACTTTATTGTGGAGGAGCAAGAATGTTTCAGAGTTCATTTCATTGACTGCTGAACTGGATTTTATATTTGTTACATTTGCTTTGTACATTTGTTTCTTCTGGTTATTTTTCTGTTCAAAATTGCATTATTTGTTTTATTACTTATCATAAACAGATTTGTTAGATCTATATTAAGTTAAAAAAATGTGTGCCTACATCTGAATGGTAGATGTAAACTTTTGAATGCTAGAATAGAAATTAGATTGTACTCATTTATTAAACTTCAGTGTATATTTTGTTTATGTAAAAGGCCAGCACTTGATTCTTTGATAATAATGAACCCAAACTGGAAATCTGTGAATATACCATTTGCTTTTTCAGAATACTTTGATTCCGCAAAGAATACTACAGTTTGATGTAATATATAATAAATCTTTTAAAATGATTAGTGATATTCTTCTCCAGAAAATTCAGTACTATCTAGATTTAGATTATGTTCTTCTCTTTATTTTGGCTTGATCATAACAAACTAATAAAGCTGTGTTCCTCTGATTTTTTTTATGTCAGCTTTTCAAAATCCTAAAAAATATATTTAAGATATTTAAGGTAGAATTTTTCAAAACTGGAAGTTGAGTATAAAATAGAGGCAGAATGAGAGGTGTTGCAGTTGACTGCTGCTTGTTGTTTGCCATATTTCATATGAGGATCAAACAAGATAATGGCAGGAAAAGGAGTTTCCATTTGTAGGAGCTGAAATCAGAAAAAAGAACTGGATGATTAAGTGTGTGTATGTGAGAGAGAGAGGGAGGGAGGGGGAGAGAGAGAGAGGGAGAGACCTTTATTTACAAGTCCAAAGGATTAAAATTATCCACAAATATAATTTTGGAAATGCTGGACACCTAAAAGCACTTTAAAACATTTGTACATTTTAAAAATAAATTTATTAACATTTAAAACTTTTAAATAGCATCTCTGTGATATTTTGAGCTCTGTTGAGTGCAGTCACCTCTAATATTTGAATTATTTGAATTTCAAATTCATTTCCCCCTTTTTCTTATTCCCCCTTTTGTTTTTATTGCAAGATTATAACATTCCAAAGATAAACAATGAAAACAATAATAAAATTCAAAGATATTAAATTATAAAAAAAACCTAAATAGAATCAAGAAATCCAAAAAGGCAAAAAGTGCTCTCCAAATTTAAAAAACAAACAAAATATAAAAATATTCTAAGCATGAAATCTATTGAACATAGAGAAATCACTGATTTACAAAAACTTTATAATAGTTCAATATTATGGTTATGATATTTTAGCACATGTTTAAACCTTCTACATTTTCCCCTAATTTTATATTGGTAATATAGCACTTCGGAAATTATACTGGTTGTAAGATTAATTGAGATAAATCTTGTTTACATCCATTAGGCTCTACTATAAAAACCCAGCTTGAATTAATGTTCTCAGTTGTACGGGTTGGAGAATCCAAAGTGTGGGCTGTCTCCTGTTTTCTTGCTTAAAGATGGAATCAATCAAAGTTTAGTCCAGCCCCCTTTCCACTGCGCATGCCCAGTTTTTGACTCCGTCTTCATGCTAAGAGAACACGAGAAGAGAGTGCTCAGAAAGAAAGATAGAAAATATAGGATTAACACTTTGAATTCTTCGAGAAAAAAGAGAGAAAAGAGAAAGAGTGAAAGTAAACGAAAGAGGCGGGACCTCATTCCAAGACGGGAAAGCCCCACATAGCTGCTTGTTGTTTAAAAGGACAAGCGGCAGCAGCCTCAGTAAGAGCGTGCAGGCTCTTGATTGGCTAGCAGAGAAAGAGGGCTAATTAACAATCGCTCGGCCTTCCCATAGCTTTTTTAAAAAGCCAAGAGCCGCACAAAGTCTCCAGTGCTCTCTTTCATAGGAGCAAACTCAGTCTTAGGTTGAGCAAGCTCCCAAAACAGCCACACAAGCCTACCCAGGAGAAAGGGAGTCCATACTCAGGCCGGTCTGAGCATACTCATTAATGGGCGAAGCTGTCAGGAAAGCCAAAGGAAATATTATGGCTGAATTTTCTGAAACGGAGGCAGGTCCAGAGGAACAGGAATTCCCTGCCCCCAGCCCGATCAGAGAGCAAAACACAAAGGAACCAAGAGAGGCTGGGAGACCTTCAGAAAGATCTCAACAGGGTGTCCAAGGCAGATGAGAGAGAGAGAGAGAGAGAGAGAGAGAGAGAGAGACAGGGGGGCATTAAGGAGACAAAAGGCCATTGAAAAGTGCTTCTCAAGGGCTGAAAAGGAGGCGGAGAAGAATGGAAATTCCCACACTCCGACGGGCAAACCAATGACAGCGAAGTATCAGGAAAAGAGCGCACCACTAGAGGGCGCTGAAGAACAGTCTTTTCAGCCTACTCTGTGTGGATGAAGGAATGAGTGAATCAGAAAGACAGTGCTCTCAGACATGCAATGAGGAACCCTCCCCCAAGAGAAGGAGGTTTTTAACAGAAGCTAGCTGTTCTTCCATAGCAATGGGAGTCAGGGAGCAGTCCTTTAAAGAGGAAATGAGGGCCATGATGAGAGAAATGATGGCAGAATTCAGAGAGAGTCAGGGTAACAGACTCAGTCTGATACATAATGAGAGGAGGCAGGATGCTCATCATCCTACTCGGGCAGGAGAAGGGAGGAACTGGGCTTCCAGGGAGACAGTTCCAGTAGATCATACACTCACAGTGAGAGGCCTCTGTATCAGGAGAGGAAGAATACAGGGAGTCAGCCTTTTCAGATGAAGAGACAAATGAAGCAGAGACCCCAATGTTCACAAGTCTATTTCGTTACCAGCTGTTTAAGATGCTGCTGGGGAAGGCTAAGATAGCAACAAGTCTGGGGAAAATCACAGGGACAGAAGGGTCTGAGTTAGAACCATCTGATCCCAAAGATAGATTTTTTGCTAGAACCAAGGTTGAAAGTGAATCCATACCTTCACCTGAATTGTTCAGGGAAGTGATGGAAGGACAGTGGGACAGACCAGTTATTTTCCCCACGCCAAGGAGGAATGAGAGGAGATTTTATAATTTTTTAAAATTTTTATTCACATTTATATGCAGCCCTTCTCTGAAGACTCAGGGCGGCTTACAATCTTTGGAGCGCAACCCAATGCACTCAGCAATAGCCTTCATTCCATTGTACATGCCTGCTTATTACTAAGCGGCATTTTTACAAAGTCAGCTTATTGCCCCCAACAATCTTGGGTCCTCAGTTTACCTACCCTGAGAGGATGGAAGGCTGAGTCAACCTGGTGGGATTCAAGCCTGCACTAATTACAGGCAGCTGGAACTAAGTGCTAGGCGCTTTAACAGCCTGCACCACCAAGGCTCTTGTCTTTGCCCATTCTCCCATGCTTGTAGTTTGCTGTAATCTTGTAAAAGACAGGCCCAAATTCAGGAAAAGTTTTCTGTTTCCCAGGACAGGGCAAGCCACACCTGCTAAATGTTTGCCTGGTTGAGAAGCCCTGCCAAGTGACAACCTCAGTCTGTATTGCACAGACCAATTGAAGCAGCTCACCTCATCACACTACTGGGAACTGAATTTCCAAGGCGATATTCAAATGCTCCAAATTTGAATAAATTTCTCCAAATCTAAAAGAGACCTCTGACCTTACTACAAATATATATAGATAGATAGATACTAGCTCACTTCAATAGCTGTGCTTCACTACGAAACTATGTGGTTGGGCTTAGTTTTTGGGGAGGAAAATAAGGGGGGGGGATTCTGCCTCTGCCTACCAGTATCCATCAGTATTCATCTGGCTAGCATCCTGTCAGTGTGTGAGAGAGTTGAGGGCTGTTTGAAAACTGAAACAGTATTTGCTGTCTGAGCAAGGAGACAGCAAGGAGCCTGGTGTGGCTTAGCTCAACTGTTCTGTACTAAAGCTGCTTGATGGTGTGAAACTGAAACTGAAACTCCTCTCCTGCTTGTGTTTTGTATTTGGAACCATTTCTTTTCAGGTGGGGAAGGGAGTAGAACTCTTTAGCATCAGAGCTGTTAATAATAATAATACTATAGGAAATGCTAATGCTGTGGTGGTCATTTCCAAAAATCCTTTCTTAGCACCTAGAAGCCAAGAGGAACATACATGCCAAATTTCAAGTTTGTAGGCTTTATGGTTCTGGAGATATTGTGATGATGTGTGAGTGGTATTTCATTATATGTATAGAAGAAGATAGATAGATAGATATTTATCTTCCAAAGAAGGGTGGGAATTCATTCAATTAAGTTCATTGCTTATCAGACACTGGTGACCACTTGTCAACGATAAATTTCTAGGGTACTCCCAAAATTTGGTGATAGCATATTCTTCCCACACTACTTCTTACTTCGGATCTGGCTGGGATTGCATCTTTTAAATCATGGTTTCTTTTCGGCAGGGTTTGTTCAAAAAAGGGCCAGGTTCAGTCATTCCTCTGCGTGGCCTTGTGGACTGTAACTAGCCACAGAGTTTGCAAGCTTAACCAGTGGTGGCTTCCTTCCTTACCCAGCATGATTTAATAAGGCATGCTAGGTTATTCTACATTAACCCCATAGCCATTGTCCTTTAACGAATCTGAGAAGACAAACACACACATATATATCCCCAAAAGCTAAGATTGTGAGGCTATATTTTCTGGCAACAGACCCTAGCATTCTTATCTCTGTCGTTGCTGTAGGAGAAAATACAAACATTCATGCAAATGAGTGAATGCTTTATTACTTTCCAGTTTATTATCGTTTTGCATAGATTGTGCCAAACGTTCGGAGGAAGTACAGATTGTCCTCAACTTACAGCCACAACTGAGCCAACATTTCCACTGCTGAGCAAGACCGTTATTAAAAGGGTTTTGTCTTGTTTTACGATTTCTCTTGACACCCGTTGCTAAGTGAACCCCGCAGTTATTTTTTTTTAAAATTCATATTTATATGCCGCCTCTCTCCGAGACTCAGGGTGGCTTACAATTTTTGAGATACAACCCAATGCGCTCAGCAATAGCCTTCCTTCCATTGTATATGCCTGCTTATTACTAAGCTGCATTTTACAAAGTCAGCTTATTGCCCCCAACCATCTTGGGTCCTCAGTTTACCTACCCCGAGAGGATGGAAGGCTGAGTCAACCTTGAGCCTGGTGGGATTCGAGCCTGCCCTAATTGCAGGCAGCTGGAACTAAGTGCTAGGCTATTAACAGCCTGCACCACCAAGGTTATTAAGTTAGGGACATGATTGTTAAGCAAACCCAGCTTCCCCGCTGACTTTGCTGGCCAGAAGGTCGTAAAAAAGAACACTGCAACCTGGCTATAAAAACGAGTCCGTTCCCCAAATGTCTACATTTTGATCCTGTGACCGTGGGAACGGCTGCAACGGTCGTTAAGTGTGAAAAACAATCATAAATCACTTTTTCAGTGCCGCTAATATCGTCGCTAAACCATGGTCCCAAGTCGAGGACTAGCTGAGAAGATATTAATGGCCCGTTCAGAAGAGCGTGGAAAGATTTAGAGCTGGGGGAGAGAGAGAGACAGAGAAGGAGGGGGCGGGGGAGAGGGAGGGGGGGGAAGAGGAGAAGGAGAGAGGAAGAGGAAGGAGGAGGAAGAGAGAGAGAGAAAGAGAGAGAAGGAGAGGGAGAGAGGGTGGAGGAGGAGAGAGAGGGAGAGAAAGAGAGGAGAAGGATGGAGAAGGAGGGAAAGCGGAGGAGGAGGGAAAGTGGGGGAGAGAGAGAGAAAGAGAGAGAGAGATGGAAGACAAGTTGATAATTCTCCTCCGTTCCTCCTCTCTCTTTTACAGCCCACCTTTTCTGGATCTCTGATCCCAGGGTGAACGGGAGATGCCACGCCATTCCTGAGGAAAATAGCCGCGCACTCAACCATCATCGTATTGGGATATTAAGGATCCAGTGCTCCTGCGTCTCCGACGGAGTTGGCTTTCCTCTAGCCAGAAATTTGAGGTCGGAGCCCGTCCGACCTTGCAGACTCAGCATTTGACCTGCTTTTGAGAAACACACTTATTCCACAATTGTTCCCGGAGTAGAGATTTGAGAACTTAAGGATATTGTCTTCTATTTCTTCTTTTGTCCTTCCTCTTCTCCTTTTTCTTCCTTTCTTCTTTTCCTCTTCTTCCTCCACTAATTTCTTCCTTTCTTTTTCCTCTTCCCTCCCTCTTTCCTTCTTCTTACTTCTTCTTCCTCCTCCTCAACCTCAGGCACCCAGTTGGACTGGAAAGCGAGGTGCAAACGTAATATTTGCAAGGCTGGGCAAATTCTGAGTAGAAAATTTAACTGAAAGCGACAAGATTTTGAGCCGGACGAGAACTTCCGGCAAAAGGGTCTGAGTCGTTTTTGAAGTCCAGAGCATCCAAATGATATTTGGGAACAGCTGAAACAGAGACTTCCTAATTTGCAAGAAGGTGGAGGAAGTCCAGCAAAGCCAGACTTGGAAGATGCTCTAATGGGAGCCAATCTCAGTCAAAGCAGCTTTGGTCTTCCTGTAGACTTGATAGCTTAGTCTGGTCTACCTGGCAGGGTTGCCTGTCTAGTTTTATGCCGGGGATGTTTGCCCTGCCCCCATCACTCCCTGGTGATTACCAGGAGCTGTCTTGATCTGAAAGCTTCCCTTGTGGACCATTTTTGGCGTTACAGTTATTTCTGATGAGACGGCATCGCTGAAGACAGCAAGCACTTCCAGGCAGATAGCCCACCGTGCGCTTTCCAAAAGAAGAACAGCATCTCCAGAGAGCCAAGGAAGAGCCTTCCCCGTTCAGAGTATAACACTGACGCACCCGAGCCCCAAATCCAGGTGAGCCATTCTGGCTTTCTCATGCAGCCCCCACACCCCAATGAAGGAACATTTGTGGTTGACATCCAGTGAAACAGCCTCCATTGGCAATGCACACCAACCTGCAACACACACCCATGAAGCAATAGGGAAAATGGTTATCGATAAAAGAGAGTTATTTGTAGCTCAGGGCTGAACTGTGGGCTCTGTTTCATGACCCAACTAAGAACATCATCAGTACTAAGGGGAATGGAGGGGTGTGGAGGAAGGAGGAGGAGGAGGAGGAAGAGGAGGAGGAAGAGGAGGAGGAAGAGGAGGAAGAGGAGGAGGAAAGTTTTCCTTAAGAGGGGATCAATCTATTCTCCAAAGCACCTTATGGCAGGACAAAAGCTATGGTGGATTGTGGGTTTCTTGGAGCTCTCTGAGCTTGGTGGGTTTTCTTGCAGGCGTTTCATTACCAAACTAGGTAACATCATCAGTGCTAGAAGGGTGTGGGGTATGTGGAATGGAGGAGGAGGAGGAGGAGGGGTCCTTGGTGCCTCTGAGCTTGGTGGGTTTTCTTGCAGGAAGCATTACAAACTAGGTAACATCACCAGGGCCCTCTCACTACGCCCCACACTTATCGAGAGTTGGTAGGAAGAGTTGGTAGAAACCTCCGCTCCCTTCTAGCACTGATGATATCACCTAGTTTGGTCATGAAATGTCTGTGAAGAAAAACCCAAGCTCAGAGAGCCCCAAGGACCCCACAGAAAAAGGTTAAATTTATCCCGAGAAAAAGGGGCTAGTAAAAGTCACATTTTGCAGGGAGCAATTCTACCCTGAGGCTCTTCCAGACTTGGCAACCCAGAAGGAACCCATCCTAGATCCTAACAGATAGCCTGGCCTGATCACTAGAGTTCCCCAACCTGGTCTTAGAACTGATGCCCCTCTGATGCTCTCTCTCGGGGCTCCTTCTCTGGTGCTCCTTTTCTCTTGCCTCAGCGTGCCCATCCCGCTTTCAAACCTCCAGAGGACAAGGCTTCTGCTCTACAACCCCAGTTTTGCCTGGAGCTCCTTCCGCCCGCCTCTTTGGCTACAGATCAATGCCTTCCGCCGTGCTGGAGCACTCCATTCATCTGTATGGCCCCCATCCTTCCTGCCTCCGACCTGCCTCTCGATTACAGCATGCCGCTCTCAGCGTGGGAATTGGGAGCTACCATTGCATCATATGCAACAAAGTGAGTTGCTGGGAGGTTGGAACAGAATAGAAAAGCAGTTCTCAACCTGAGGCCATTACAGGGGCTCCATAAAGACTTGAAGCAACATGATATCAGAGCAGTCTCCCAATGTTTGAGGGCTGCCCCAAGAAGAAGGCGGTCAAATTATTCTCCAAAGCACCAAAGAAGGCAGGACAAGGCAATGGATAGAAACTAACCAAGAGAGAAGCAATCTAGAATTAAGGAGAAACTTCCTGACAGGAGGACAATTAATTAGTGGAATGACTTATCTCCAGAAATTGTGGGTATTCCATCACTGGAGGCTTTTAAGGAGAAACTAGACAGTCACTTGTCTGAAATAGTGTATGTTCCCCTGCTTGAGCAAGGGGCTGGACTAGAAGACCTGCAGGGTCCATTCCAGCTCCTATTCTATTCTAATTTAAATATTGAGTCCTGTGACCATGATCCGTGGCCACAAAAGAATTTTAAAGGTCCTGGTGAACCAAAGGTTGAGAATGACTGCCATGGAATACTTTATTGGGCCAGGTGTGATTAGACACACAAGGAGTTTGTCCCCAGTGCAAAAACTCTGTTTACATGCAAAGCAACAGAGTAATAATAATCATAGTAAGGAAACCAATAAGATGGTTAGTAGGGAAGATAAGGATAGTATTAATCATACTACAGCCCTACAACATGGGTGAATAGACATACAGGTAGTCCCTCGACTTACAAAATCCATGTTGCTAAGGAAACATTTGTTATGTGGATTTTGCCACCCGTCGTTTTATGGTTTTTCTGCCACAAGTGTTCACCCCTGCAGTCGTTCAGCTAGGAACACGATTAAGAGGATCTGAGTTCCCTCCTTGATTTTGCTTGTCAGGAAGTCGTCAGGGGGATATTCTGTCTTTGATCCCTTGCTGAATATAAAGACAGATAGAATAACTCTACAAATTCTTCCATACGAAGTTT
>CM019155.1:74836822-74872681 GCA_009733165.1 Naja naja | reverse complement strand
AAGTGCCAGCCGGAACAATGTGCCCATCGGCGGGAGACTGGGCCTATTCACCGACCAATGGGAGACAACAACAATGGACAAGTGGCTCCTAGACACATTAAGAAAAGACCTAGTTCTAGAATTCATCTCCATTCCCCAAGCTCATTCAGAAGATGCTTGACGCAAAGGGACAGAACCAAAAGGGTAATTATGGAAACAGCAGTTCAACATCTGCTGGACATATGGGTGGTACAAGTGGTACCGGAGAACAAACAGGGACAAGGGTTCTATTTAAATCTGTTCGTTGTGCAGAAGGTTTTTGGGGGGGGGGTTAGAGACCAATTTTGGATCTCAAATTACTAAACAGGCACATAGTGTACAGGAAATTCAAGATGCAATCCCTGCAATCTATACTAGGGAGCATCCGGGAGGGGGATGTCATGACATCACTAGACCTCACAGATGCTTACCTACACATACCTATTACCAGGAAATATCAGAAGTTCCTGCGGTTTTGTTACGCAGGGAGACACTACCAGTACAGAGCTCTACTGTTCGGCCTGTCCTCAGCACCGAGGACTTTCACCAAGGTACTGGTAGTGGTAGCAGCCTTACTCAGGACAAAACCCATATGGGTCCAATGCTATTTGGATGACATATTAATACAGTCAACATCAACTCTTAAGAGCAAAGAGTGATCTAGAAACCACAATACAGACATTACAAGAGCATGGCTTTTCGGTGAATTTTGAAAAGAGCCACTTAGAACCGACAAGGCATTTACAACACTTAGAAGCTGTAATAGACACTAATTCCTGCAAGGTTTACCTGTCACAGGAATGTCAGACAGCATAAGGTCATCAATAAACCAAGTGAGCACAGCCTCAGGGGTGACTCTGGACTTGCTGTCACAAATATTAGGGAAGACGATATTGTGCATCTCGATAGTACCTTGGGCCAGACTGCACGCAAGGACTTTGCAGTGGTTCCTATTATCTTACCAGAGAGCAGGCAAGAGCAATACGGGAACCAAGGTACGAGTCCCCCCCCCCAAGTAAATCAGTCACTCCAGTGGTGGAGATCACAGGCAGTGACGAGGGGATGTGGGTTCAAGGAACCCACCCGACTGACAATCACAACAAATGCAAGTTTAGTAGGCTGGGGGGCCCACTGCCAGAACCAGATTACACAGGGTCTGTGGTTTCAGTCAGACCTCAAGAACAACATCAACTGGTTAGAGCTCAGGGTATCTCACCTAGCTCTAGGGGCCTTCAGGTCAGTGATAGTGGGATAGCATGTGTTGATCCTGACAGACAACGTGACCGCCAAGGCACATATCAACAAGCGGGGTTACTCACTCCCTAGCGCTCATGCAAGAAGCAGAGCGAATGGGCCGCTAGGTGGAGACACACCTCCTATCGATCAGGGCAGAACACATATTGGGAGTGAAAAACGTTCAGGTAGATTGGCTCAGCAGAACAAGCGTCGACCACCTCAGAGTGGTGCCACCCCCGACCTGTTCAGGGAACTGTTGCACAGACGGAGAGCAGTCCTGGACCTGTTTGTGACGCCAGCAAATGCACAACTCCCAAGATTCTCCTCAAGATTCTCAAAGCAGGGACTAGAAGGAGCCAATGCGCTTTGAGGAGCATGGCCAAGGGGTTTGCTCTACGATTTCCCTCACTCCCGTTGGTACCAAGGGTAATCAAGAAAGTGATAGAAGAGGGGGTGGAGGTTTTAATGGTAGCACCTCACTGGCCCAGGAGGTCTTGGTATGCAGATCTGGTAGATCTGTCGATGTCCAGACCATGGAGAATCCCCCAAATAAGGTAAAGCTGAGGCAGGGAGCCATACGACATCCAGAGCCACAATGGCTTCAACTAACTGTATGGCATTTGAGAGGACCATGCTAAAGCATTTAGAGTGTTCAGACAAGGTAATACAGACACTCCAGGCATCCAGGAAGCCATCAACCAACAGAATTTATGATGCTAATTGGAGAGCATTTGGAACCTGGTGTTCCAAGAAACAAATGGATCCAACCACATTGTTAGTTACTTAAGTGCTGGATTTTCTCCAGGAAGGCCTGGAGAAGGGTTTAACCCCTAACACATTACAGAGGCAAGTAGCGGCCATAGCATCAATGTTGGGTTGTGGGACCTTGGAGTCCCCCTCACAACATCCTGTAATCCGTACGTTCATCAGGGGAGCAACCAATCTAAAGCCACCAGTGATACATAGGTACCCTACTTGGGACTTGACAAGGGTGCTAAGGGCACTCATGACGGAGCCCTTTGAACCACTGAGGTCAGTAGGATTACCCTCACTCACCCTTAAGGTGGCCTTCCTAATAGCCATTACATCAGCCAGAAGAATATCAGAGTTGGAGCATTATTCGTGAGGGAGGATCTCTGTATAGTCCACCCGAACAGGGTAGTATTAAGAGTAGACCTGACCTTTATCCCAAAGATCAATTCTACGTTGCATAGAGCACAGGAGTTAGTACTACCAGACTTCTTCCCGGAACCAGTCCATAGCCTAGAAAGGAAATGGCACTCCTTCGATGTAAGGAGAGCTATATGCATTTATATTAAGAGAACAAATCCCATTAGAAAAATGGAGGCATTGTCCGCTTCATTTAGACCGAGTTCGTTGGGACAAAAGGTTTCATCATCAACCATAGACAGATGGATCAGGACATGTATCACAAAAGCTTATAAAAGCCAATCATTGCAGTTGCCGGGTAACATGATGGCGCATTCAACCAGGAGTGCAGCCACATCAGTGGCATGGAATGCACAGGCCTCGATTGAAGAGATCTGTAGGGCAGCAACATGGTCATTGCCATCTCCATTCATCAGAAATTATAAACTGGATACATTTGCATCAGCGGATGCATCCTTTGGAAGAAGGGTGCTACAAAGAGTGCACATGGAGATGGGGGCTTGGGACAAGGAGTTGGCCCATCCTCAGGTCAATTAGCTTGGGTACATCCCACACTTTGGATTTTCCGACCTGTACAACTGAGAAAGAATGTTGGTCTTACCTGAAACACATCTTCTAGTTGTACGGGAGGAGAATGCAAATCCCACCCTTAGATAGTTAGTCCCGAGCACGGAACGGCCAAGAAAGAGCACAAGTCAATCATCAGCCTTCATCAAAAACTGGGCATGCGCAGTGGAAAGGGGGGCTGGACTAAAATTTGATTGACTCTGTCTTTAAGCAAGGAAGCAGGAGACAGCCCTGGTTTGGATTCTCTTCCCATACAACTAGAAGATGTGTTTCAGATAAGACCAACACTCTATTTCTACTAATTATATTAAATATTTTTAATTATGTGGAAATAAGCATGTTGAAACTTTTACAAAGAATTGATTCCAATGTTAATAGATTGATTAAAATTCCATTAAATAAGTTTATGAGACAAAAATAAATATTGTCCCTTGTGTTTAGAGAGGCATTCCAATGTTAGTTTCATATAAAGACTCAGTTGAAATGATATTTAGAAAATCTATTTGGGAAAAACTAGAGCACCAAGTATTTCATTAGCTAAAATGCAATTTCCACTTGATGATTATAATCTCAATTAAGTTAATCAATTTCTTGTTGGTTTTAATTTAATAATTTAATTTAATTTACTAGATTTTCAAAAATAATATTGGCTTTATATTTTATCAGTCATAAGTGTGTGAAATTAAAATATCACCTAGGGACCTTATTGGTAAGTTATTCTGTATTTGTGTGTTCGCAAATATTTGGCTTGACATAAAGTAGAAAAGGTATTCCTGTACAGGTGAAACTCGAAAAATTAGAATATCGTGCAAAAGTTCATTTATTTCAGTAATGCAACTTAAAAGGTGAAACTAATATATGAGATAGACTCATTACATGCAAAACAAGATAGGTCAAGCCGTGATTTGTCATAATTGTGATGATTATGGCTTACAGCTCATGAAAACCCCAAATCCACAATCTCAGAAAATTAGAATATTACATGCAATCAATAAAACAAGGATTGTACATAGAACAATATCGGACCTCTGAAAAGTATAAGCATGCATATGTACTCAGTACTTGGTTTGGGCCCCTTTTGCAGCAATTACTGCCTCAATGCGGCGTGGCATGGAAGCTATCAGCCTGTGGCACTGCTGAGGTGTTATGGAAGACCAGGATGCTTCAATAGCGCCTTCAGCTCTTCTGCATTGTTCGGTCTCATGTCTCTCATCTTTCTTATAATGCCCCATAGATTCTCTATGGGGTTCAGGTCAGGCGAGTTTGCTGGCCAATCAAGCACAGTAATCCCATGGTCATTGAACCAGGTTTTGGTGCTTTTGGCAGTGTGGGCAGGTGCCAAGTCCTGCTGAAAATGAAGTCAGCATCCCCATAAAGCTGTCTGGAAGGAAGCATGAAGTGCTCCAAAATCTCCTGGTGAGGCTGCGTTGACCCTGGACTTAATGAAGCACAGTGGACCAACACCAGCAGATGACATGGCTCCCCAAATCACACAGACTGTGGAAACTTCACACTGGACTTCAAGCATCTTGCAGTGTGTGCCTCCATTCTTCCTCCAGACTCTGGGTCCTTAGTTTCCAAATGAGATGCAAAAGTTGCTCTCATCAGAAAAGAGGACTTTAGACCACTGAGCAACAGACCAGGTCTGTTTTTCTTTAGCCCAGGTAAGGCGCTTCTGACATTGTTTGTTGTTCAGAGCAGTTTGACAAGAGAATAGACATTTTGAAGCCCATGTCCAGGATCCACCTGTGTGTGGTGGCTCTTGATGCACTGACTCCAGCCTCAGTCTACTCCTTGTGAAAGTCCCCAACACTTTTGAATGGCCTTTTCCTGACAATCCTCTCCAGGCTGCGGTCATCCCTGCTGCTTGTGCACTTTTCCCCCCACACTTTCCCCTTCCACATAACTTTCTATTAATGTGCTTTGATACGGCACTTTGGGAACATCCAACTTCTTTTGCAATTACCTTTTGAGGCTTTCCCTCCTTATGGAGGGTGGCGGTGATGGCTTTCTGCACAACTGTCAGGTTAGCAGTCTTTCCCATGATTGTGATTCCTACTGAACCAGACTGAGAGATCATTTAAAGGCTCAGGAACCCTTTGCAGGTGTCATGGCTTAATTAGCTGATTAGCTGAGTGGGACACTTTGAGGCTAGAATATTGCACCTTTTCACAATATTTTAATTTCTGAGATTGTGGATTTGGGGTTTTCATGAGCTATAAGCCATAATCATCACAATTATGACAAATCACGGCTTGAACACTCTTGCTTTGCATGTAATGAGTCTATCTCATATATTAGTTTCACCTTTTAAGTGGCATTACTGAAATAAATGAACTTTTGCACGATATTCTAATTTTTTGAGTTTCACCTGTAGAATGTGTGCTATTAGTGGTCATTAGGCTTTGTTGGGGCAGAGACTGGATTGAGACTGAGAGATTAGATTTTGATCCTGTATTTTTAAAGAAAACATTAACAGAAGCAGAGTAGTCACCAGAAACCAAATGTTGTATAGTAATTAAGAACTTTCTCAGCTTGAAACTGAATATGGACATAGTTCACAATCAGGCTGTCCTAAGTATGCTTTGACAGCCCGACATGGCCAGGTGTCTTTGCTGCTTCAGCCAATTTCAAATTCTTAGCTAGTATTAATAACTTTAGTTAATTGATTTATTTTGATACTGTAATTTACTGGTGCTTATTTGGGATAGACTTACATTTTATAAACATTATATCCTTCAGATTATCCATAGATATTTTGATTAAAAAATAACAGAATTTTGAAAATAAGCTTACAATAATGCAAATACTTCTAGGTAGTCCATAATCCATAAACATTTAAAGATGAAAATATTTTCGTCTTGCTAGAATTTCTTTGAATCACCAGTTCCTTACATTATCCATATTTTAACACAATTCAAGCCTTTTACACAATTATTAACATGGCTTGGGAATGTTGATGTACAATTGTGGGTCTTCATATTTACCCCAAATCAATAAATAAGTGAAACTCACACTGAAGTTTTATGGGCTCAATTATATCTCCTTCATAACTTTCTGTTGGATTATTGCTAACTCAAGTAGAGTGGAACTACTGCAGAAGTTTGTGCCTCACTCCTAACATTTGTAGGACATGTACAACAATACTGGAGAAAGCAAGCACCATTTCTGAGAGATCTAACAGAACTTTGGGAGTGTGTTTTGGTGTCTTATTCATTCTATCAAGTCATAACAAATCAATTAATCAATGACCAATGTTGTTTCTATCCTATAACCAGACCTGAATCCAGAGAGAATGTTTAAGAGTTACATACCAGAAGCAGAGGTGGTATTCAGCAGGTTCTGACCAATTCTGGAGAACTGGTATTGGGAATTTTGAATAGTTCGGAGAACCGGCAAATACCACCTCTGACTGGCCCCGCCACCATCTATTCTCTGCCTCCTGAGTCCCAGCTGATCGGCTGGCTCTTCTTTTGTTGCCCTGCACAGGAGAATGGAGCTGGAAAGCAGGTTAGTGGGGTGGGGAGGGAATGGGATTTTGCAGTAACCTTCCCCTGCCATGCCCACCAGGCCACGCTCACAGAACTGGTAGTAAAAATTTTCAAATCCCGCCACTGACCAGAATTGATTTGAAGTTAAATAATTTAAATTGCATGAGAATTGGCAAACCTTCCAAGACTTCAAAGGGACCACAATTTAATACTAAACTTGGGCCTACATAAGTGATGGAAGCTGCTTTTGGATATTCAACTTTCTAAATAGTTTACAAGTTCAGTACAGTTCTGGTTTTTTTTAAAATTGTCTCCCCCTCTTCCTCCCTGTAAAAAATTTAAGAGAATCCAGTAGTGGCAGTAGTCTGTGTAAAACTTTTACTAAAATGTGGGAGAAAAAATTCAAAACACCAAGTTACTTGGATCAAGAAATAACATTCAGATTCATTAGATAGCTAGAATTCATTTGCCCCACCCATCCTGCAAAGTTAGTGTATAAATCATGATCTTTATAAAGAATCTATGAAACATCTTTTAGAATATACTGTAATTGTGATTCCTTCACCGTCTTGTACCTGATAAGTCTGAACTTTAAATTTCATAATGATAGAGCATTCTTATTTTTAAAAAATGACTACCACATAAATTTTGGCATAGGTTAACTGTTGCAAATTCACTTGGTGGCATAAATAGTCCTATGATATAGTAATTATAGCCAGACTATGCTGCAACTATTCATCTTACTGTCAAAATGTTACCTCATAAAGTTTCTAATACTTTCTCTTCTCATGAAGTCTTTATTTCTATTATATGCTGCTGTTCAAATGCTTAAATTCAGTGTCAGCATATTAGATGCAACTTTTTATTGCTATTGCTAACTATAAATAAGTTAAATAAATCTTCATTTTGCTGACCTCTTGAAGTAAGTGTGGTATCAGCAGATTTTGTTACTTGGACAGGTGAGAGATTTTCAAGAGTAGACACAATTTCTTTTGTGCGTTTGATTGCGACAGTAAGATACATTACTTTCTGAGAGAGATATTTTAAAAGTAAACCTTTTGTTGATGATTTGAGCACTGTAAGATCAAGAATAATGTTAGTTTTCATTTTACTTGCTTTCTGAGTTCCTTTTGAATAACTTTAAATTATGCTTTGAAAGAGATCCTGTAGAATCTACAGGTGAAACTCGAAAAATTAGAATATCGTGCAAAAGTTCATTTATTTCAGTAATGCCACTTAAAAGGTGAAACTAATATATGAGATAGACTCATTACATGCAAAGCAAGAGTGTTCAAGCCGTGATTTGTCATAATTGTGATGATTGTGGCTTACAGCTCATGAAAACCCCAAATCCACAATCTCAGAAAATTAGAATATTGTGAAAATGTTCAATATTCTAGCCTCAAAGTGTCCCACTCAGCTAATCAGCTAATTAAGCCATGACACCTGCAAAGGGTTCCTGAGCCTTTAAATGGTCTCTCAGTCTGGTTCAGTAGGAATCACAATCATGGGAAAGACTGCTGACCTGACAGTTGTGCAGAAAACCATCATTGACACCCTCCATAAGGAGGGAAAGCCTCAAAAGGTAATTGCAAAAGAAGTTGGATGTTCCCAAAGTGCCGTATCAAAGCACATTAATAGAAAGTTATGTGGAAGGGAAAAGTGTGGAAAAAAAAGGTGCACAAGCAGCAGGGATGACCGCAGCCTGGAGAGGATTGTCAGGAAAAGGCCATTCAAAATTGTTGGGGACTTTCACAAGGAGTGGACTGAGGCTGGAGTCAGTGCATCAAGAGCCACCACACACAGATGGATCCTGGACATGGGCTTCAAATATTGTATTCCTCTTGTCAAGCTGCTCCTGAACAACAAGCAATATCAGAAGCGACTTACCTGGGCTAAAGAAAAACAGATCTGGTCTATTGCTCAGTGGTCCAAAGTCCTCTTTTCTGATGAGAGCAACTTTTGCATCTCATTTGGAAACCAAGGACCCAGAGTATGGAGGAAGAATGGAGAGGCACACACTGCAAGATGCTTGAAGTCCAGTGTGAAGTTTCCATAGTCTGTGTTGATTTGATCATCTGCTGGTGTTGGTCCACTGTGCTTTATTAAGTCCAGGGTCAATGGAGCCGTCTACCAGGAAATTTTGGAGCACTTCATGCTTCCTTCCGCAGATGAGCTTTATGGGGATGCTGACTTCATTTTGCAGCAGGACTTGGCACCTGCCCACACTGCCAAAAGCATAAAACCTGGTTCAATGACCGTGAGATTACTGTGCTTGATTGGCCAGCAAACTCGCCTGACCTGAACCCCATAGAGAATCTATGGGGCATTGCCAAGAGAAAGATGAGAGACATGAGACCGAACAATGCAGAAGAGCTGAAGGCCGCTATTGAAGCATCCTGGTCTTCCATAACACCTCAGCAGTGCCACAGGCTGATAGCTTCCATGCCACGCCGCATTGAGGCAGTAATTGCTGCAAAAGGGGCCCAAACCAAGTACTGAGTACATATGCATGCTTATACTTTTCAGAGGTCCAATATTGTTCTATGTACAATCCTTGTTTTATTGATTGCATGTAATATTCTAATTTTCTGAGATTGTGGATTTGGGGTTTTCATGAGCTGTAAGCCATAATCATCACAATTATGACAAATCACGGCTTGAACTATCTTGCTTTGCATGTAATGAGTCTATCTCATATATTAGTTTCACCTTTTAAGTTGCATTACTGAAATAAATGAACTTTTACACGATATTCTAATTTTTCGAGTTTCACCTGTACATTCTACTGTAAAGAAAAAAGATTTCCCTATGTAAACCATAACAGCAAAACATTTGAAGAGATTTTTATAATGAATGGCAGAAATAGAGCCAATTTTATAATGAATGGGATAACTTTTTGATTAAAATTTGGTTGTAAGTAACATGCTAATTTTGGGGGATTATAGTTCAAAATGCATTTATATATCAACTGGCTTCTTTGATACTTGTTTTTAGCTCGTATATCTACATTGTAATTCTACATTGAACACTTCATGGGTAGAACACAAAATAGAGGAGGGGTTATTTATTGTATTACTATACTGAGTATTCAAATTATTTATTTATTTATTTATTAATGAGACTTGTATGCCGCCCCATCTCTGAAGACTCGGGGCGGCTCACAACTAAAACAACAAGAACAATAAATAGTTAAAAAAGAATTAAACTAACAAGCCCCATTGAAATATAATTACCTAAATACATAATAAAACCATAATAAAACCGCCCCCAAAGGGTCACAGCCCGCTTGGTTAAATAACCAGGTCTTCAATTCACCATGGAAGGCGGGAGGTCAGGGCCAGCGAGTCCCAGGGGAGTTGGTTCCAGAGGTCGGGCCACGATAGAATAGGCTCGTGCGGGGACCGCCAAACGGCATTGGCCAGCCGACAGGACCCCAAGGAGTCCTTGCCTATGTGATCGCGACAGGGCGGTTAGTACTCGATGTCGGCAGGAGTCGCTCCCTTAAATATTAGGACCCATGTCATGAAGGACTTTGTATGTTAAAGTTAACACCTTGAATCTCACCCAGAGCACAACCGCAGCCAATGCAGACAGTGCAGGAGGGGTAACATGGGAGAACCGGGAAACTCCCATCACCACCCGCCGCGATTTTGCACCAGCTGTAATCTCCGGATGGTATGCAAGGGCAGTCCTAAATAGAGAGCTGCAGTAGTTGGAGTCTGGAGGTAACAAGGGCATGAGTAACTGTGTGCAGGGCATCGCGGTCCAGAAAAGGGCGAAGTTGGCGAACCAAATGGAGCTGGGCAAAGGCCCCCTGGGACGGCCCCCACCTGCTCCTCCAATGAAGCCGTACATCCAGGAGGACCCCAGATTCTGCCTCTATCCACAGGGGCAACACCACTCCCCTATGGTTAAAGATGGATAATCCTGACTGGGCCGCTGATGCCGGTATGCACAACCACTCAGTCTTGGCCGTTGAGACGAAGCATGTTTCCGCTCATCCAGATCCGCACCGCATCCAAACACTGGGTCATCAGGGAGAGGGCATCACCGATCTGGTTCGGGTGGAGATGTACAACTGAGTATCATCTGCATACTGATGGAAACTCACCCCAAAACCACGGATGATCTCACCCAGCGCTAAGCTTCATATAGTTAAATAGCAGGGGAGAGAACCCACCCCTGAGGCACCCCACAAGAGAGCACCTCGAGGTGGATCTCTGTCCCCTGCCAGTACCGACTGCACGCCTCGAGAGGTAGGAGATGAACCACTGGAGTACAGTGCCCCCTATACCCAACCCCTGAGGCGCCGCAGAAGGATACCATGGTCGATGGTATCAAAGCCGCTGAGAGGTTCATAGGACCAGGACAGAGGAAAACCCCTGTCCCGGCCCTCCAGAGATCATCCATCAGCGCCACCAATGCCGCCCGTGCTGAACCCAGGTCGAAGCCCGATTGATACGATCCAGGTAGTCCACTTCATCCAGGAAAAGTGGAAACTGCCGAGCCACCACATTTCAACAACCTTCGCAAAAGCCAAGGTTGGAGACTGGACGAAAGTTATCTAACACGGTCGGGTCCAGGGCAGGCTTCTTCAGGAGGGGTCTCACCACCACGCCCTTCAAGGCGGCGTGAAAACACCTCCCTTAGCTAAGCTGCTGACAACTGCCCGAGCCAACCAAGCAGGTGACCTCCCTGGCGGCATAAGCTAACCAGGAAGGGCACGGGTCCAACAAACACGTGGTGGAACTCAGGTGCCGTGATAATCCCGGCCCACTTCATCCTCAGAAACAGGATCGAACTCATCCCAAATCACATTGGCCAGACTGCTTGTATCCCGATCCTCAGACCACTGCAAATCAGAGGACAACCCGCTCCAATTCGAGTGATCTTATCCGACAGATATTGACCAAACTCCTCAGCCCTTCCTCAAGAACAGTCCCCCTCCCCTGGACAAAGGAGAGAGGGTAACCCAAACAGGGTGGCTGGGCGGTTATTCTGGGACGCTATGAGAGCGGAGAGATAAACCCTCTCGCCAGCTCTCATAGCAACCAGGTAAGTCTAACATGGGACTCGTCGGCCTGGGAGCGGGTGGACCTCCACCTGCTCTCTAAGCCCCTCCGGCAGACGTTTCATCTCCCGGAGCTCCTCCAATACCAAGGAGCCAGCCAGGATCCATGGCGGTGAGGGGTGCATGGGGACAACCCTGTCGAGGGCATCTGGACGCCTGTTGCCAAGTGACCGCCAGATCCTCGACAGAGCTGTGGGCAAGGGAAGGGGAAGAAACCCCAGTTCTGCCTGGAACCACTCGGGTCCATAAAGGCCTGGGGCGAACCACCTAAGTGGCTCCTCATCCCAGCAGTGAGGGCGGCCTGTTGGAAGACCAGCCGTAGGAGATAGTGATCAGACCATGGAACGGGCAAAGCCGTAAGAATGGCTTGCCCTCTGTCACTCCGCCACTGCTCGAGACAAAAACTAGGTCAAGAGTGTTTCCCCCTCATGAGTTGGGCCTTGAATTAATTGGGTCAGGCCCATGGCTTCCATAGGCAGCCATGAATTCCTGGGCCAATCCCCGAACCCCCAGGAAGGCAGGTTGAAGTCTCCCAGAACTACAAGACTCGAACTCCACCGCCACCCCCAGAGGGGCGATCAAGGAGCCCAGGCAGGGCTGCTGTCACACAGCTGGGGGAAAGGTATGCGAGCAGCAAGCCCACCTGACCATTAGGCCCCCACCTCAGGAGGAGGGTCTCACTCCCGCCTATCTCTGGAACAGTGACCTCCCTTGGATTATCTCTTTAATATGTTATGCTGGTCATCAGAAAATTATCTCTTTCTGATGACCAGCATAACATATTAAAAGCTGCCAAATGTAGAAAGTATCTTTCTACTCCTTGGAAAGTCTGTCCAGTTTTTTCTGGGACTGTAGTATTTGTTTGGTGTTTGTGCTAATTGATTGTCTGGAATCTGGAGGACATTTGTCGAGATGCTGTGAATAGAAGATATTTTGATGGAAAAAGCAATCCTCTCAGTTTGACTTTTATTATGAAATTATACTTGATGTGTGAATCAAAGGGGCAGAATACCTCAAGACCTTGATGTTAATATGTCACATCGTACCAATATCTGTAGTAATTTAGTAAATATCTGAGGATTAAAAGGAGCAATAGTTTCCTTTGCAAAATTTGAATAATTGCTCAAAGCTGCTGTGGTAGGGATGCTTCTGTGATTCTGAAAACAGCAGGATAATTGTATGCTATCTGAATTAGGCAAATAAGCAGCAATGTTGCAATTCTTTGGTGCTGCTCTATATATTCTAAGTAACACATATACTCTGTGCACAATTATTAGGCAAGTTGTATTTTGGAGGATTAGTTTTATTATTGAACAACTACAGTGCTCTTGGTCAATCAAATGTCAAACCTGAACATTTAAGAAAGTAAAAGTGAGGTTTTGGCTTTCTAAGGAGAATACCTATGCACACAATTATTAGGCAACTATTGGTATGCAGAACTATGCAACTAAATGAAAAATTGCCCATCTCACTCATTTATTTGTATCTGTTAAAGTGAGAATAATAAACAAACCACTCAAAATGTACAAATAAACATTTCTGACATTTCACACACAAAAAAAATCAATGACCAATATAGCCACCCTTCTTTTCAGTAATAGTCATAAATCTTCCATTCATGGAGTCTGTCAGTTTCTTGATCTATTGACAATCAACTTTTTTATGCAGGGGCAACCAGTGGTGGGATGCTACTGGTTCGGCTCAGTTCTATAAACCTGTAGCTGCAAAGAGCAGCTGACACTGAACAGGTTTGGTATTTGCCCCCCCTGCCTGTCTGGGCTCTAAGCTGTCCTTTATTCCCTGCTTTTCCCTCCTCAGCTGCTTTGTGTAGCACAGCTGAAGTTGAAAAAGCAGGAAACGAGGATTTTCAAACACTGCGCACCGAGCGCAGCGCTTGTCAGCTGTCCAGGCAACACAGCTGATGATTTCTTGCAAATGCTGCACACACAATTGTCCCCAGTTCAGAGAACCAGCAAATCACTCCAATGGCTGACCCCTCCCTTCCCCGCCCACTCACTCCTTACCTGGCATGCGAACCATCCAACTTGCCTGGCTTGGTAAGTTGCTATTTTTCCTTTTTTCCCAACCATTAGATGTTCTGCTCTGCCACGAGATTTAGATTGCCCTCTCTGGGAGGGGCATCGGGATTGGCCCGGGAGTTCATGGCATCCATGGCAGCCATGGACCTGACCCAGGTGATTCAAGGGCCCTCATGGGGGAACACACTCGACCTTGTTTTTGTCTCGGGGCAGTGGTGTAGTGATCGGGGGGGTCACCGGTTACCCTACCCCTATCATGGGCAGATCACTATCTCCTGCGGCTGGTCTTCCAATCGGCTGGCCCTCGCTGCTGGGATGAGGAACCAATTTGATGGTTCCACCCTAGGTGCCTGATGGGCCCTGAGAGGTTTCAGATGGCACTGGGGTTCTTGCCCACTTCCCTTGACCACAGCCTGGCCGAGACTTAGGCCACAGCTTCCCTCATTACACAAAAACACATAACCTGATATGCTTATATCCACTAAGCATTCAAGTTTATACAGCTTGGATGTGGAAAATATGCATTAAAATGATATGGTCAAAATACTTGCCTAATAATTGTGCACACAGTATAGAGATGCAGAAAACACTGTCCTTTGGCTAGAATATCATTGTAAGTGTATAGCTCTAAGATAGGTATTTATGTTGTATTTTAAATTTAAACAAGTCTCTTTCCCACTCCTGTTCCTCAAAGAAAAGACATACTTTGAGACAGAAATCTGATATTTATTGAGGAATGAATTCTATTAAACACAGTGAAGTTTAGGGTTAATTTATTAACTTTTTCCACATAATTTCTTTCTCTTATATATGGTTTTTCAGGAGCCTGTGACTGATGAAGAAACAACAGATGAATCTGAGGTAAGATTATTTTGAAGGGCCTTTATTTTTGCACATTGCAAAAACACTTTTGCACATTGTAGTTTCATTAAATGTACAGTCTTTGTTAATATGTATGTATACATGCCTTTATTTTTCCCCATTTCTGATTTTTCTGCTTCATTGTAGATATGGAAGTTTTTTTAAAATTTACAAACGATTGATTATAGTTTTATGGCAAGGGTTGGCAAGGAATTTCTTAAGCTTCAGTTAAAAATCTGTGCTGCTACTAAAGATGCACCATAAGTGATAATAAATATGGATAAAGTTTTTCTGCTGAAAGAATATATCTTAACTACTCATGAGAAATTGAAACCTATAAGCTGTTGTTTTTGTTTTGGATATATAAAATGAGATGATACAAATAAGAATTGGTATTTATTATGATGGTCTAATTTGTTTCATTCATTTTGGCAAAGTGGGCCTTTGAACCATATGATTGTCCACAATGCACACATTGTCTTATTATTTTTAAAAAAAATGTATTTAAATTGAATGAAAATTGTTTCTGAAATGACTTTGGGATCTTTATAACCACACATTTGTACGACAAGCTATTTACAAAATTGCAATTCACTGTCACATGGTACTAGTAAAGATTTGTGAAACTTGAATTATATGAATGTGTGTTTTATGGTGCTATATTAGAAGACAATGATAGTGGATCAGCTATAATCTTATTTCCAACCTTTATTTTGTAGGCAAGGTTATTAAAAAGAAGGTAATCTTGCCCTTGACAAAACGGATGGTCTGGAACTTTTCAGTTAGGTTTCAGGCCAGATTATGGCACTGAGATGGCATTGATCATGCTTGTGGATTATCTTTAATCAGTTCAGGGCAGGAGCAATTTGCAGAAGTGACTTGTGATCTTTCTTGTTGGCTTCCCTGATCACTTTGCCTATGGAAAACCACCAGCAAAGATCACAATTGGTGAACAATTGATTGGGGGGACACTTTGGCAAATGAAATTTCAAGTATCAGTCATAAGTTCCTGCATTCAGCACCTTTGTAACTTCAAACTGTCATTGAATCAGTTGTTGTAACTTGAAGACTACCTGTAACTGCCAAAAACTTAATTGCTGTTTTGATTTGGGATCCTTGTCATGCTAAAGGGACATGATCCAGTCCTTTAGGTACATGATTTTGTTTTTCTGTAAGTGTCTTAAAGTTTACTCCATTGAAATCCTTTGTGGAATTTGTCTTGGTTTGAGTCCATTGTTTTCAATCCACAGGCCTACTGGTTAACCAAGACTATCAATACAAAGATATACAAAAATTATAAATAAAATAGCAATAGCATTTAGTCTTATATACCACTTCACAGTGCTATATAGCCCTCTCTAACCAGTTTACAGTGTCAACATATTGCCCCCAACAATCTGGGCCCTCATTTTACTGATTTTGGAAGGATGGAAGGCTGAGTCAACCTTGAGCCGGTGAGACTTGAACTGCCAGAAGTCAGCAGAAGTAACCTGTAGTACTGCATTCTAACCACAGTGCCACCATGGCTCTTACATCATAATGATTAGAATTTATAGGAATATTTTACACTTCTATAAATAAATCTTGGCCATACATCACAAATTTTATATATATGTACGTGTATGTATATGTGTATGTGTGTATATATATATATGTGTGTGTGTGTGTCTGTGCGTGCATGCGCATGCGTGCGCACACACACACACACACACTGTCTTATAGTGGTAGTATTCAAAATTTTTTACTACCAGTTCTCTGGGTTTAGCTTGGTTGGCATGGCAGAGGAAGGATACTGTGAGATTCCTGTTTTTAGACAGGTAAGCCTATACACATTCCTGAACAAGCCCCACTACTGTCTTCAGGAATATTTCAAGTAATATTGTATAGCAAAAGAGTAGTAGAATTACTACTGTTTATTTCTAGAGCATAATAAAATCTTTTGGTATAAATGTATAATTACTATATATAAAAATAATTGAAAAGTGCAAGATCAGTATGTATGACAAAATGCATATCACTACTGCATGTGTAATACTTGTTGTAAGTTAATATTTTTAGATCTTGATTATTTTTATAGAGACAGCTTTCTATCAACCCAATTGTAATACATCATTTTCTTAAATGGTTGCAGTGTTCCTGCTTTTCAATTTACTTTCGTAACTCTATATGTGATTTGAAGTGTTATAGACTCTTGTTTTAATCTAGCCCATAGACTAATTTCATTCCTCCTTGAAATTATAAGCAACAAATATTAAATGGTATTTTAATACTTAGGGCAAAAAAAATGTTGCTTTAGCTTGAAAAGAAGAGACGGTCAAACTAATCTTCAAAGCAGGGGTCACCAAACTTTTGGACCTCAGGGACCACCAAACTCGTACTTTCTCCTATACGCTGCTGCAAGAGTCCAGGATGGGTTAGACTCCTCCCTATTATGTCATAGAGCTGAGTCTGCCGTATAAAAGGCCAGCCTCTAGCCAGATCCCCCAGCTTTCACTCAGCTCCTAGTCAAAATGAGCTTCGTGTTTTGGAAGCAGAGTTAAGGACTGTAGCTAGCAATTAGCTGGAAAAGGTTGCAGATTTGATCTCAAGCCTCTGACACATAGCTGCTCTGTGGCTAAAAGTTTCGCTCTTGGGTTTCTCTCTTCGCTCAGGGCTCTTAGAGCCTATAGAGCGACAAAGGCCCTCCAACAATTTCTCCTCGTGCAGGCGGCCATTTTATTACCTCAGCACAAAGCATGAGGCTGGCAGCCATTTTAATTAGCCAAAAGCATCGGTTTGTCCTATCCTGTGGCAATATTTCTGAGAGAACTATCCCAGTGAGATCAGGGGACACATATTGAGGGTTGCTTCCAGCACCTCTTGTGTACCCCTGGTTTGATCATGGAGGCCTCCAAGCATACAGAAGCCTCTGGATTAGAGGCACATACCCCCCCTGGCCCAGAAGAAAAAAAAAAGGAAGAGGCAGCGTGGCCAATCAGCTCAAAGGGAAGCAGTGGCAAAAATCAGGGCCAAAGCCTTTGCTCCAAAGAAAGTTTCCCAAGCTGAACTAAAGGCTGAAAAAAGGAGGCATGTTGCGCTCGAGAGGCAGTTTGCTAAAACTCGACCAAATGAGGGGACGTTTGCAACAGGCTTCCCTTCCAATGGAAGCACAGGTTGGCCAAATTGTGGGGCCCAGAGAAGAGGGAGTCCACTCTTCTTCCTTCTCCTATACCTAAACCTGGTCTCCTATGGTAACAGAGGAGGAAGGGAGTCCTCAAGACCTTAGCAAATCAGGACTCCATTTTCTTCAGGCCCCTACAATTCCACCTCCCGACCAGCCCACTCAGGGTAGCATTAGACATAGGCCTGAAGCTACCTTCACCCCCACTGCTGCTGGCCTACATCCTGGAAAAGCCAACTCAGGCAGTGGTTCTTCTGACATTCTCAGTTGTATGGGTTGGAGAATCTAAAGCATGGGCTATCTCCTGCTTCCTTGCTTAAAGACTGAGTCAATCAAAGTTTAGTCCAGCCCCCTTTCCACTGCGCATGCCCAGGTTTTGACTCCGTCTTCATGTAAAGAGGACACGAGGAGAGAGTGCTCAGAAAGAAAGATAGAAAATATAGTAATAATGCTTTGGATTCTTTGAGAAAAAAAGAGAAAAAAGAGAAAGAGTGAAAGTCAGCAAACCATGAGTAAGTGAAAGAGCCGGGATCTCATTACAAGATGGGAAAGCCCCACAAAGCTGCTTGGTGTTTAAAAGGACAAGCAACAGCAGCCTCAATAAGAGCGGGCAGGCTCTTGATTGGCTAGCAGAGAAAGAGGGCTAATTAACAAACGCTTGGCCATCCCATAGCCTTTTAAAAAGACAGGAGCCGCACAAACTCTCCAGCGTTCTCTTTAATAGGAGCAAACTCTGAGCGAGCTTCCAAAACAGCCACACAAGTCTACCCAGGAGAAAGGGAGACTAGAGTCCATACTCAGTCCAGGCTGAGCATACTCATAAATGATTAAAAAGAGGCAACTGCATTCTGCTGAACCCCAGTGAGGGCAAAGCTGTCGGGAAGAGCCAAGGGAAATATTATGGCTGATTTTTCTGAAACGGAGGCAGGTCCAGAGGAACAGGAATTTCTTGCCCCCAGCCCGATCAGAGAGCAAAGCACAAAGGGACCCAGAGAGACTGGGAGATCTTCAGAAAGGCCTCTCAGCAGGGTGTCAGAGAGAGAGAGAGAGAGAGAGAGAGAGAGAGAGAGAGAGAGAGAGAGGGGGCATTAAGGAGACAAAAGGCCATTGAGAAGTGCTTCTCAAGGGCTGAAAAGGAGGCGGAGAAGAATGGAAATTCCCACACTCCGACAGGCAAACCAATGACAACGAAGTATCAGGAAAAGAGCACAACACTAGAGGGCACTGAAGAATATTTTTTGGATTTATTCTTAAACATTCTTGCTATTCTCGTCAGGGGTAGATGCCACCTGTAAAACATCTTATACAAATTTTCTTTATAAGCAATTGACATTCTCATTTTATAATTTTGAGACCACAATTTTTGCCATTTCTCTAAATCAATCCCATATCCAAAATTCCCCCCCAAGCAATCATCGTTTCTTTAACTTGTTCTTCTTCTAATTTAAATTCTAGTAAATGTCCATAGAGTTCTTAAATTACCTTTCATCAGTACCTATCAAAATTTTATCTAAATCAGTCAATTTATCATAGAAACCTTCTGTTTTAAAATGTTTATGAAATCTAGATTGTATTTATGCATATGAAAACCAATTCATTTTTATACCTTGTTCTTCCAACACTTGCACAGATTTAAGTTCACCCTTTTCATTCAATATCTCCCCATATTTAACTGTTTCTTCCTTTTTATATGTTATTGGATAAGAAAAAGCTTCAATAGTAGATATCCATAATGGAATTTTTAAATAATATTGCTTTTTTATCTTCTCCCAGTTTAAAAACAACGCCTCTAGAATATAATGTCTTCTAAAATACCCCTGTGTTTTAGTTCCCTTATACCAGAGGAAAGCATGTCATCCCAACAGCAAGTCATGTCCTTCTAAGGTCAATAATCTACTGTTCCTTAATGTTATCCATTCCTTTACCCACATCAAGTTTGTCACCTGATAATATAATTCACAATTGGGCAAAGCGAATCCTCCTCTTATTCTTGCATCTTGTAACAGTTTAAGTTTTATTTTTGCTTTCTTTCCCTGCCAGATGTATTTTAACACTATTTTATTTAAATCTTCAAAAACCTCTTTCCCTAATCTGATTGGAATTGTTTGGAATAGATATAAAATTCTAGGCAATACATTCATCTTAATTGTAGATATTCTCCCAATCAATGATAATTGCAAGTTTTCCCATTTTATCAAATCTGTCGCAATCTGTTGCTTGAGTTTGAGATCGTTACCCTCCTTCAGTATACTGCATCTTGCTGTTATATATATCCCTAAATACTTAACCTTATTTGTGACCTGGATTCCCAAGATTGCCTCTAACTCTTTCTTTTGTCTTGCTAATATGTTCTTTGTTAATATCTTTGTTTTATCTTTATTTATTTTCAAACTTGCTGCTTTTCCATATTCTTCTATCCTTTCTATTAATTTAGGTACTGTTTCCAATGGGTCCTCTAGTATAAATATCAGGTCATCTGCAAAGGCTTGCAATTTGTACTCTTCCTTTTTAATTTTCATTCCTTTTATTTCTTTTTCTTCTCTAATGTTCCTATTCAGCACTTCCAATGTCAACACAAACAACAGAGGCGTTTCTTATATCTATAGAATCTGTTAGCTCTCCATTTATCATAACCTTTGCAGTTTGCTTATAATATATTGTTTCTATGGCTTGAATAAATTTTTTACCAAAGCCCATTTGTTCCAATTGTAATAACATAAATCGTCAACTCACATTGTCAAAGGCTTTCTGTGCATCTAAAAACATCAGAGCCATTTGCTTTTCAGGATGTGCCTCATAATATTCCAAAGTATCCAGAATTATTCTCATATTATCTTTAATTTGTCTCTTTGGCAGAAATCCATTTTGATCGGGGTGAATAAAATTATTTAAATATCTTTTCAGTCTTTCTGCCAAGATTGAAGCAAAGATTTTATGGTCTGAATTTAATAGGGATATAGGTCTATAGTTTTTAACTTGCTGTGGGTCTGTGTCTTCCTTCGGTATAAGTGTAATGTATGCTTCTGACCATGTTTTGGGTATTCTTTTCTTTGACATAACTTCATTCATAACTTCTAGTAATTGAAGATTCAACGTTTCCTGAAATGTCTTATAAAATTCTACTGACAAACCATCTGGACCTTGTGCTTTTCCAATGTTTTGTTTTTTTAAAGCTTCTGTTAGTTCCATCACCGTTATGTTCCCTTCTAACATTATTTCAATGTCTTTGGGTATCTGGGGTAAGTTCGCTTTCTGTAGATATTGCTTAATTCTTTCTTCTTGAATATTCTCGATACAATTTTCCATAATAATCTTGCATAATTTTTTTCTTCTCTGCATTTCCATAGCAGACATGTCCTTGTTCATTTGTTAGTTGATTTATCCTTCTTGATTCTCTTTCCTTTCTCAATTTATAAGCTATCTGCCTGGTTTGTTTGCATCTTCAAAGTAATTCTGTTTAGCATTTTTAATTTTTTGTGCTAATTACTCTTTTTCCATTAATCCCATTTTATGTTTAGTTATGTCCATTTTAATTTTAATGTCTTTTTTGTGGAAACGTCTGTAACTCTTTTTCCAGTCTCTTATCTTCCAGTGTTTTAGAAGTTTTTTTTCTGTTTTATATTTCTTTTTCTTGTATATTCTATTATCAAACCTCTTGTGTAGGCCTTCATCATGTCCCAGAGATTCTGTAATGATGTATCTCCTTTTTTATTTTTTTGAAAAAAGAAAACCAATTCTCTCTCAATTTTCTGTTTAAAGTCTTTCTCCTTTAATATCATATTATTTAAAGTCCATCTAGATCTCCTCTTTTGTCCTTTCCATGTAACTGTCATTGGATTTTCATCTGCCCAAGTACTTGTTTCTATTTCGATTTCTTATATATTAGAAAATAATTCTGTTGACATCCATATCATATCTATTCTAGACCATGATGCATGCCTATTTGAATAAAAAGTATATTGTTTATTTTCCACATTCCTCTTTCTCCGTGAATCTTTTAAGTTTATTTCCTCTATCATTCGAAAGAAGGACTTTGGCAATGTCTTTCTAATTTTCTTTGTTGCTTTCTGTGTTTTATAGTCCAATTTATCATTAAATATTCCATTAAAATCTCCCATTATACAAATATTAGCATAGTCCAGTTCAATTATTTTCATATGTAATTTCCTGTAAAATTCTTCTTGGTTATCGTTTGGAGCATAAATTGCTGTTAAAAGTGTTTTTGCATTGTTATCTCTACCATCAAAATTTCTACCATCAAAATCCTTCCATCATCATCTGTATGAATTAGTTTGAGGGATTGTATCTCTAATGTATAAGGCCACACCTCTTTTTTTACATTGTGTCAATGATGTGAATAGTTTCCCTAATTTTTGTTGTTTCAGTATATATTCATGTTGTTTTTTAATATGTACTTTTTGTAGGCAGATTATATCAAACTTTAATTTCTCTAGTTTATGGAATACTTTTCTTCTTTTAGTGGCTAAATTAAGTCCATTTATATTAATCGTAATCAATTTTTTCTCATCCATTTTAGACTTTATAAGAAGGATTTGTTGCTCTAGTAGATCTTGGTTCTCGTTGCTCTCTGGGTACACCACCTACTGCTCCTTCTTTTTCAGTTGCTGTTATACACTCCTCTTGAAATTCAATTAGCAACTCTTCTTTTCTTGTATCTTCCTCCTTTCCTCTAAGATATTCGAGATAGAATAGCTCAACTTTTTCAACTGTGTCAATTCTGTGTCTTTGTTCCTGCCAGGTAAACATGAGACCTTCTGGTATTAACCACCTGTAATTTACTCCTCTCTTGAGTAACTCTTTAGTCAAAAATAGGTATTTTCTTCTCATCTCTCTCACTCTTCTTGGTACTTGTTTCAGTACCACAATTTCTCTGTCTTTGTACTTTAACGTTTTCTATCTTGCCACCTGCAGTATCTGTGTTTTAACAGTTTTCTTTGTAAATCTAATGTGAACTTCTCTTGGTAGTTTATTTCTCATTGTGTATCTTGTATAGACATGGAACACTTCATCCATTCCATCCATCATCTTCTCTTTAGTTATCTCTAATACTTCTGCCAGGATTTCTGTCATTATTTCAGCAATGTTTTCACCCTTTTCTTCTTCTATATTCTGGAATCTCAGATAAAATTCTGACCTGTCCATTTCCCATCCCAATGATCCGCTCCTGTTTCTTTCAACTTCACTCAATCGAGTATCAATATCTCTAATTTTCTTATCTCTTTGTACATCTTGTTCTTCAATTTTGTTGAATCTGTCCTCATATTTCATCATCATTTGTTGGATATTCTCAACTTTCTCGTCTGTCTTTTCAGTTCTTTGCTCAATATTCTCCATTCTCTTTTCAATATTGTCTGATTTTGCTTGTATATTTTGGATTCCTTGCATAATCATCTGTAGTGTCACTTCCTTCTCCTTCTCCTGTTGCAACATCATTTGTATTGATTATTGTCCTCCAGATGGTGAAGAGGAAGAAGCTGATATATTTTTTTCTTTTTATTCATATTTATATCCTGCCCTTCTCCAGAGACTCAGGGCGGCTTACAATTTTTTTTTGGAGCACAACCCAATGCGCTCAACAATAGCCTTCATTCCATTGTATATGCCTGCTTATTACTAGGGCTCTTTTTTTTTGGCTCCCCCAAGCGGCATTTTTACAAAGTCAGCTTATTGCCCCCAACAATCTTGGGTCCTCATTTTACCTACCCCGAGAGGATGGAAGGCTGAGTCAACCTTGAGCCTGGTGGGATTCGAGCCTGCACTAATTGCAGGCAGCTGGAACTAAGTGCTAGGCGTTTAACAGCCTAGCACTTAGGCTCTATTGAAGAAGCTGAGGCTGCTATCTTTCTACTCATCTTGTAATACTTGATTAAAAAAGGAAAGATAAGAAACAGGAGCAGACAACTGCTACCCCAATAAAAAATAAAAAGAGAAAAAGTCTTCAGGCACTTGTATACCTTAATCCAATTAGTTCCAATTATGTAAAAAAAAGAAAAAATTACAAAGAAGAGAGGTGAAAAAGTAGGAAAAGTTAATAAAAATAAAAAAAGGAAATTTAAAAATTAGAAGTCTATATATTTCCCTTAATAAAAAAAAGTAAAGCAAAAGAAAAGGAAAGGAAGAAAAATATATTCTAATTCCTGGATCAAAAGGCTGAAATCCAAGCATAAAAATCCAGCTGCAGGGGAAGTAAAAAAAAAAGGATAGCAAACAATTCGGACAGAAAGCAAACCACTGCCACTTAAATGTCCAAGGCTCTTTGGTAAATCAAATCGGAATTTCCAGTTCTATTTTCAAGGTCACTTCAATCTTCTTTCTTTCAACTTCAACTTCAACTCCAGACTCTGGCTATCAGTAGTTTCACAGAGGAGCACCTGTATAAACAATCTACCATGCTCATCCCACTATCTTTTCAGTTAAAAGCTCAGAGTCCTTGAATGTGACAGCAATGCATAAACAAGTAAAAGAGAAAAAAACAATGTATCCAAGCCTCTAGATGGCAGTGTTACTTATTTCCCTTCACTTTCACTTCCCCTCATATATCCGAAGCCAGGAATAGATAAAGTAAAGTCTTTAGAAAAAAATAAAAAGGTAAACCTCAAATAAAAAAGCTAAAAAAAGAAGAATCCTAGTCAAGAGAGATTTTCAAAGAGATTATTTAAAAAGTAAAAAAAAATAGAGAAAAAGACCAGTCCAGTTTAAAATTGAGAAGCTTTTACCAAATTCCAAGTTCCAACAAAAAGGAAAAAAAAAGAAGGTGCAGTAGGCGGACTGCCCAGAGAACAAAGAGAAGTAAGATCTACCAGAGCAATAAATCCTTCTTACAAAATTTAAAATGGAGGAAAGAAAATTGATTATGATGAATTTAAATGGACTTAATTCAACTATCAAAAGAAGGAAATTATTTCACAAATTGGAGAAATTAAAATTTGATATAATTTGTTTACAAGAAGTACATACTAAAAAACAACATGAACATATATTGTAACAAAAAAAGTTAGGAAAATTGTTTACTTCATTGGCACAATGCAAAAAAAGAGGTGTGGTTTTATATATTAGAGAAACAATTTCGGCTGAACTAATCCATGCAGATGATGATGGAAGAATTTTCATGGTGGAAATAATGGACAATAATATTAAAACACTTTTAAAGCAATATATGCTCCAAATGATCATCAAGAGGAATTTTACAACAAACTTTATAAAAAAATAATTGAATTAGATTATGTTAATTTATGTGTGATGGGAGATTTTAATGGAATAATTAATGAACCGTTGGGCTATAAAACACAAAAAGTCACAAAGAAAGCTAGAAAGAAACTACCAAAATCTTTCTTTCAAATGATAGAAGAAATAAATTTAAAAGATACTTGGAGAGAGAGAAAAACAGGAAATAAGCAATATACATTTTACTCAAATAGGCATGAATCATGGTCAAGAATAGATATGATATGGACATCAGCTGACTTATTTTCTAATATACAAAAAATTGAAATAGAAGCAAGTACTTGGGTGGACCATAATCCAATGACTGTTATTTGGAAAGGACAAAAGATGAGATCTAGATGGACTTTAAACAATATGATATTAAAGGAAGAAGATTTTAAACAGAAAATGGAGAGAGAATTGGTATTCTTTTTTAAAGAAAATAAAAAAGAGGATACATCATTACAGAATCTCTGGGACACGATGAAGGCCTACACAAGAGGCTTGATAATTGACTATACAAGGAAAAGAAATATTAAACAAAAAAAGACTTTTAAAGTATTAGAAGATGAATATAAAAAGTTAGAAAAAGAATTACAGAAATTTCCACAAAAAAAGACACTAAAATTAAAATGGATATAACTAAACATAAAATGGGATTAATGGAAGAAGAAGAGTTAGCCCAAAAGATTAAAAATGCTAAACAGAATTATTTTGAAGATGCAAACAAACCAGGAAGATGGTTAGCCTATAAACTAAGAAAGGAAAGAGAATCAAGGATAATTAGCCATTTAATAGATGAAGAAGGCCATTTTTGTTATGGAAATGAAGGAAAAAAAAGAATCATACAAGACTACTATGGAAAATTGTATTATCAAGAGAGTATTCAAGAACAAAAAATTAAACAATATTTACAAAAGGCAAAGTTACCACAGATAGCTAAAGATATTGAAATAATGTTAGAAGAGAATATAACAATGATGGAGTTAACAGAAGCCTTAAAGAAACAAAACACGGGGAAAGCACCAGGCCCAGATGGTCTGCCAGTGGAATTTTATAAGACTTTTCAGGAGGTGTTGAACCTCCAACTATTAGAAGTTATGAATGAAGTCATGCAAGAGAAGACTTGGTCAAAGCTTATATTACACTTATACCAAAGGAAGACACAGACTTACAGCAAGTTAAAAACTATAGACCTATTTCCCTATTAAATTCAGACTATAAAATTTTTGCTTCAATTTTGGCAGAAAGACTGAAAAGATATTTAAATAACTTTATACACGTTGATTGAAATGGATTTCTGCCAAAAAGACAAATTAAACATAATATGAGAATAATTCTGGGCACTCTGGAGTACTGTGAGGCACATCCTGAAAAGCAAATGGCTCTGATGTTTTTGGATGCTCAAAAAGCCTTTGATAACGTGAGTTGGCGCTTTATGTTACTACAATTGGCACAAATGGGCTTTGGTAAAAATTTTATACGTGCCATTGAGACTATATATTGTGAACAAACTGCAAGGGTTTTGATAAATGGAGAATTGACAGAGCCTATAGATATAAGAAAATGGACTAGGCAAGGTTGCCCACTGTCGCCTCTGCTGTTTGTGTTAACATTAGAAGTATTAAACAGGTGTATTAGAGAAGATAAACAAATAAAAGGAATGAAAATTTAAAAAGATAAAAGGTGCAAGCCTTTGCAGACGACCTGGTATTTATATTAGAGGATCCACTGGAATCAGCACTTAAATTAATAGAAAGAATAGAAGAGTATGGAAAAGTAGCAGGTTTGAAAATTAATAAAGATAAAACAAAGATATTAACAAAGAATATGCTAGTGAGACGGAAGAAAGAGTTGGAAGAAGCTTTAGAAATACAGGTCACAAACAAGGTTAAGTATTTAAGGATATATGTTACAGCAAGATGTAGTACACTGAAGGAGGATAATTACATTAAACTTAAACAGCAGATAGCGACAGACTTGGAAAAATGGAAAAATTTACAACTATCATTGATTGGGAGAATATCAACAATTAAGATGAATGTATTGCCCAGAATCTTATACTTATTCCAGACAATCCCAATTAGACTAGGGAAAGAGTTTTTTGAAGATTTAAATAAAATGATGCTGAAATATATATGGCAAGATAAAAAAGCAAGAATAAAACTTAAGTTGTTGCAGGATGCAAGAATAAGAGGAGGGTTTGTTTTGCCCAATTGGGAACTATACTACCAGGTGGCAAATTTGATGTGGGTAAAAGACTGGATAACGCTAAGGAACACTAGATTATTGACTTTAGAAGAACATGATTTGCTATTGGGGTGGCATGCATTTCTTTGGTATAAAGGAACTAAAACACAAGGGTATTTTAGAAGACATTATATCTGAGAAGCTTTGTTTTTAAACTGGGAGAAGACCAAAAAACAACATTACTTGAAAATTCCATCATGGATATCTACTACTGAAGCTTTTTCATATCCAGTAATATACAAAAAGGAACAAACAGTTAGATATGGTGAGATACTGAATGAAAAGGGTGAACTTAAATCTGTGCAAGCGTTGGAAGAACAAGGTATAAAAATGAATTGGTTTTCATATTTTCAAGTACAATCTAGATTTGATAAAGATATTAAAATAGAAGGTATTTATAACAAGTTGACTGGGTTAGATAAAATATTGATGGGTACTGATGAAAAGATGATTAAAAAACTTTATGCATATTTTTTAGAATTTAAAATGGAAGAGGAACAAGTTAAACAATGATTGCATGGGGGGGAAATTTTGGATATGGGATTGATTTAGAGAAATGGGAAAAATTATGGTCTCAGAATTATAAAATGACAATGTCAACTGCTTATAAAGAAAATTTGTATAAGATGTTTTACAGGTGGCACTTACCCTCGACGAGAATTGCAAGAATGTTCAAGAATAAATCTGATAAATGTTGGAAATCTCACCAGATACCTGGATCATATTACCATATGTGGTGGACATGTTCGGATGCAAAAAGATATTGGACTAAAATCCACACGTGGTTGGAAAAAATGATACAACAACACATAGACTTGAAACATTTTTATTGGGAATTATACCAGATATCTACAATAAAGAGTTGAAATATTTGATTGTAAATGTTTTAACAGCAGCTAGAATTGTATTTGCTAAAAATTGGAAGAATGATAAAATACCTATGCAGGAGGAAGTGATTAAGAAAATTATGGATTGTGCTGAAATGAGTAAATTGACATTTGAAATTAGAGAACAAGAAGATAAGCAATTTTACAAGATATGGGATTTGTTTTATCAATGGTTGGATAAAAAGACCTGGTAATGTAATAGATTATATAATTTTGTAATAGAAATATAATAGATTGATATAAAATACAATGTAGATATATATAACCATTGGATGAAAGTATAACATAAATTTTAGATTAAAAATATATCTCGTATACATGATGAAATAAATAGTTTAATTGTATATAAGTAATAATTGATAAATATATAAGAATGTCTTATTGATAATATGAGAATTTTTTTTGATAAATTGTGAGTGATGATTATGAAAGGTGAACACAATGGATTTGTAACCAACTGACACACTGTATGTACATATGGAAGATGGTTTTTTATGTTTTGTATGTCTTGTTTGTATGTTTGTCTTAAAATAAAAAACTTTTTTTCAAAAAAAAGGAAAAAAAAACACCTTCAGTTTAAATTTAGCTTAATCTCATCACTTAACCTCTTTTATCTTCACTTTTAATTTCACTTTAAGTCTTTTAGGGTGTTCTCTCCAAAAAATAGTAAGTAGAAATTCATCTCACCAAACTGACACACTTTCTTTCCAGATTTCTTCCGTTCCGGAGCTGTGCGAGCTTCAGCAGCTTGAAGGCTGCCTCTTTGCTGCCAGAAAAAAGAGCTTCTCCTGGATCTACCAGGGACTTTACGATGTCCCCGGGATCGACAGGATGTGCTCTTCTCTGTCACTGTCTCTACGGGATGGTTTAGGTCCAAAAGGACCAGCCAGCAGCAAAGATATCGACGGCAATCTTCGAGCTTCAAGATTGCACGTTGTACCGCCCCACCCTGCCGCCATTGAGCCATTATTGATAGAAACTAAGGACAAGAGGAAGGTCTTACCAAGGAAATTCGGTCAGGCAGATAGGCGATCTTCACCTTATACACGGCAACAGCCCTTTCCTATCTCGGGGGGTGGCTTCAGCCATTCCCAGTACCCACAGAGGCAGTACACACAGACCCTTACTAGACATCCAGATAGGTCAGGATTTAGAGATGGGGTGGACGGTTCCAGGGAAGACACCCTTTCAGGATTTGACCAGCAGGGCGTTCCGGAATACAAAGTGACGGCCAGAACAACATGCCCATCGGCAGGAGACTGGGCCTATTTACCGACTGATGGGAGACAACAACAATGGACAAGTGGGTCCTAGATACATTAAGAAGAGGCCTAGATCTGGAATTCATCACCAAACCACCGAGTCATTCAGTAGATGCCCGACGCCATGAGACAGAGCCAAATGGGTAATTATGGAAACAGCAGTTCAACAACTGCTGGACATACAGGCGGTACAAGTGGTACCGGAGAACGAACAGGGACAAGGGTTCTATTCAAACCTGTTCGTTGTGCAGAAGGTGTCGGGGGGGGGGTAGAGACCAATTTTGGATCTCAAATTACTAAACAGGCACATAGTGTACAGGAGATTCAAGATGCAATCCCTGCAATCTATACTAGGGAGCATCCAGGAGGGGGATATCAGTAGACCTCACAGATGCTTGCCTATACATACCTATTACCAAGAGGCACCAAAGGTTCTTGTGGTTTTGTTACACAGGGAGACACTACCAGTACAGAGCTCTACTGTTCGGCCTGTCCTCAGCACCGAGGACTTTCACCAAGGTACTGGTAGCGGTAGCAGCCTTACTCAGGACAAAGCCCATATGGGTCCAATGCTATTTGGATGACATATTAATACAGTCAACATCAACTCTTAAGAGCAAAGAGCGATCTAGAAACCACAATACAGACATTACAAGAGCATGGCTTTTCGGTGAATTTCTAAAGGAGCCACTTAGAACCGACAAGGCGTTTACAACACTTAGGAGCTGTAATAGACACCAACTCTTGCGAGGTTTACCTGTCACAGGAAACACAGGACAGCATAAGGTCGTCAATAAATCAAGTGAGCACAGCCCCAGGGGTGTCCCTGAACTTGCTGTCACAAATATTAGGGAAGATGATATCATGCATCTTGATAGTACCTTGGGCCAGACTGCACGCAAGGACTTTGCAGTGGTTCCTATTACCTTACCAGAGAGCAGGCAAGGGCAATGCAGGAACCAAGGTACGAGTGCCCTCCAGAGTGAAGCAGTCATTCCATTGGTGGAGATCATGGGCAGTGACGAGGGGATGTGGGTTCAAGGAACCCACCGACTGACAATCACAACAGATGCAAGTTTAGTAGGCTGGGGGGCCCACTGTCAAAACCAGATTACACAGGGTCAGTGGTCTCAGACCTCAAGAACAACATCAACTGGTTAGAGCTCAGGGCTCGTCACCTGGCTCTAAGGGCCTTCGGGTCAGTGATAGTGGGATAGCATGTGTTGATCCTGATGGACAACGTGATCGCCAAGGCTCATATCAACAGGCAGGGGGGTACTCCATAGCGCTCATGCAAGAAGCAGAGCGTTTGGGCCGCTAGGCGGAGACACACGTCCTATCGATCAGGGCAGAACACATATCGGGAGTGAAAAACGTTCAGGCAGATTGGCTCAGCAGAACAACGGTCGACCACTCAGAGTGGTGCCTACACCCGGACCTGTTCAGGGAACTGTTGCACAGATTCGGGAGAGCAGTCCTGGACCTGTTTGCGACGCCAGCAAATGCACAACTCCCAAGATTCTCCTCAAGATTCCCAAAGCAGGGAACAGAAGGAACAAATGCGCTTGGAGCAGCATGGCCAAGGAGTTTGCTCTACGCATTTCCCTCACTCCCTTTGGTACCAAAGGTAATTAAGAAAGTGATAGAAGAGGGGGTGGAGGTTTTAATGGTAGCACCTCACTGGCCCAGGAGGTCTTGGTATGCGGATCTGGTAGATCTGTCAATATCCAGACCATGGAGAATTCCCCCAGACAAGGTAAAGCTGAGGCAGGGAGCCATACAACATCCAGAGCTGCAATGGCTTCAACTAACCATATGGCACTTGAGAGTAATTAGAGTGTTCACCCAATGTAGTACAGACACTCCAGGCATCCAGGAGGCCATCAACCAACAGAATTTTTTTTAAACAATTTTTTATTTTAGACAAACATACACAAACAAAACATAAAACCATATTCCAATTACATACATACAGTGTGTCGGTTGGTTACAAATCTTTTGTACATCCTCACCATAATCCTCACTTACAGTTTGTATAAATTCTCATATCAATCTAGCATATATGTATACATTACTATCCTTGTTAATCATTTATTTGACTATAACTATTATTCCATCATTTTATACGAGATATTCAAAGTTTTAAATTAATTTATATTATAACATTCATTACATCATCCTAAATCCATCCAATAGTAATATATCTTTATATTATATTCTGTATAATTCTATTATCCTTGTATTGTAAAATTCTCTAACATATTTCATTTCCATATTTTTTTGTCTAACCATTGATAAAATAAATCCCATATTTTATAGTATTGTTTATCTTCTTGTTCTCTAATTTCAAATGTCAATCTACTGATTTTGGCACATTCCTTTATTTTCTTAATAACTTCCCCCTGCGTTGGTATTTTCTCATTTTTCCAATTTTTAGCAAATACAATTCTAGCCGCTGTTAATACATTTACAATCAAATATTTCAATTCTCTAATGTGTATTTCCAGTAAAATCCCCAATAAAAATATCTCTGGTTTAAGGTCTATATGGTTTTTTTGTCATTTTTTCCAACCATGTGTGGATTTTAGTCCAATATCTTTTAGCTTCTGCACACGTCCACCAGATATGGTAATATGAACCCAGCATCTGATGACATTTCCAACATTTTTCGGATTTATTCTTAAACATTCTTGCTATTCTCGTTGGGGGTAGGTGCCACCTGTAAAACATCTTACACAAATTTTCTTTATATGCTGTTGACATTGTCATTTTGTAATTTTGAGACCACAATTTTTGCCATTTCTCTAAATCAATCCCATATCCAAAATTTCCCCCCCAAGCAATCATTGTTTCTTTAATGTGCTCTTCTTCTAGCTTAACCTCTAATAAATATCCGTATATTTTTAATCACCTTTTCATCAGTACCTGTCAAAATTTTATCTAAGTCAGTCAGTTTATCACAAAAGCCTTCTGTTTTAAAATCTTTGTCATATTTAAAATGTATTTGCACATATGAAAACCAATTAATTCATCCTTATACCTTGTTCTTCTAGTTCTTGCATAGATTTGAGTTCACCCTTTCTATTCAATATTTCACCATATCTAACTGTTTGTTCCTTTTTATATGTTATTGGATATGAAAATGCTTCAATAGTTGCTAACCAGACTGGAATTTTTAAATAATGTTGCCTTTTAATCTTCTCCCAGTTTAATAACAAAGCCTTTCATATATAATGTCTTCTGAAATACCCCTGTGTTTTAGTTCCCTTGTACCATAAGAAGGCATGCCATCCCTGCAACAAATCATGTCCTTCTAATGTCAATAATCTAGTCTTTCTTAGCGTTATCCATTCCTTAACCTACATCAAGTTTGTCGCCTGATAGTATAACTCCCAATTAGGCAGGCCAAATCCTCCTTTTGTTCTAGCATCTTGCAACAGTTTTAGTTTTATTCTCACTTTCTTTCCCTGCCAAATATACTTCAGCACTATTTTATTTAAATCTTCAAAATAATCTTTCCATAACCTAATTGGAATTGTCTGGAACAAGTATAAAATTCTAGGTAATATATTCATCTTAATTGTTGATATTCTCCCTATTAGTGATAGTTGTAAATTTTCCCATTTTGCTAGATCTGTCACAATCTGTTGCTTGAGTTTATGGTAATTATTCTCTTTAAGTGTGCTGCATCTTGCTGTCAAATGTATCTCCAAATACTTAACCTTGTTTGTGACCTGGATCTTCAAAACTTTCGCCAATTCTTCCTTTTGTCTTGCTAACATATTCTTTGTCAAATCTTCGTTTTATCTTTATTTATTTTCAAACCTGCTACCTTTCCATATTCTTCTATCTTTTCTATCAATTTAAGTGCTGTTTCTAATGGGTCCTCTAGAATAAAAACCAGATAATCTGCAAATGCTTGTAATTTATATTCTTCCTTTTAAATTTTCATTCATTTTATATCTTTTCCTTCTCTAATATTTCTATTTAACACTTCTAATGTGAACACAAACAACAGAGGTGACGATTGGCAACCTTGTCTTGTCCCTTTCCTTATATCAATAGAATCTGTCAGTTCCCCATTTATCATGACTTTTGCTGTTTGTTTATGATATATAGTTTCTATGGATTGAGTGAATTTCTTACCAAAGCCCATCTGCTCCAGTTGTAATAACATAAGTCACCAATTCATGTTGTCAAAGGCTTTCTGTACATCTAAAAATATCAAAGCCATTTGTTTTTCAGGATGTGCCTCGTAGTATTCCAAAGTGTCCAGAGTTATTCTCATGTTATCTTTAATTTGTCTCTTTGGCAGAAACCCATTTTGATCAGGATGAATAAAGTTATTTAAATATCTTTTAAGTCTTTCTGCCAAGATTGAAGCAAAGATTTTATAGTCTGAATTTAGCAGGGAAATAGGTCTGTAGTTTTTAATTAGTTGTGGGTCAGCGTTCTCCTTTGGCACAAGTGTAATATATGCTTCTGACCATGATTTGGGTATCCTCATCTTTAGTATGGCTTCATTCATAACTTGTAACAATGGAAGATTCAACAATTCCTGTAATGTCTTATAAAATTCCGCTGGCAGTCCATTTGGACCTGGTGCCTTTCCATTATTTTGTTTTTTAAGGGCTTCAGTTAACTCCATCATTGTTATATTCCCTTCTAGCATCATTTCAGTATCTTTAGATATCTGGGGTAGATTCGCTTTCTGCAGGTATTGTTTAACTCTTTCCTCCTGTATGTTCTCTTGTTCATACAGTTTTCCATAGCCTTGTATATTTTTTTCTTCTCTCTATTTCCATAGCAAATTTGCCCTTGGTCATCTATTAGTTGCATTATTTTTCTTGATTCTCTCTCTCTTTTCAATTTGTATGCTAACCATATACCTGATTTATTTGCATCTTCGAAGTAGTTCTGTTTAGTGCCTCTATTTTTTTGTGCTAGTTCCTCTTTTTCCATTAGCCCCATTTTATGTTTAATTGTGTCCATTTTTATTTTAATGTCCTTTTTTGTGGAAGTTTCTGTAACTCTTTTTCAAGTCTCTTGTAATCATCCTCTATTGTTTTAAAAGCTTGTCTTTTCTTAGTATTTCTTTTCCTTATATAGTCTATTATCAAGCCTCTGGTGTAAGCCTTCATTGTGACCCAAAGATTGTGTCCTCTGTTCTGTTTTCTTTAAAGAAGAAAGCCAATTCTTTCTCCATTTTCTGTACGAAGTCCTTTTCTTTTAATATAGTATTATTTAAAGTCCATCTAGATCTCCTTTGTCCTTTCCATTTAATTGTCATTGGATTGTGGTCTGCCGAAGTACTTGTTTCTATATCAATTTCCTGTATATTAGAAATCAATTCTGTTGATATCTATATCATATCTATTCTAGATCATGATGAGTGTCTATTTGAGTAAAAAGTATATTGTCTATTTTTAGAATTCCTTTTTCTCCATGCATCTTTTAAATTTATTTCATCTGTCATTTAAAAAAAGGATTTTGGAAGAGTCTTTCTACTTTGCTTTATTGTTTTCTGTGTTTTATAGTCCAATTTCTGATCTACTATTCCATTAAAATCTCTCATCATGCAAATATTAACATAGTCCAATTCAATTATTTTCATGTGTAATTTTCTATAAAATTATTCTTTGTTATCATTTGGAGCACAAATTGCTATTAAAAGTATTTTCATATTATTGTCCATAATTTCCACCATCAAGATTCTGCCATCATCATCTGCATAGATTTGTTCCACTGGAATTGTGTGTGTAATGATAAAACCACTCCTCTTTTCTTACATCGTGTCAACACAGTAAATATTTTCCCTAGCTTTGGCTGTATCAATATTTGTTCATGTTGCTTTTTAATATGTACTTCTTGTAGGCAGATTATATCAAATTTTAGTTTCTCTAATTTATGAAATGTTTTCCTTCTTTTAATAGCTGAATTAAGTCCTTTTATCAATTTTTTCTCTTCCATATTTATACTTTATAAGAAGGGTTTACTGCTCTAGTAGATCTTGGTTCTCGCTGTTCTCTAGATTCCACATTGCCACCTACTGCACGTTCTTCTTTTTCAGTCGCAGCTAGACATTCCTCTTGGAATTCAATTAATGACTCTTCTCTTCCTGTCTCCTCTTTCCCTCTAAAATATTCTGCATAAAATAGTTCTGCTTTCTAGGTTGAATCTATTCTCTGTTCTTGCCATGTAAACATGAGACCTTCTGGTATCAGCCATCTGTAGTTAACACCTTTCTTAAGTAATATTTTAGTCAGGAATTGATATTCTCTTCTCATCTCTCTCACTCTTCTTGGTACTTGTTTCAGAACCATAATTTCCTTGTTTTTGTATTTCAGTGTTTTCTCTCTTGCAATCTGTAGTATTTGCATTTTAATTGCTTTCTTAGTAAATCTTATATAGATGTTTCTTGGTAGTTTATTTCTCATTGCATATCTTGTAAAAACTCGAAACATCTCGTTTTCCATCCATCATTTTCTCTTTGGTTATCTCCAATGCTTCTGCCAGAATTTCTATCATTATTTCTGCCAAATTTTCTCCCTTTTCTTCTTCTATGTTTTGAAATCTAAGATAAAATTCTGTTCTGTCAATCTCCCATCCCAATGTTCCAC